>VYXD01010597.1:755019-931676 GCA_013397195.1 Hylia prasina | reverse complement strand
TTAATGGGTAGAAGGGAATTGTTTTGAGGTTTCTGTTTTAAACCTCTCTCTGAGAAAATTATCCAGGCTAAAGATGCTGCCAACCACTCTCCCTATAGAGATGGCTCCTGGTGCAGGGTGAGGTAATGAATGACACATGTGAAGAGCACCCGCTTAGCAGATACTGGGCCCACTGACAGGAGTCAGGCATTTGGTGTAATTAGAAACCAGCTTGCTGAGCTAAACGGATCGTCTGAGTCACCTTTAGACAGCCAAGTGCCAAAGCACTGTCTGCTGTGTAATTTGCTGGTCAATATTTTCCACAAAAGGTTCCCCCCAAGAGCTGCCTCCAGTGCCTTTGTTTGCTGATTATAAGTGCCTGCGAGGTGCATTAGCCTGGCAGCTTCTTTGGCATCCAGTGATTTGCTTTGAGACATTTCTAAATCCATAGCAAAGCTCCTGGTTTTCTTTCAAGTTGTCATTCGCTGGGGTGATGAGGGGCAGAAGCAGAGCTCTAAAGAAAGAAGCTTCTAAAGACCTTTAATGTTCTAAGTAACTGAGATTATATAGAAAGAGAGTGAAGGAGAGAGACCTGGTCTATCGACAGTGCTGGAATACAGCCAGTTTTAAAGCATAATTTCCCTTTGAATAAAGAACCTTTTGCCCTCTGCACTTCTACAGCCATTGAATCAACAGTTGCCATTATAAAGCAGCAGGCTTTTTCCTCCATAATCACTGCAGAGATAGATTATTATACTTAACTTCAGAATAATATCTCGCCTGTGTCATTCTGATGTATTGGTTCAGATTGCCTGTGAGCTACAGCCTGGGAGATGGAGTGGAATAAAAATACAGCAATGACAGCCCAGATTCTGTGCAAAAACCAACCTGAAATGGAGGAAGACCAGTCAAGAGAACAGCAACAGTAAATGAGGGCTCTGCTGGCCTCCATTCTGCTCTT
This sequence comes from Hylia prasina, assembly GCA_013397195.1. NCBI lineage: Eukaryota > Metazoa > Chordata > Aves > Passeriformes > Sylviidae > Hylia > Hylia prasina. The sequence continues at coordinate 930,736 of VYXD01010597.1, read as the reverse complement.
GCACACAGCTGAAACGTCCTTCCCATCCAAATGACAGAAGAGAGCAATGCTGTGCACCAGTAAAGCCAGGGGATAGAGGAGCCTTCAGCAGTTGCAACAGCTGTGTCCATCAGGAGCTGACCTTGTTTGTAATTATATGGGAAAGATGGCTGGCTTTGAGTTGGGAAGAAGATAATAAAGCTGCTCCAATGGGAATAAGCAGCTCAGATGTTGTCACTAACACCAACTGCATTGTGGGGGTGGCCTTCACTGGAGGGAGTAGATTGAATCCTCTGAAGAGCACGGTTTTACAGGGATTTTTGCCCCACCTGTGTTCATCAGAGTAGCACTGTTTACTCCTGGGGCTGCCACTGAAACCTTACATGCTTTCCATGGCAGTGTTCTTCTGTGTGCCTCTTGCAGGGGCAAAGTCACAGGTCTTGCTTTGTTCCTTCCAGAGGGTTTCTGGAGAACCATCTTTGCCCCTCCAGTGAGGGATTTAGAGTTGAGCCTTTGCCTCCTTCATTTTTTCTCTACAGACTGGAAAATAGGCATAATTCCTCTCCTAATTTTCAAGCCCTTATCAAAACATGTCATCATGAGAAATACTCAAGCAAGTAACTGTCCCACAGTGTGCAAAGGTTTCATGTAAACCTGGTTAAAAATATTCATACAAAACTGGACTCCAGTGTCATTATTCAACAGTATTTTGGGGCAGGGAAACCACATGAAAATACACTTTGGTTTGATCCGTGCAACAGACCCTGTGGGCTCAACCCAGTTGTCTAAATTAGGTTTATTTATGTCTTGTGCCATCTGAAATCTCCACGTGTATCCAAGACCACAGTTTAACGCTGACCCAGAACTTCTGGTAAAAGCATGTAGGGGGCACCTGGAGGTCAGAAAGGACCCCTAGGACGTCTTAAATGGTTGTAAGTTCCTTATGCTCATACGACCTTTAATTAAGCCTAATATTTTGGCTTAAAACACAGAAGTTAGGAGAAAGACAAAAAAAACCAACATGATACTATCAATACCTGATGTCTCAATCAGCGTTACATGGGCTAATAACAGCTTCTTGGGCTGCTATTCCCCTGGACAGTTTGGGCAAAATACTGCACCAGTTGAACCTGGAAAATGGTGTCTGAATAATTTAGCAGCTGAGTGGCTGGTTTTACTGCTGAGACGCATATTCTCAAACCTAAATATCTAGATGTGATGTTGTTTGTAGTCTCCCTCTCTGTAAACTTTCATTTCTTCTTGAAATCCATTAGGGCACTGCAGGTGCATCTTACACAGTGCAGAATAGGGTGTTTGCTTAATTTTGGTTTTCAGTTGTCTCAGAAACACTGACTTTCTGAAGAGGAAAATCCTGTAACTTTTGCTCACTTACTATCAAAGACTGGCATTTACTCTTTATTTATGCACTGATTACACCATGTGCTGAGCAAACCTGCAAAAGGAAGAATCCAACAGCACAGAGACCAGGTAAACATCTACAGGCAAAACAGCTGAGGAACAGAAACAATCTAGAAATTTATACTGAACTTTATCTACTTAAAATACCATCAGGAAAGCCTGAAAGCAATCAAAAAAATCTCAAACATTTGTTTTTCACATGTTGCAAGTGAAAATTCAATGCCTACTTAAAATAACCTTTCACATTGGAATCTACCTGTGTTTATATATTAAAGGTTAAAAATCCTTTCCAGAAAGGATTGAATGTTTAATTTCAGATTGTCTTTTTCCTTGTCTTTTCCCCAATGTTTAAGTTCAAGAAGAAAACAAAGAAATTGCTTGTTCAGTCACCCATGTAATTGTTCTCTAGCCTTTAAAACTCTGAGTGTTTTCAGGCTTTTCATGGCAAAATCAGAGATGTTTTCTGGACCCTTATATGTTTTGGTCTTCATGGCTTGAGACAAATGAGAGCTCAATATAAAAGCAATCTGATTCTTCTCATTTCTGAAAAAAGCTAAATCAAAGTTTCTGTTTGCACATGAAGAAGAGATTCAAAGATTGCACAGAGAATTTACCTGAACAATTAGAAGATCTTTTCCTATAAACTTTTCTGACACATAGCCTGTATAATAACACTAGATACAGTGATCCAAAACTTCAGCGAGCCCAGATCACTGTAGCACAGAGGACATTATTTGAGCTAATTCATTTTGCCCCCTTTGGAAATTTTCCAGATCATTCTTAGTTCTTGGTCCAAGTGACTTGGTGAATATGTCCCTTAAATATTTTTGAAGTGGGCTGTAACATTTTGGTTTGTATATTCAGAACCAGGATTGCATAGCTAATTTGCAACTTCTGCAAATTAAACAAAGTTCCTCTTTCAGGTTTTCCCAACTCTACTCAAAGGAAGCATTTTCCTTTTAATATATGTTAGTATCCAGGGGACTTAACTGGTATCAACTGGATTTTCATGCTTCAGGAAATAGATTTTGTCTTTGGGGTGTAATTTAAGGCAATGTTAAGTGACGTTATATATCTTCTATATGATGTGATGTTACTTTTGCAGTAAAACTCCCTGCATTGTTTATTTTTATCATCTTCACAAGTGACACACGGATCTTTGATATGAATTTATCACATATTTTACTGGGAAGAATAAAAATATTTTTCTTCATCAACCACACACAAAGATTTTACTCGGTGACTGAAGGAAAGCTCTCCAAAATATCTCTCTACATAAATAGGCAATTATCTCTTCTAAAATAGGCAATTGACATTTCCCTTCTTGTAATTTTTTATTTTGGATTAACCATAGCAGTTATTTTTCTGCTATGTCCAGCCAATTGTTGTAATCAACATGGTCTTGTTAGGTTATTTCCTTGAGAAAACAACTGCTCCTTTTTTTCCCCTGTAGAATTCTTAGAATGAAAACATCATTTTACTGTCAGCAATGTGATGTGTTTCAGGGGAAGAAACTAATGACAGGTCATGACTTTTTTCAAGAAGGAAAAACAAGCCTTCTCCAAAGTATAAAAAGGCAGGTTGATTGCTTGTTCAGTGTCTGGGGATATTTTCTAAAGTCAAAGGATACACAGTGTGATTGTCATATTCTTGCAGTCATGGAAACGTAGAGTGTCTCAAAAACAGTGACCTTTGGCTCTCCAGCTCCCTCTGAAATATCCTATAAAAAGGAGCCAAAGTGAAGTAAATCAGTGCAGAATTCTCTGTGCCTGATCACTCTCTGTAGCACTTTAAAGCTGGCTGTTCTACATTTCAACAATCAAATATTTCAGACACCACCTTGTATTTTCTTGGCCTACTGTTAACCTTACTTTCCAAGCAAAACTTTTGCAGCAGCTCCTCTCCTCCATACACACTCACACACAAACCAAGGCCAGTTGGGTGCTAATGTTGCATGTCCAACACGTTGCATGATTTTCCACCAGAATCCATGTATTGTTTCAAAAATGCTACAGCAGCTGCAAGGGAAAATAACTGTATGAGGAAATGACAGGGGATTGTTCTTATAAAAGGCATCCTTCAGACCCATCCTTGATAAACAGATTTTGATCCAGGAGGTGATTATGGCTCTTACGAAAGATCTGCTACATTTCATGAGTCTTTCTGTTGTTCTTGGTCCATTCTCAGAGGATTTGAATGACATTTATGTTTAATTGTCAAATGCTGTAATTTGATGAGAACATTAACCGGTTCTTACTCACTGAAGGAAATAATGGATGTCTTGGAATGTTACCACAAAAAGAGGGGGAAAACACATAGCCCAGATGCCTCTGTTCCAAAGACTCACTGGCAAGGTAAAGGGTAAAATCTGATCAAAACTAAGGTGGGGGGAGGCAGATCTCTGCCAGCATGAGGTGGTGTTGCCTTAGATCATGTCCAGCCTGGTGCCATCTCCATGGCTGCTGGCCAAGATCCCAAGAAGGCTGGAGAAAGCTTTTGCATTTTCCAGTTCTCACCTGCCTTCCCCAGGGGAATCACAGCCACCCACACTCATTACCACAGCCCTGGTGTCTGCAGGGCTCTCGTGGTGAGCAGCCTGCAGCTTGCAGGAAACTGCAGCCCCTCCTGAGGGATCTGCAGACCTGAATGCAGAGCTCAAAGCACCACCCTGTTGGCATTGTGCTGAGCATAGCAATTCCTTTCTCACACAGCAGCACAGTGGGATGGGAACACCACCAACAGCTGTTCTCAGACTTGTCCATGCTGCTCAGTTGTCCCAGTTTTTCCACTGTGTGATACAAAGACATGTGGTGTTCCCTTCTAACTTTCCTTTCCTTTTTTTTTCCCTTATTTCTAGAAGTCCTGATCCCTAAAAACTAATGTCACGTAGCAGGAAATTCTTTGTGCCATTTATTCATTAACTGCTCTTGTTTAATATGTATTTGGGCTTGGCTATTCTATTTTCAGCTGTTGCTAATTTTTTTTTTTTACTGGAGGAGTGATCTACATTTTTTGTGTGGAAAAAATATAGTTTGTCAGTGTGGTAAAAATAATTTAAAAACCCCTACATGAATAAAGCTTTGTGAAACCAAGGAGGAATTGCCATGTGTCACCATAAACTGGTAAACTCTAGCTCCTGATCTAATGTCTGATTGCTCCATTATCTTAATACCCAGCAGCAAATAAAATTCAAAGGAGCAGAAGATTCAGCTCAGATGTTTTTCCGAACCTCCCAGAGTATGCAGTTTTCTTATACTCTCTATCTTTCCACCTATATGAGGTTCAGACCTCAGTTGATTCTAATCTGTTAATTATGCCAGATTATGTGGTGGTTGAGTAATATGTAGTAGAAAAGCAAAACATTTCAACTTGCTACCTTTGATCTGAACTCAAGTTTCTAGAGGGCATGAATTAGACTGGAGCTGGTCACCTGTTTCCTGAGTTATTCTTTTCCTAATTTCACTACATATAAGGCATAATTCTACATCCATGGCTTTTTGGCAAGAGTAGTCTTGAGAGAAAGAAAACACCCTTCTCTCAAAAAAGCTTTTTTGGTTTTTTAGAGGCTTCATTTCTTCTGAACAATTCCTTTGAAGTCCCTTCTGGTGAGGAAAATCCTGTGGATATTTTTATGACTTTTGCGAAATTAATTTCTTTAGACTGGTCAGACTGATTGACAAGAAGCCTCATCTGAAGCTGAGCATCCCCTGTCCCATAGTTAGAGCAGGGAGATGCATGGAATTGCTACACTTGCTTTGTTTCAGGTAATGCTGTGAACATGAAACTTCAATTACTCTTTCTGGATCAAAGAATCATTTAATTGGTTGTGTTGGAAGGGACGTTAAAACTTGTCCAGTCCAACCCCCTGCCATAGGCATGGACACCTTCCATTAGACCAGGTTACTCCAAGCCCCATCCAACCTGGTCTTGAATACTCCCAGGGATGGGACAGCCTCAGCTTCTCTAGGAAATCTGTGCCAGAGCTTCACCGCCCTCACAGTACAGAATTTCTTCCTAATATTTCATCCAAATCTACCGTCTTTCAGTTTAAAGTCATTACTCTTTGTCCTACCACTGCATGCCCTTGAATTACTGGCAAAGTAAACAACAGTTTGTTGGGGGTTTTCTTGAGTCTAACCAATTTTGAGTAACCTAGGATCAGTGAAATGGGAAATTTGAGGTTTTGTGTTATCCTGGACAACATGGAGCAACATATTTCTGAGACAGAACTTGAGGCTCAAAACCATCTTTAATTTAACTGCAAACTCTTACCCCACAGTCAAACAATTTATTATTGAACTCCACCAAACACCAAGCACTCAGATGCATATAGGGCAAAACGTCATGACATTAGTGTCCCGGATGCCCTTTGGACGTGCCCCATGCTCTAGCTGTCATCAAGCTGAAGGCTGGCCTGGGTGATTTACTCAGAACAGAGATAACAAAAGGATTTCAGCTTAGTTTATTGCAACGTTGCTCAGCCCCAGTGCATATCCATAGCCTTGGTGCACCTTGTTTGAACAAGTGTGGCTGCCCAAAGAATTTTTAATAAGGTGCATAATAAAGTTTAATAGGCTGTAGCAAGCAGACGTGTTTGAACACATGTTTGCAGTATGTCTAAATGAAGTGTTTATATTTCTGCATGTCCAGTATTGCTATTCCAAGTTAAATTCTGTAAAGAAAAAACAGGGCAAAAGATTACCAAAATACATGCCTAGTATTATTCTTTTTTCTAGAGGAATTACTTTGAAATTATGCTTCTTGTTATGACATCAGGTTTATATCATGCTTTACAGTTTTCTGTGCCGAAGAAATATTTAATTCTCAGGCATTTCTACAGAAGTTATGTAGATTTCTTCTTTGGTTTTAGCAGGATTTCTGGTAATTTGTCCTTCATACAATATTCAACATAAGGAAAAACATCAGCTTCAAAAATATAGAAATGGTTCCAAATCCAGAGGGAGTAATGTTTTTTTTTCTAAAAATTTAAGTATTTTCTAAGTCAAAGTCAATTGTGAAATTTATATATAAGAGTAAAGATATCCCAGAGTTCTAGTGGTTTTGTTTCTGCTTTTATTTCCATTCCCTTCATTTTGTATGACTGTCTTTGGGGCATTCTTGGGAGTTTTTTTCGGTATCTTTTTAGACAAGTTCTTGATAGTATGCAAAATAAAAATAATTATTGTAAGTGATCCTTTTTTTACAAAGCATAACCAGTCTCCATAGAAAAAACCTAGGCTTATATTTAGAAGTGAATAGTTTAGCTTGGATAACAACACGGGTCTTCATCTTCTAACATTTATTCCAAACAGAGAATTTCTCTTTGCCATTTCTGTAAGAGGGACTTTATCAATGTATACAAATATCTTAAGGGTAGATGTCATGAGGTCAGGGCTAGACCCTTTTAGTGAATCCCAGTGACAGGACAAGGAAGAGGCACAAATGAAACACAGGAAGTTCTATCTGAACTTGAGGAAAAACTTCTTTACTGTGAGGGTGACTGAGCACTGAGCACTCACTGCCCAGAGAGACTGAGGAGTCTCCATCTCTGGAAATACTCAAAACCCACTTGAACACAATCCTGTGCAACCTGCTCTGAGTGAACCTGTTTTAGCAGGGAGTTGGACCAGATGATCTCCAGAGGTTGCTTCCAACCCAAACGGTTCTGTGATTCTATGAATAATATTGGCATAAGCCAAAGCTTTAGTTTTGTTGTCTGAAATGTCTTTCTGCCTCCAGCTCCTCCTGGCTACTGCTGCATCTGGCTCAGCTCATCTGGCAGGGACCTGCAGCAGCAGCAGCATCCTCAAGGACTCATGTGAGCTTGCCTCACTGGTGGCCTTGCATGGCCATCAAAGGAGTCATCTCTGACACCCTGACCTTGCGATGAATGTTGTATGAATGATGTTCAGCCCTAGAAAATCCTGGAAATAAATCAGTCCATGACTATCTTCATCCAGCTGAAAAGTAGAGGGATTGTCCAGCTTTGAGTACAGACTGGTGAATAACCCAAAAATCTTTGGTCAATCTAAGGGAAATCAAAGCTTATCTCATCTGTAGCATGGGCTTGTCCAGCTCAGTGAAAGCTTCTACTTAATGCCAAATAATAAGTAACAGCCTATTCTGCTGAGGTTTTTATAGTATATTTGAAGACCTATTATCTAGAAGATTTTGATTTAAAGCCATTTCAAACTCTTGGCAAAAAATTTTGCATTATTGATATTAAACATATTTTTGTTTTCTGATTTAGTGTCTGTTTTATTCCTCATGAAGCTTAAAAGCCCAACTAAACAGACACACTGAAAAACAAATGTTGCTAAAATGATTAAGCAGCCCACAGATGGCTTATATGTTCCTGTGTCAATGAGACAGCTTTATAAATGAAGCATGTGTGATAACCATTTATATTTAATTAAAAAATGCCGAGTATTTTTTAAAGCAAACATATTTTCAAAGAAAAACATCGACCAACTTGACGAAGAGATTTAACAGTCAAAAAAGCTGTCTAGCCCAGATGCTTGGTGGCAGCTGTAACCTTATGAAAATTGACCTATAACATAGCCACAGGGTTCTTGATTCTGAGAAGAATCTTCTCTTTAAGAAAATTGATTTGCTTTACAAACCTTGACCCCTCACTATTTTTCATCCTCCATCAACCCCTGGGGCCCACTGACCTCACTGCAAGAAGCCATAGGCATGAGACACCCTCCTTCAAATGAGTGGAAAGATTTCCATGTAGAGTTTGTTGGGCCAAGGTTCATAGCAACAAATCTTTCCTTGTTCTGCTGCAAGATTAAGTCAAGATGACTGACATAATTGGCCAAACAGTTTTCTAACTGGCTTTTTACTTTTGAGATGACCTCTGTTTCTTCCATTCGTCTGCTGATTACAGGTCAATAATACTGTCAAGGAGAGATAAAATAATTTTGTCACTTAGAAATATTGTAATGGGATAAAACCCCTGGCTTGTCATATCACTAAATTTGAAAAGATAATTGAGCTGTCAATTTAAATATCAAGTGAATGCCTCCATGCAAGCAGTGTTAATAAAAGCCAGGAGGGAGGTAGAGATGAGCTCAGCTGGCAGGTGAGGGGGGTGAATTTTGGTGTCTGAGGGACAAGTAACTCTAAATTTACTCTGAATTAATCTGAGCTTCTTGTGTCTACAAGAGTACACAGGGTGCATTTATTTTATGAATATTGTTTCATGCGATCCTTGGACCAGCCACAGGTGGCAGATGATCTTTATTGGGAACGTCATTTCAAGCTGTCAGCTTCTCCACCTATCATGGAGACATGAAAAATCAGTTTATTGCCAACCCCTTTTTACCTCTTTCTAGCAGATGTTCCTTTCAAAGGTCACTTGCTTGTCTGGATGTCATCAAGACAGTTACCAACTTCTATTCCTTGCTGCCTACCAAAACATTCATTTAAGCCAAAGTTTGCTCCCATGCCTACAGCAGTAATTACTATTAATGGGCTAAAGTGATTGAATCATTAAAAGCCTGAGGGAAAATGTTTGCACAGTGTTTCAGTTACTATTTGCTTTATGGGCTCTGTTGACTGTACTTGCCAGACTTTTGCATTTATTAACAGAGTTGTGTGGTGTTCTGGCCCCTTCTTTATGCTTTTGAATCACCCTCAGGTCTCCCTGGCAGTTCCTGAGTGTCATGAGTGCTGCACAAGAAGAAACAAACTTGACTAAGGACATCAAACTGCGCTGAGATCACACAGGGAGTGCTCAGCTCTCTCTGGATTCAAGTATCCAATCTCAGATGGGAAGATGCACTGTCAGCATCAACCACAATCAGCAGTATCCAAAAATAGGATCTGTGGAGTGAGAACCAGGCTGGTATATTTAAAGGGTTTTGTGGCGGGCTCCGAAAGTTTCTTAGAAAATCAGAGTTCGGAGTTGGCCCCAGAAGTGGTAACGAGGAAAGAGAAGTCAAAGGTTTTGCTTGTGTGCAGCACTGGGAGAAGAAGAACAAATTTACATCATGGGACAGCCAATGTTTACAAACCCAGCAACCAAGCCATGGTTCCTGTGGATGAGTTAGAGCCCATCTGAAGAACAACATAATTGTGCAGAGGCATGAATGAAAAGGGTTTTTCTTTGTGGAAAGAGAAAAAGTGTACGTGGGGATTTACAATTATGAAAGAGAAGATAAAGTTTGCAACATTTTTGGGGGGCTGATACTACAGATATGAGTAAACCCTGTTAATTTCCCTGGTGCAAGAGAACTGCAGCCAAGAAGTATACCTGATCTGTCCATTATCAAAGGCAAGTTCCCAGGAGATTTGGCATTTGTGAAAATAATCCAACTGGACATTGTAGCTTTAAATGTATCTTCTTCACTTTCTTGTTCAGCTTTTGATTCAGGGGCAAATTTTGATCAGTGGTTTTACAGCTCTTTGGGACATAGAGGCTTTTGTATCAGCTCACAGATTTTGTTACACAAAGTTTTCTTTGTACATTGGAAGGCTGGAGAATTGGCTCCATGCAAGCCTGTAGAGTTTATAAAACCTGCAAGCACTAACCTCTCTTGGCTTCTCCTGCAAAATAAATGTGAACTTGGAAACCTCTGGCTTGAAACAGAACCCACAGATATATAAAATTGGTCTGAAACAGGACTGCCTCATCAGTGTTCACACAACTTAGTGGTAAATACCAGGCATTTAGAAGTCTTAAAAATCAGCCCCCAAAACTTTGAAATTATTGGTAGTCATGTTTTGCTACATAAGAAAATAAATCAATTTTGGGTTTCCACGAGTACTTTCTGTTTCTGGGCCATTTATGACAACACTTTCAAATTCTCTTGATGGAGACATCTAGAAACATTTTCTTTAAAAAATAATAGCTGAGTATCTTACAATCAGGTGACTCAGCTGAAGTTTTTGAAAACAATGGCATGCTGAGCCTTGTCACTCATTCAGCTTCACCTACAAAAGGTACTCAGTGTGCAGGACAGAGAAAAAGCAGATCCTGACCTGCTCATTGATGTAAACAAATGTCTCTTCCTCTCCAGAAGAGCTAGTTGAAATAGGAGAACAAGGAACCCTAGTGTGCTGAGCAGCTTTTGGCCCTGAAATGGTTGTTGTTGTAACGTGTGAAACAGGTTTAATGTGCAGCCAACACAAGTGGAAGTTTGGCCCCAGCATGGATGGTCTCAAACTCTTGGGCTTCATCTCTGTTTCTCTGATATCACAGTTGCCTTATGTTAGAAAAGAAGCATTTTACCAAGCAAGCCTCAGAGAAAATTAATTAAATTTAAATGAGGTCACCTCCTTATTTTCCTTCAAGCCCACTCACCTCTTAAAGCTGCACAGTGAAGGAATTAAAACTAGGAGTTGTAGCTTCTTTTATTTCATTAAATAAGATAAAATTTATTTCATTAAATACAGCAGGAATAACCATTAATAAGGTATTGCCTTGCTCTGAAAGAGCAAAGGGGTACCAGCAACCTAAATAATTAGTTTGGTTCTAATACTGATGTATTTTGCAGCTGCAGACAAATGATTTACCTTCTACACCTTAATTTTCTACTCTGTATTACAAATATTGCATATTCGGTACTGCAATGACAGAGTTGCATTTTCTTTCCTGCTGGAAGACAGCAGGTCACAGTGTCTTGGAAAAGGGGAAATAATGGTCTGGGAAATAATGAAAAAGATTATTCTCCTAGTGTCAGTTGACTTTCTTGCATGGGAAGCTCTTCTGCCACCCTTTCTTCTCAATGCTTGTTTTCCATATAGGATCATAAGCTGGTCACACTGAGGCTGGACTCTCTTCACTTAATCTTTAGCCAGATAAAAATGAACCCTGTGTACAGTCTCTCTTTAATCAAAAGAGAGAGACTGCTGCACACTGCTGCCTGTTTTAAACACCTCTGGGTGAACTCCATCTACCTATCTCCACTGGAACAGAGATTTGTATCCTGGATGTCCGAAATTGAGTTCCCATTCTGACATCCTATTTTGGAGTTTTCTTAAGGTCTCCAAGCACTGAGCAGAATATGATGCTTTCTTGAGGATGCTAGTCTATGATCAGGGATCCCTGGATTCTTTGTTTGGATAAAATAGCATTAACTCCTCCTCCCAAAAGATCATTAAGAGCTCCCCCTGATTTGCATCAGAGCAGAGAGTGTGCTTAGCTTTCAAGTCATGAATTTTTCACATGCCCACATACACACACAAACAATATTAAAAATGGACACTGAATATAAAAATAGCCACATTTGCCTTTCTAGTGGTCAAAATAAAGAAGGATCCAGGGTACAGGGAGAGGCTGGGACTCACAACGCTGGATCTCCAAGTCAGCACACACATAGCAAGGCTGGGAGACCATAAAAAAACTCCCACCATCTGACAGCTGCTTGGCAGCTTTTGAGAACTGAGTCATCACGCCCTGACCCAATTTCTAGCAGACAGGTGTCCCAACCACAGAAACCACCACCACAGGTGTCCCTGTTTTGTGTAGGTTCAGCAGAAAGACCACTAAGTTATTTGTTAGCAATCAAAAAGGTCACTGGGCTTAATTTTTCTACCAAGAACTCCTCTTGGCTAGTTTTATCTATGATTTGCTGTGGTCTGAAGATGTATGTGTTTTTCTTGGCATTAAACCTGCCTAGCTGCATCTTCATTTGATAAATAATTTTCACTGAATCTTTGGTGTGAATGTCCTAGAATGAAAACTCAGAGGTAGAGACAGAGCCCTCAAGTTTCAAGATATAATCGTCTCTATGGACTGCTAGAAAGACAAGGTTACTAACAACTCCAGGACCTGATGTTAGCCAGTGTGGTGATACAGTGTGAGATGAACAGTTCCCCATAGTAAGTTCTGTATACACCCCTGGGTATTGGGAATTAAATGACATTTACTCCTAACTCAACTGAAAATTTTGGTTAATGATAAAGCATTTATCATCACATATTTCTCTTCTTTTAAATGATCCAGCTTCAATTGCTGTGCAGGTCAGCACAGTCCCATTGAAGCCAGACTCTCCAGTGTGGCCACAAGTGTGACCCCACAGTTTTATTAGCTGGTAGGAATCCAGCACGGGTGCCTGAAATGCCCAGGACTTTACACACGATCTACACATAAACCACCTTTTCAAAGACAGCCTTTCTAATAAAACAGCCACTGTTGACACAATCCCACATTTCTGATTTGCATAACCTCTAGAAAGCTGGATAGTGTAGGAAATAAGCAATAATAGCAGTGCAAATGGCTGTAAGTGAAAGCATATCAGTTACAATGCACCAGTTCACTCTATGAAGCCCAGTTTATGCTGGCGGCAAAAATAAGAGGAGACATTATGTCTTCATAAAAGCTTGACCTCAAGTGCTTCAGAAGACAGAAGAGACTACATTCAAGGCAAAGCAGACTTTCTGTGCACAGTTATTCTTTAAAGGGCTTTGCTAGGGTTCACATACACACACCCTTTGCTCATGAAATAGGAGAGGAAAGGAGCACCTAACAAATGAAGGTTGTGTAGCTCAGCAGCCCCAGCTGGATCAGTTCCCAATATATTTTGCTTGATAAACAGCTAATCCCTGAGTACAGTGTGGCTTGCATTCCTCCAAACTTATCATTAATCACGGAAAAACCCAAGTTGTCCTTGCACTGTGTGAGTGCCCATGAACAGCCCCTTTGATAAGAGTGTTTTTACATGCCTGGAGGGATTTAGCTTTTTGGACCTCTGTCCTGTAAGTAGTAGGCAGACCTTCCTTTGCTTGTGAGTCTGCTTTCATTGCTGGTTTCAAGCCACAGAGAATTAGCAGGGATGTTTGAAATGAGGAGTTGTACCACACTTATGCTCCTCCATTGTATTTGTGCTGTTCCACACATATATATCATATTCACACACATTATATGCATAGCCTTATAACTATGCACTGTCAGCAGATAGAGAGAAGACAGGGACAGAAAAAGAAGGGAATTTCTAAGAGGAAAAAGGCAACATTTTAAAGGACAAAATATTTAGTTGCACAGCTTTGTTTCTTTTTAATATGGAATATGAATAGAGCAAAGAAATAAAATATCTGCCTCCTCACCTTATAACAGATCCAGAAATAGGAAGAGCAGGCAACTGTAGGTCTTTTCCACAAGTAAGGAACAGATTAATTGCCTTTACAGTAGGTAGGTATTGGACACAGACACAAATTATATTGTGAGGTTTTTTTCATAATTACAGTAGTTAAGGGCACATATTTCCATTGTGTGTATCACACCATTTCCATAGCCTGAGCTGTGAGCCAGGTGTATTTCAGCTACCTGCTCTGGCAAATTGGAAACAAAAAATCCTGACTGTATGATGGAAGCCCCATAGCTTTCATGTGACATAATATCTTTTACGAAAGAGAGTTAGTCCTTGTCAGAAAAGGGCAAATCTTCATATCCTCAACTATGCTTTTTATTTAAAAAACCCCCAAACCATGAAACTCATTCCTGTTTTGGACTGTTCTAATCTCAGCTTCAACCTATGATACCTCTCCACTACTGAGATAAAACAGTTTTACACCAAAAAAAAGTTTTTACTTTCTGTGTCTACAGCCTTTAACTTCCTTAACATTAAGTACTGTCATTCAGGGGAAAATTTAAATTATACTACTTCAGTAGGCATTTGTAGACCTGAAGAAAGGATACTGAGATGGTACTTACAGCTAAAAGGGTCTTAAATAAAAGTCTTGGGCAGACTTTACTTTAAAGATACACTATCAGTGTGAGAAATTTGGCTTGCTCATCACCAAACCTTTACTTGCATCAATGAACTTTTATGCAGGGAACTTTAGTGATGTGACCTCTCTGAAAAAGAGGCTCCTGGCACGTCTCTTCGTGCCCTTGCACAGACACAAACATGTGCCTTTGCAAGGGCCACTCACTTTATGAGCCACAGAGATGAGAGAAAGCAGCTGCAGCTCCCCAGCTCCATTCCCAGGGCAAGCAAGGAACAGGACAAGAGCCCTCACAAGTGCAGGGCTGCTGTGACTTTCACTCCCCTTGGACACTGTGTGAAGCAAATGTGACACCACAATTCCCTGAGGTCCAAGAGCTGGAGCAGCTCCTGAACAGTGTGAATACAAGGTGGCCTCTTCACGTAGTCATTCTTCAAAGGCACCAGAGATTTGGCTGCAAATAGTCAGTTTAAAGAAGGAATCAGGCCTGTTGATTTTCATCTTTTAGAATAAAAGCAGAGGTTAAAAAAAGTAAAGGAATAAACAGTAAGCAGGGGAAAGTTATAGAGTAAAGGCAACATTCTGTATTTCTCCATTTTTCATTTCCACATACAAATGTTTCAGGATTTGTTTCTTGGTGGATTTTTGCAAGGAAATGAACACTGGCTTGATGTTTGCTACATTTATAGATACCATCTGGTTAGCTTTACTTCCTTTTGCACTTTTTTAGTATATTTTGATTTAATTTAATTTGAAGTTAGAACATGTAGGGTATTTGGTCAGCTGGTATGTGGACATACACATGCATAGAACTATCTTTATAAGAAGGAACACTAAAAGCAAAACAGATTTTCTGTGCTTAATTCTTTTCACCAACTGTAATGGTTTTGGTTGTTATGAGTGCAAAAATCCCAGTTATATAGAGATTAAATTCTCCTGGGCTCTGGTGGCAAATTCAGGGTGACAGCTCTGGGAGAAAGAGTGGAGTGGAGAGGTGCTGGAACAGGTTTCCCAGAGAAGATGGCAAGGAGTTGGAATGAGACAATCTTTAAGGTCCCTTTCAACCCAAACCATTCTGTGATTCTGTGGTCAGGGAACGCAGAACTGCACCCTCCTTTGCTGCACCACGCTGTAACTTAATTACTCCTTGTAATATCAATTTAACTCAGAGAGCCCTGCCTTTTGCCACAAGAGCCACGTGACTGGAGTAAGAGAAATAATTTGGAAAAGGATTCTCAGCCAGGATGAAAGGACACTTTGTGCAGAACAAGTATATGTGGGCTAATCCCTGCTCTCAGTTTCTTCATTTTTGGGCAGTATTTTCCAGCCTGATGGAATGGAGCTGACCAGAATATATATTAGTTTCTGGGTATCTTGGAAGAAAATAAAGGCAATCTCAGAAGTATCCATTTCCTCTGGATTAATTCCTGGAGCCAGGTAGACTCCTGTCAGCCAGTTCCAGGCTGGAATTGCCATTTAACTTTCTTTTTAAATTTAGGAAGTGTCAGAATTTGGGAGTTGGAGGAAACCAAGTTTTTGATTCGATTTCCAACAGGACAACCAAGTAAGTAGGTGAACTCATTTGGCACCAGATAGTTCATGGCCTGCTGAGGATGGTTCTGTCCTTGTTTGTTCTACTGACATGTCTAGGAAATGAAAACAAATCCCCACAGCTCACAACCCCCAGACTCTTGTGACAGACCAAGAATGACAAATCAGAGCATGGAAAAGGAACTGGCAAATACACCCTCAGAGTCAGCCTTAAATTTGCTGCCAGTGAGCAACTGTCAAAAAGTCATTATAAAATACCAAAAGTCACTATAAAATACCAAAAGTCATTATAAAATACCAGAACTCTTTACCTGGGGGAGGATGAAGCCCCCAAGTTATTAGAGACTGTTGACATGCCCCTCTTTCTAAAGATAGCCAAAAAAGTTTGGCTATAAATTTGTTGCAGTGAGTAAAAGTACTTTTATCAGTAATTTTTTAAAACACTTTTTTCCCATTTATGCCTACAGGTGCACATTCAATTTTACATATTTTTTTCATATGCATGTACACCCATGTTTGCACATACACATACAGCACATTAGTTTTTTATAGACATTGTAGCCATGTGCATGTGAACATCTCCAGTTTGGCTTTTTTCCTAAATAAAATCCATTACAAACAACAACAGCAAAATCCATTACAACAGTAACAGAGATGGGCCATATATAAGCAAAATTAAATGAATGCAAATGAACTTACTAGAAGGATAAAACCAAACAAGACAATTCTGAACAGAGTGTAAATCCAGACTGTAGTTGTATCAGTATGAGTGCTAAATTAGTTCCCATATTTCTAACCAGAAGCAGAAGGAAAACTAATCAAAGGGAATAGCCATGAAATTACTGTGTTAAAATTAATTTAATCTCAGCATCAGGTAAAAAAAAAAAGTTTAATATAGCAGAATATGTAGAAGTTTGTCAGCATTTCACTTGCAAAGAACATAGATATAAATATATTAGAAACAGTCTCATGGTGTATCACCTAATGGACACTCATAGTCTGAGTGCTCTGGTAAATTCTGAAGCTTCCTGTCTGTGCTTAATATTCAAACTGCCTATTGTGCACACAATACATATGGAACAGTGGCATTCGTAGCCACAGGGTGTAGCAGGAACCAAAAAATCTCCAAAAAAGGATTATACAGCCATGTAAACTCAATGGACTGGATAGTCCCCAACTGAGGTACCCTCAGCTGTCACTGACAGAAAATTGCTGTCCTAGCAGGATGTTAGGGCACATTAAGAGTTCAGGTGCTTTTAGAAATATAGCCCTTTCTGAGTGTACTCCAGATAGCTTTTGCATTTGCATCTTTTTTCTTTCAATGCTAAATCAAATGGTCCTTTGTAGTATGTTTTACCCCTGGCCTCTCATAGCTGTTGGATGCTGTAATGTTCCATATTTACATCTCGTGTCCTACATGTGTCTAAACTCATGATCTATTTTTCATAAATAAGTACTTGTGACCAGAAGAAAAAAAAAAAAAAAAAAAAAAAAAAGGTTGTCTAGATTCTAAATGTAGGCTTCTAAACCTGGATGTTGGCACCCTAATAACTGGCCAGCTTTCCAAAAAGCCAAGCCCCTGGAAATTTCCAGTAATCACAGTTGCCATACCAACGACTGTCAGCACTCTTGCAAAAGCAGGTCATGTATTTAGGTGCCAGAATGTAGCAAGAGGGGTCTAATTTCAGGCTTTTTTTTTTTTTTTAACTTTTTTTTTAGATTTGGCCAAGAGCACTGATGATAATCAAGAACAGTTTTACCTCTGCTGCCATTCTCCAGCTTCTCCAACTGGAGTCACAAGACTTGCTATGGTCTTGCAAAAGAGAAGATGTTTGGGGAGGTAAAGCATGAGGTGTTATGTTCTTCCCAGTTCCACCCTGGGGTACAGGCCTTTGAGCTAACACTGAGATATCTATCACACAAAACTGATTTTAGGGCAAACAGCCAAAGAAGTGTGGAGTTTGCTGTGGGCTCATTTCCCTGGGCTATGGCTCAAATCCATGGATACAGGGGATGTTTGGTTTGTTGTACTGCTGAACAAGGTTTCATGGACCTGCTCTGCAGGCAGGCATGTGGCCAGGTGCTCACCCCCACCTCCAGCCAGAGCTGGGCCCTCCCCACTTGGAGCCCTTCCTTTGGAATCCTGCACTGCCCTGCTGCCAGCTTGCAGTCCCCTTGCTGGGAATTTGAAGGCAGGACAAGTGTGCCCCTCTTGGTCCCCAGCTCCTGGGAGCTTTGAGCACAGCTCTGTGCTGCCTCTGCCTCCAAATACCTGCCCGACCTCAGGCAAGTCACTTAACCTCTCTGTCTTGAAGCAAAATAAAGATAACACCACTTCCTTCTCCCTGCATTTTGTGTGTCTTCTTCAGATCAGGTGTAAGCTCCTAAGGGCAAGGTTTGTCTCCTCAACGTGTTCAGTGCCTATCAAAACAGAGCCTTGATCTCAGCTGGGGCCTTGAGGCACAGCTGCAGTGCTGTTATTATCGTTAATAATAATAATAATAAAGAATGCAATCAGATCAAACACACTGCCTGTATGAGTCATTTTTGGGGTAAAGTTAGTCATTCCAAAGAGCAATAGGTGTATGTAAACTTTAGGCGCTGCCAAGGTTTCTCTTTTTTCCCACCATTTAAAAATTCACCCTTGGGAGTTTGGGTGAGCAACATGATCTGGAAGGGCCTGGCCCTGCCAGTGTTTCCCTGTGGATGGGCACTTGTGCTCACATGCCTGACACTGAAAATGTTAATGGGGTAACTTTGCTCTCTATAGCTCAGCTACCTCTGTGGGTTTTCTGGATCACAGGTGAACCTCCCGTCCATATCGAGCCTTCTCTGAATGGAATTCAATCTCTGTCATTGCCCTCAGTGGCACATGCATGAAAACCAGCACGACATGCCAAAAAACCATGCTTTTTCTTGTTAAATGTTGCAGATTTTGTTTGCGTTTTTTTCTCATTTTGTTTTTGATCACTTGAATGAATCACAACAAAGGTGTCTTGAAAGGGGAAAAAAGAAATTAGAAGAATTAATGTCTTAGTAAAAGCTTTAAAATGAGATTTTTCACCTGAAAGAAAAGGGCCACAGCCAACTGGATTACACAGATGCAAAATAAGACACAAGAGGGAGCTCACATAATAAATAATAGTGATAAACAACATTTTGAAAACAGTTCAAGCCTATGGAGGAAAGGAAATTAATAAACATTACAATTCCTATTTGCGGTTGGGGTTCTCATGCCTACATTTATTGTTACAGGCTATGGGAATGTGCTTACAGACAAGGATCTCAGTACACCAGGCTTTGCCATGGAACACAAAGGCACAACCCACTCACAAGAGCTTCTGGTGGCATGGAAGAAGGGGGCTGAGCCAGGAGATGGCACGGAGACACTGTTCTGGCAGTGCTCAGGCAAAAAGCAACCTGAGTTTAGAGTTCCTCCAGGAGTTATTGTCAAATAATCAATGTGTGTTGCCATTTAAAAATACATTTAATATCTGTGTGCATGTAGGTTTCTGGAGAACGGTGGCTCACATCCAAGAGACAACCACATATACAGAAACCGGAGGACTCGAAACTGAGTGTGCAACCCAATGGCTGAATTCTATGTGTGGAATCAGGAGGAGTTACATTTCTGTGCCTGCAAGTTTAGTTCGCTCCAGCAACCACATTTCTCAGAGAAACTGTGCTCTTCTTACAAACACGTTTGACAAAACTTTTTAAGTGTTAATGTGATCAGTCAAGACCTTTCAATTCCTAAAGTTCTTGTGAAAATAAGGCAATATGTGTCAGTAACTACAATGGGCTTGATCTGTGGGCAGAGATCCACCCTCCTGCAGTAGGACACAGGTTTCACAGTGCTGGACCCTGGGACTTTCACCTTTCTGAGGCTGCAGCTGCATGTACTGGCACACACATCTCAGCTCCCCTACAAAAATGGAAAAATAGAACAGCTGGAGGGCTGCCCTCTAATCAAAGCCCCCACATTATGACAGCTCTGGGCATGCATCAGAATTACCACCTAGGTAGGTGGTAAGGAGGTGGAAAGGAGGTTAGAGGGTCATCAGTGGGCCACTAGTTTGGGGAGGGCCCACACACAGATCTAGTAGTGCATAATACCCTCTGATACCCATCACCTCCAACAAGAAAACATATCTTGGACATAGTTGTCATTGGGGTTGGAAGGATCATATGCTGTCCATATGCTTCCATATGCTTCCATATGCTGGTGTTGGTGGCCATCTCAGGTCTCTCTGACATGTCCCTCCAGAAGTGTCCCTCCAGGGACAGAGACAAGACGTGTGGTTTTCTAGAATCTATTAGCAGAGATCCACAATTAATGCAACTGCAGGGACTGTGCACCTCCTTTCATACACCAGGAGCTCTCTGGTGTGCAGCAGCCTCAGAGAGCTGCTCAGTGCCCTTCAGCCAAGGGCAGAGCCCTTCCTATGCTGGGACATCTGAGTCTGTGGTATGAACATATCCACCCACAGCAGCAGTGGCTGCATTTTGTTCCTCTGCTCCTGTAGTGCAAATGGGCTTTACCAGTCAATAGTGTCACTCACGGGGAGTTCAGAAATATGTTCACTACTGACAGATGTTTGTCAAATAGCCCATTAGGCAGCTCAAGGCCAACTGGTGCCACTCATGAGACTGCATCACCTGTGTGGCCATGGGCTGATGTTCACTTTGTGGTGGGATGTCCCTCAAAGACCATCCACATACCAGCATCAGGAACTCCAGATGCTGGAGGGAACCCAAAGAGAATGTGCAAGATCTGACAAAGGAGTGTCCCCCTTAATGCGTATCTTGCCATAAGGGACATGGTCACCATAAGCATCCTAAAGTGACATAGACTTTTCAAGCACACAATGAAAGGCCATAAGAACTTCAGCAACAGAAATTTTCAGAGACATTTCAACCCTGAGATCCTTCTTCATTATAAGATTCCAGCTTAGAAAGTTTAGTCTGAATAAACTGACTTAATGCTGGATACTCTGGGCCTCAACACTGTGATTTACTCTTCCCACTCCTTTGAGAAAAGTTGATGAATTCTTAAGCAGAGAGGGCATTTTGTAGCCAGATTCCACAGCTGTGGAACTGCAGAAAGCCAGGCAGTGGATCCTGGGCTGGCAGAGACCATCCTCACACTGCTTGATGCATTTGATCTCTGGAGAGGAAGGAGTACATACCCGGCATGGCACGGTGGCCAGCTGGCTTGGGAGAAGCAATGCTGGCTTTGACTGTGCAAGCAGGTGCTTGCTTCCCCTCCCCATCAGATGGGGAGAATGAAAGAACAGCTGTAAATAGAACAAGGTTTAAAATATTAGAGAAATGGAGATTTAAAAAAACCCCAAAACACAAACTTGCCTGTCTTGCCTCTGAAACCTGTCATGTTTTTAATCTAAATTAGAGTTGTGCTAGTATTATGTAGTAAAACAATTGCCTACTACCAGGGCTGCACATTTCTGAGAAGTGAGAATGAGCCATATGTCTTCCATAAAAACATACTGATACAGTTCAGCCTGTTCTTTATGCTTTCTGGTATATCATATTTTTTACAGGCCATAGTTAAAAGAGACCAATATTTTTATTTGCCAGAAAGTATTTACAGTACTGTATTATCCTTCATCTCTACCAGTTTTCATTTGTTACTATTGATACATGGTAAAAACGTTTTAATTATCTCCAGGCTCAAGTACAAGGATTTTTTATAATTCAGTCAGGTCTATTTAATTTCCAGTATCTAAGCTACCATAATGAAAGTGTTACTCAAGGTTTCTTCTTCAACTCCCTCCTCTTTAGATCATAATAAAGACAGCTCACTTGAGCAAATAGTTCCTTTGAAATGTTAATCCTCCTCAGATGTGTTTTTTGTTAGATCAGCTGCACTGTTAAAATACTTTCTATTTTCCCATTAATTGGAATGCAGAATAACACTTATTAGCCATATGGACACAAAGTAGCTCGTTGATGAAGACAACTGAATTAAAGCTTCATGTTAAACAATGAATTAACTGTGATAGAGGGTGAAAAAACCACACTTACAGACAACTGGGTTGTCTGTCCCTCTCTTATCCAACACAAACTCTCCTTAAACGACAAAATATATTTTAGACATTGTCCCCAGTGCAACCTAAAATCCATACAAAAGCATAAAAAGGGGAGCAAATGTAAAAAACCTACAGCAGAGGGGCTAATTGAAACACTGGGGTTTTTTAAAAATTTATTGGCTTATATTAGTTTTTATTTCGCACTTAAAGACTGAAATCCCACCAAGCTGAAGCTTTCCTTCAGCAGTGCATGTGGAGGTGCATGTTTGCTGCAGAGCTGGCTCTGCGGTTGCTCCCTGGCTGGAGACCCTGGCTGGGCTCAGGTGTGATGAGGCACAGTGTGAGATCTCACTGGTGCTGTTCCTCCCTCCTTCCCTGCCTCGCCCCCAGCCCAGCACTGCTGTGCTCCAATAACGAGAGCAGCTCTGTGATTGCTTCTTAATGAACTGTGGGGGAATGTGCACAGTTTCCCTGGGGTGTGAAAGGAATTTTAGGTGGGTCGTCAGCATTCAAATATTAAATTACTTGGGCAGGTTGTGTAAGGTTAGCAGCCAAGGAAGTTACCTCCATGCAAATCAGTAGGCACAGAAGAAAAGCTCTGCTCGATCCAGGGGAGAAGAATGTGTCTGGGAGGACACTTGGGAATACACCAGATAAGAACACCAGCTTGTGTGCAGTGAAAGCATGGTTAAGCTTCAGTAGATGTCAGTAAATATGGCTTTGTTTGGAAACTCTGCCTGTAATTTTGAAACAGGAGACATCTGAATCCATGGAGAATTTTGAGTCCTAGTCTATGCTTCAGTGAAAGCTTCAGTCTTTCTGGAAATATGTCCCTCTTTATTGTTCCTTGATTTACACATTTTGTGCAAGTCTGAACATATACATACAATAATGAGGGAGTAGGAGCTGAGGTGAATGAAGCTTCAGTTTACACATACAGCTTCCAGAGGGACAGGAAGCTGGTGTTATTTACTTAACCAGGAACAATAGATCATTTGCTATTCAGCTGGCATTTCCATTGCTGGCATGGATGAGTGCATCCTCTGCTCACACCCTCAGCTGCTGCACCCCTACCTGCTCTCCCTCCACTGCCTCTGGCACTGGTGATGCCTCCAACAGCAATCAGAGAGATTTCCAGATTCCAGCAATTGACAGAGAGTAAATTTGCAAATGTGTGCTGTGCTAACATGATTAGGCCTGTGGACATGCAAATCCTTGGAAAGAATTTTGGTTTTATGCAACTGACGTAAATAAAAAGGATCCTGTTTATGCACTGCCTAGACAGCCGCTGTACAAACTGGACTGCCAGAGATGATTTCATTCACCTCTTTAGTGAGACACACAGAGAACCACAGTGCAGATAGCTCCAGGGTATAATTTTCATGATAATCAAAACACAGACACGCTACACAATAGTTTACAACCAGAACTGAAAGCAGATATCTAATTCTGGGGAAGGAGGGAAATCTTTGTGCGTCCAGAAAACAGGCACATCTCCACATATACAGAAGTCCCTATGGCTACTCTGTCTGATGTCACAGGATTTTGGGGAGCAATAAATGATCCTTTTCAGGTAGAACAAATAGGCAGTATTTTTAACTGCACCAGGCCATGACTGACTCACACAAGCAGGAGAGCATTGCTCTTGATCTTGTGTTTCAGCTGGGGCCAAAGACTGGAAATTGTGTCAGTGCTGTATCCTTGCTGTTTGTTTGTTTTGTCCTTCCTTCAGTATGCCAGTGTGTCTCTAATTTGGGAGGACACAGTCCTGAGCAGAGTGACCCTTACACTAAGTTTTCCTCAGAGCACCCCACAAGTTACCTTGCTTTGCAGCTTGTTGCAGTGGAAAACAACCAGAGCTTCATTCAGAAAACCTCACACAGAGATCAATCAGGTTACTCTGGTTAATCCTGACTCTCTTACTTGGCAGTGGATTATAACTTCCCTCATGAGGTAATTTCTAATTCCTCATGGAGAAAGTAAGGTGGATTCTTTTGGCATTTGCAACCGCAGGCAGGGAACCTTTCATTTGAGTTTTCTGCTTGAAAGGCCAAAGAGTTGTGCTGAGGGTATGCTAAGTTATCATCAGTAATGTGGAGTTGTGAGCATTGTACCTGGGGGAAAAAAGTAAGGAAAGAGTTCTTTGAGTGAATGGAGATTATCAACACTTCCCTAGGGATAAAGTCCACATGGGCTCTGCTCGTGAAGCCCTTGACTAGAAGACCTTTTCCAACCTTCATGATTCTGAGACTGAGTATTCAAAAAAATCCTTGAGTCCAAGAACACAGAGTATTCTCTCATTGCTGATAATATAGCAAAATATCATCTGCTTCCCAGAGACTGTTTGGATAATTTAAGCCATTTTTTCATTGGAGGAATACCTTAAAGTTTTATTTGAAACACACTATTTTATTTAAATTGTGAAAGATTTCAATCACCAGAATTTCCTAACAACATCTGAAAA
This sequence comes from Hylia prasina, assembly GCA_013397195.1. Taxonomy (NCBI): domain Eukaryota; kingdom Metazoa; phylum Chordata; class Aves; order Passeriformes; family Sylviidae; genus Hylia; species Hylia prasina. The sequence continues at coordinate 906,598 of VYXD01010597.1, read as the reverse complement.
CCTTGATATTCTTATGGCTTACTCTTTCTCTACTCCGTTTTTATATTTCTCCAATTTTTTTTTCAGTAGTAGATTGGGAAGAGCAGAGAAAAGCTGGTATAGGACTGAAAAACCTAATGTTTAGGGTTTTCAGGTAAAAAGATGAAAATTGACTGGGTGACTTCTTTTTAAAATATTTCTGCTTCCCTGTGTGACTACTGTGAAGCTGAGGTTAATGGTAGTTCTTTGCATTGATATATGCAGACCAGCACAGCTGAGATTGGAAGGAACCTCTTGGGATTGTCTTGTCCAAGCTCCCTTTTCACAATACAATCAGTTCAAGCAACTTGTTTCAGACTATTTTAAAGTGGTCCTTCAGCTTGTCCTGCAAATCCAAGCTCTCTGGATGTTTATTTTTCCTTTACTGAATCCTGCAGATCTCTTGGCCACAAATAATTGCTGATTTCCACCGGTGAGGGATATATGCAGGAGTTTTTCTCATCCTGTTTTACAATCCATGTCCTTTCTCTTTAAGCATTGTTTAGAGAATACTCTCTGATACTCTCCAGAAAGCAAGGTCACTTGTTGACAAGAAATCTTTAAACCAGTGACAGAGGAAAAATTAAAAATACTCTCAGTGAGATGCATAGAAAGTTATCTATCACCAGCACTTTTCCTACAACAAAACCAGGAAATTCACAGGCAAAATAGCCAGGATACACTCTCAGCTGTTTATAACAAGCCATTGAGCAATGTTAAAAAGCAGATTGCTTTGGGACAGGCCTTTCAGTGCCCTAAACCCTGCATAGTTTAGAAAATGGTGCTCAGTGTTGTTATTTGTGCTGTCCCAAAGCCACTATTGGTGCCAGTGACACTGAGCCCAGGGACCCAGTGAGGGAACCAAGGGTTTACAGTTCCACTACTGCACAGCACCACAGATTTTGGGTGAAATCTCAGCCAGCTTGGCTTCCAAACTGCCTGAAGTGGAAGATGACTGTTCATATAGGTCTGTTCAGCGCCCAGCTCAGCAAGTGCTACCTTTTCCCTGGAATTACAGCAAAAACACATAAAACCATGAGGCCAAGACTCACTGTGGACGAAACTGAACCATCACAACTTCAGCTGTCCTGTTTGTATTCAAATCACTTTGGTTGTCATGGACCACAAGGTACAATTATTATACAATTAATGCAGTCTACTTTTAAATGTAAGGGATTTTTTTCTTTCTTTTTGAGTCCACAGAAAAAAATCAATTTTTATATATATCCAAATCATCAAAGTCTAAAACATTTTCTCTCTGAGGAGATTTCAGCCATTTCCAAAATCAAGCCTTCAGTTCTAAGCTATTTTAACTGTACTGCTCTTCTGTTAGTTCCAATGGATTATTTTGAAATTTATGTAATTTATATTTCAATGTACTTTCTAGGCATACTGGCCATTCTTTCAAAGGAGCATAAAGTGGTTATTGTTAATACATACATACTGGGTAACAGCAAATGTTTCTGGAGTACTGGGCTTTCTGTAATGACATTAAATGAAGGGAAAAAAAAGGAGATGAAGTAATACTGATCTCTATGACAGCCTCTGTTTGCAGGACAAGGATTTAATTCAGAATTAAGCCACATTAGTGTTAAAGAAGCCATTACTCACTTGCAAATTTTTCTCCCCAAAACCCCATTACATTGCTCAGTGCAATAAGCTGGTACATTTATCCACAAACATTTGATGACTGATGCTTTATTTTGACTTTGAATGTTTCTTTAATGAAATCTGGGTTCTTAAAAATATCCAGTAACATAGTTAACCATTTTGCTTTCACATTAACAGAGCAGTTATTCTGTTGCCATTTGTTATTTACCTAGCTTTGATATGTGACCCCCAGAAAGAGAAAAACAAAAACCAGGTATCAATACAGATATAAATTGCTTATAGAATTTTACTGGGTATAAATAGATGTGCCCCTCTGTGTGGTTTTTTCATTCTTTGTTAACAGACATACATTTACTTATGTTTTGCATTAGCTGTGGAAAACTTCCCTTGAGTTTTGTCAAACGGTCTTGTTCTGAGAATGCATAAAACAACTCTCTTCCAAGTTTAGGATATGCTTTGTTGTCCTTTGAAAGTAATGGTGCAAATTTGCTGAGGGACATTTAGTCCAGCAATGCTCAGAGTCCAACAAAACTATTTCTAGGCTAAATGGTACTTCTGGTCTCTAAGGAGCTTCTACAGCCGCCAAAAATCCCTGGGACATGTGCACAAGCCCTTTTCCCAGGCTGAGCTGTGTTTGAGACCAGAAATGTGGGCATGTGTTGATAAAAGAGAAGATTAATGTTATACTATCTGAAAATTGTCTGACACCAGCTGAATCTCTCCCATTCTTGGCTGTGCTGGGTGGTACTTTAAGGTGGAGCCACAGGAAAAAGAACTTGGATTTAGGCACCAAATCGACTCAGCAAGCTCTTTCTGAGTTAAAGAAAGGGAAATTTTGGGCTCTGAGCTCTTTCCTTTTGCCCGCCCCCAGAGCGGGGTCACACCTGTCTATCAGGGAAAAATCTGAAAAGAAGAAAGCTGGAAGAGAAGAAAGGTACAAGAGAAGAAGGCCGCAGGGCTTTTCCCAGGGGAGCCAATCAGGCTGTTGGAGGGTGGCTGCTGCCCTCAGCTCACCTCCCATGGATGAGAGCTTTTGCTATCGTCATCCTTGTTCTGCTATTTCATTCACTCATGGGCCCTGGTTATTTAAACAACTGAAACCAGAAGACTTTGTTTCCTTGGCTCTGTATTCTCCTGAGTAAAAATAAGCCAACAAGATGTTTCTAAGAAAAAGGTTGATGCTATCTTTTAAAATGTACTTCCAGCTGATTGTTATCTCTCTTCAAGCTGGGCCTTCTGCCACCCCTGCTCCCCCTCCTCCTGGCATCAACCACTAGCTCAAATCTCACCAAAAAGATGGAAAGTTTCAGCCCTGTCCCAGCCTTGCAGGAGGTATCTGACCTCTAAAGAATGTCAGAAATTGACATCTTTTGAGATCTTCACATGTTTTGCACTTGAAAATTGTCTCCAAGCACTTTTGAGACTCTGGTTATCTATATGGGTGTGTGAGAAATGCCATAGGACGGGCAAGATGAGTCACACACTAGATCCTGTTTTTCACAGAACAAGCCCTGGTGGAACTGCCACTTTAACCCTTATTTCTTCTTTTCTCAGAGTCTGTTCCCTTCCTTAAAACTTGTTCCCTTCACTTGCCTTAATAGGATCATTTGTCACGTCCTTTCCATAGGTACCATTGACTTTTTTGATTTGTGCTGCTCACTTCTGAGAGATCCTTTCTGCTTTTCAAGGGTTATTTGCCCTTTTGCAGTAAGGCACTGTGCTCTCTCTGTTGACGTGGGCCCTGCAGAGAATTATCGCTTGGACATGCACGTTGGTGCCAAGTGGAGATAATGCCCTCTTTTCAGACTGAAGCCTGCCCATAGGAGTGTTCCCAGTACGATTTTCACAGTCATAACTGCAGTTAATCTTAAACTTGGCATACCCTTCCTTTCTCTGTAATGTTTTTAATGACTCTTTCAGGGTGGGAGAATCCTCAGGGTTTTGCAGTGCTGCATTCACCTACTGATTCATTCTTGCCAGGTTGGTGTTGCTAACCGAGGTCCAGCTTAATAAGCAACTCTACCATTTATATTACAGTGCAGGAAGTTATCTGTCTTTTCCAGCTAAACAACACTGAGAGGAGGAGGAAGCATTTTTTTTCTGAGCAAGCAGGAGGTGCCGTGCAGCACAATGGTCAGTAAATATGTAGCGGCAATTTACAGGGTTTATTTTTAATCCAGGGCCTACGTTGAGAGAATGGCATGAACTGGATAAATCAATCAGGCTGTTGCAAAGCAAGCTTGAAATGAAAGGGCAGTCAAGGAGGAAGTGGTAAATAACACACAGGACTGATTGCTTCTGGGCACAGCTAAGGCCTTGGGTTTAAGGAGTAATTACCTGGCCACACCTAAACCCTTGCTGGTGTGCAACGTGCAAACTGCAGACTTCAGCTAAGACACTATTCTTGCCTTTGACAACACGAATTTCCTTGGTGAAAGACATTTATTCCTGGTTTCTTGAAGGAGCAGGTAAGTGTGCAAGACCCCATGCTTAGTCATTTGTGATCTTTGGTCTCAGCACTAACACAGAGCTCATCTGCTTCAGATGAACTGGGGAGAGCAAGGGGAAAGAAGCTGGAGGAATGACATTTCTCCTCTGTCACAAAGTCAGGATGCAGGGCTGAGCTCCATAAATAATTTGTGCCAACCTGGCAGCTGGTTAGATCAAGGGTACAAAAATGCTCCTTATGCTTAGGGGTGGTGGGCGTGCTGTGCAACCCAGCAGGGGTGAACCAAATGCCACATTTGAAAACTTGTTGACTGCTAATCCCACTAAGAAAAAAAAAAAATGGCCAGAGTTCAAAGAGAGCCAAACAAACTGTGCCTGCCCATTTTACTTATGGTGAGAAGCCTGCAGCTCTTCTCCCTTGGATATATCTGAGTAAATGTAGGGTGAGTTTCACTCAGTTTGTCTTTCTTAAAAGCCTGTCATAGACAGATAGTACAGAGCCTTTTCTGTAGCAGACAGACAGAGATGGCCCTGCCCTGTTGGAATGATAGCAAAAGGAGGTCTGAAACTGGATGCAGTAATTGCATGGCTGCTTGCTTCCTTGGCTCCCTGTTAAACCTGAATAGAGCTGGGAAACACAAGACACCTGAAGAACTATTGGAGACAGGAGATCAGCTGTGGCCATGATGTGCCTTTCATCCCAGAAGATGGTCTAAGCAGTGATCCAGTTAAATGAGGAAAGGCAAAATCAGGCTGCCATTGTTCACTAGTCTTCTTCCAGGGGCAGCTTTCTGCCAGGAGACAAGTAGTGGATGATTAGACTTCCTTAGTCGTGTCTCAAAGGAAAGAAAATCAACTCCAATTTATATTTAGGAAGACAATGGCTTTCAAGGGTGAAGGAGAGCCATGAAACAGCGTGACTTGTTGGGAAAAGGAAAAAGATATTGTGTGTACAGGGTGCTCAGGGTATCACACCCAGACCCTTGGGATTTACCACTGGTGCCACAGCTCCCAAAACTGAAATGCAGATTGCCCTACTCATCAGTTTGGGCCATGTATCAACTAACTTGCCGAATCAGTCATGGAGACACAGAGAGTAAATGGCAAATTCATGTCATTCACATACAGGAGCATCACGTGTCCCCTTCACCTCGACTCAAACCAAACTGGATACTGGGACTTGTATTTGTACTAGGGCTCTCTTCTCTGGGACTTCAATGTTTTCACCTGGTTGTAATGCCAGGTACCTGGCAAGTGGACTGCAAACGACCCTCATGGCAATGACCCAGCCTCAGCAGGATCCTTTCTGTGCAGAGCCTGACTCAAATCCACTGAGTGAAGGACAACCTACACTTATTGTCCTGATAAATTCTCCAACTTTTCCTGAGCCTGAGCTAAACCTTCTTATCTAATATCGAGTAATTTAAGCATTTTTTACATTCTAAAGACAAGTTAATCCTTTTCCCTATAAAAGTCAGAAAATGGGCTTAGAATGACATTTTAAGAGTGTCTATGGTATGTTAAGCCAATGAAAAATTCTAGCAGCACTTTCAAGCACTTTTGGCTAAAAGATTACTGTGATCTTACAGCATTATAAAATCTAAGTATCAAGCCAAATTGCTAGCTGTTTGTCAATAATGTAAAATATGATATTCTACCAACACAAACTGCTTTTTTCTTCCAGTAACTTCAGTTCTCAGATATGACACATTTAATAGCAGTCGTAGTTTGACCTGGTCTTAGGCTTATATTTATTTGTCTCATTTGAGCTCCCTACTTTTCCCTGGTAAGTTTTGTTGCCAAGTAACACTTGATTTTCATCTGTTTTCCAAGGCTTAATTTCCATAATTTTTCTGGTTTTATCAGAGTGGCCATTTCAATGCATACTAAAGATGATGAAGAGACAATCTGAAACTCCTCACAAGAAGAAAAAATATTAGAAGTTGGGGTATTGATTCGTCCAACACATTCTGCATTAGTTAAAAACTTATCTTTGAGTTTTACTTTCATTAGGGTTTTATTGACTTTTTTGGAGATGACAAAAGAACATTAGGAAAGTTTCCTCATTTTCTATCACTGTTCTCGCCCAATGTCCAAAGGAGCTCAGAGGTTAATAAATAAAGCATGTACCTCTTCAAAGCCTGGTCTGCAGAGCCACCACAAAAGCCACCACACATCACATATTTTGAGAGCGAAGCAGTCATGACCATTAATAAACCCACTGAATGATAAGTACATCTGCCATTTAAACATCTGCCAGAGTGCATCTCTTGCCTGGGCCTGGGAACCAGGGCAGTGTTATCAGAAAGCTGATCCCATTCCTGAAAGCCCTCAAGCACCCACTTGCTCATTACCCACACCCTGAGTGACTCTCCCAAGAACACACACCCCAGAACTCCCTGTGCTTCGTTTTTGGTTTGTTTGTTTTTTCCAAGCCCAGTTTGCTTTCCAGCCTCTCAATGAAGGGAGTGCCACCATGAGGAATGCAGGTGTATGCTTCTCTCCTTTCAGCCCAAAGACAATCCAAGGTCCCTTGAGCTCCTCGTGCCTGGATCAGGGCTGGTAGTAAGTAGACTTGTGCCCTCTGGGGACACCCCAGGACATCTCACATGGCACCAGGGCACTGTCTAGAGCAGGTCAATGAAGCTCTCTGGAGCTCATCTTGGAACAGAAACCAGGGTGAGCTTGCTTTTTATTACTGGATAGAAATGGAGAACAGGGATAATTCAGCTCTGGAAACAAGCTGCCAGTAGTCAAGAGACCTCAAACATAGTCCATGATGCTGTTTGAGATCTGACCTGATGTTATCATTGACAGCACCCTCGCTGACTTCATGGCATGGCTGCATGATGAATGTGGCCTCACCAAAGATAAAGAATCTGCTTTGGCGTATGGGGGAAGCCTAAGGAGTATGACTGAGGTCTTTGTACTCTATTAATAGTTTTGCACATCATCCTCATGCCCCAAGGCAGGATGGTCAAAAGAAGAGTTAAATTTGTAGCTGCATGTTAGAGCTAATAAAGCAAAAGTCCCAACATCTATTCCCAGCTCAGCCAGACTCTTCTGACAAGGTCTGCAGCAAAACTGTATCTATCCCACTTTCCTTCTATCAAAAGTATGGTTAACTCTTCTGAATCCTGAAAGAGATCTCTGGAGAAAATATCCTTTCCTAATGGGATCAGATACTGTGGGGAAGAGACTAAATAACTTGGGGCAAAAAGAAAGGTGACTTGTTCTCAGATCTGTCTCTTCCACAGATACCACCTTGGACTCCCATTCCTGAGCTACACAACCAACCCATGGCTTCTGCTTTGTGGCATTGCATTTTCCTTATTTTAAAGTAAGCAGATAGGATATTCCCGGTTCACAGCTGCAGAAGGCCCAAATACATGTCTTTTAACACCTTCTATATCACCCACAGGAAAAAGGCAAGACAACAACATACAGCAACCCTTCTGCCCAGTGCTGAAACAGCCTGCAGCAATGTACAGAGCAGAGAAATATCTTCAGCTAGCTTTCTATTATAAACTACCTTCGGTTTATAAATGATCCCATCCTTATGATGAAACATACTGTGAAATTTAAAAACTTTAAAAATTTAAAAAAACCCTTAAATTCATCTCTCAACGACTAAAATGTCAAAGAACAGAAAACTGCAGAGTTATCTACTGTGACCTTTGGTAATCGACAATGAAAAGTGTTTGATCTTTGCCTGACAGCAGCAGAACAGGAGTCATCCCTGGCCTAAGCCACTTAAACAAGGAAGAACTGCAGAGCTTTCATTCCCCTATGGTTCTCTTCAAGATTAGCAGCAGTGAACAGCAATTTCTGTTTGTTTTTATAATAATATCCTGTTTTGTAATCCACAGGAAAAGGAGTATGAAAGTAGCAATCTTGGCAGGGATTGGGGGCCAGGGGACTGTTTTCTGAAATCTCAAAGCTCAGGAATACAAAGACTTGGAGGAACTTCCAAGTGCAGTGAATGCCAAATGGTAAAGAAAATGACATGACAATGAGAGGGAGAAATTATTTATTCACCCTCTTAATAAATTCTTCTAGGGTCACTTTTTCCTTTTTCAGTCAACAATTGACAGGCAGTTGCTTCCAAATGCTTTTAAATAGGACCTACTTCAAGTTTAAGGATTGTTAATATTTTTTTCCAAATATGAAACAACTAAAAAAAAGAAAAAAAAGAGAGAGTATCATTTAACACCAAAGAAAGGAACATCTGAAAAATCCACAGAACACAGATAGCTAAGCAAAAAATGGTATTATTAAAGGGTCCATATAATATTTCTGCTCAGCACTTACATGGCAAACAGACTAGGTCATCTTTTTGTCCAAGAAAGATGACCTAGATGAACCCATCCTTGCAGTTCCCATTCAAAGACTGGAAAGAAAAGCATGTTAGAACTGGAGAAGGCATTAAAAAAAGCCTGTGTCTACCAGAGCATGGTTTGAAAGGCCCATAAGCTAGAATAAATATTGACACAGTAAGGAAAAAATATGCAACAAGAGCAATTGTTCAAAATGGGCATAATTTGGAAGCTAACAGACCTACACTAAGCTAAACCAACCTGTACAGTGACCAAGCCTCCCAATTTAAAGTTACTTTTAGAATTTAACTTTCACTAATGTCAGTGAGAATTAGACACAGAAATACCTTCATGACTCTAGGTGTGATTCACTGCTGTTGTTTTCAACCATTCCCCAACCACAACCCGTTCCAGCAGAGAGAACACTGTGAAGGAGATGAACCTTGGGACAGAAAATGTCCCAGAGTTTCTCTTTCTCTACCACAAGGCTGTTCTTGGGTCTTCTTTCCAGTATTCATTGTGCATTTGCTTTGCATTAATTTCTCCAAAATATGGCTTTTCCTGTTATTATGGATAGTGTCTAACAGCTCTTCCTCTGTCTGATAATCTTTGCTAATTCCTTCCCTTCCCTTCCCTTCCCTTCCCTTCCCTTCCCTTCCCTTCCGTGGCAAGGACCACACACTGTCAGAGCACACCTCTGCTTCCAGTCTCTGATAATGCACCATTTTTACCCGTTAAAAGTATGTTCTTATATGCAGGCACATGTGTTTGGCAAAGACTAATTTTTATTGCAAATGTTCCCAGTGTTTTTCCCCGGATTTCCTCTCTAGCTATTCTCAGTTTCATTTTAATCTGTTCAATAACCTGTTTAATTATTCACTGGAAATTATTTCAGCCACATTTCTTAGGAGTTAAAGTTTCTGAAAGAAAATTGAAGGCAAAAAATTAAATTTTCAATTTCTTTATTCTTTCTTCATTCATATGAATTCCAGAGGAAACTAATAAGTTTGAATCTTTTTTCACACAAGTATTCCATTGATGTACTTATAATGGGTGTCATTGGAGATATTCCTGATTTACAAAGCCATGTTCATCAGAAAGATCTGGTGAATTTGCCTTGGAAGCAAACCAACAAAACCCACAAAATTTGACTAGTTGCTGTTAATACCAGATAAGGATTTATTAAGTTTTTTAAACATGCATATTTTAATCCACTACAGGATTAACTATCTGGGACTAAAATCCAGGTAAAACACTGAACTTCCAAAACTACATGGTTTTAAATTAAGAATACAATGGAAGAATGCGTTTAAACATTGTATTATTCTTCTAATATCTTCAAGCAGTCTACTAAACAGAAACTACATAATCTTATTAAAAAATTCAAAACTAGGGCAGGTTTTGCATTCTGCAGATAATGTGTCATCATGGTTTCTGATCAAAATATATTGGCCTCAGCAGTCCAGGTATTAATTAATGTCTTCCCTGAGCAGTGACTATAATTTTAATTGTGCTGGTTTAGTTAGACACAGGAGGAGAAGAGTTTTAAAACACTTTGTTACTTTAATTGCAAAGCCAAAATGCAAATGTGAACTTCCTAGTACTTACTCACTAGATACTGGCTGATAAAGGTTTAAGGGTGATGGCATCACAAAAATTCCTTTTTTTCTAACAGGTCATATAGGCAGCCCCAGGTGTATTGCCATGTCTGTGTTCTTGTAAAAAGCTCCTTGTGGAAGTGAAGCTTCCAGTAGCAACAAATATTTTTTCTTCTTTTTCCATTTGTGTGCCAATTAACTTTTTAAAGTGAATTTCTTTAAGTACCCCTGAAGTCTCACTTTCAGAGATGATAGGGACATTAAAGTGTCTGTTAGGGCCTTATCTACACATTAGCATTGTGCAAATAGATAAACCTGTGTACACCCAATTTTGCATGCAGTTATAATACTGCCAGCTCAGTTTTACTTTAGGAAGGGAAACTAGTTGCAGTTGATATTTTTGAATTAGTATAAATTTGCTTGTTCTATAGCATGGGCTCTGCTGACTAGAAAACAAAATTGACATTTCCCAGAATTGATATCACTGCAACAAACCTTTGCATAGAGCAGACATCTACCCCACTGGAAATGATATTTGAAAATGTTGCTCAGATGCAGGTTTCAGGTGCTAATTTTACACATCTACAGATGGGAGACTCAGAGGTGCTTTAACACGGGTCCACCACTGGCAACTCACTAAGGCAAAAGTGCCCATGAAGAAAAAGGAGATTTGAACAGCTCCCTCTGTCAGCATGGACAAAGATGATCAGTTTCCCCCTGAAATGTGCCTGGCATGCTCTCAGCCAGCCATGGAGCATGGGAGGGAGCTGAGGTGAGAAAAGCACCCAGCTGCCCGCAGCTCGAACAAAGCTGCATTGTAATGGTTGAGGAAGGGTGGTTTATCTTTCACATACTGCATTCCTGCTTCAGACAAGGAGGTGCACACTTTGAAATTGAGGTGCCTGCTAGTCCTCGTCTCTGATCTCCCTAACTGGTTTATCCCCTCACCTGTTCCATCTCCTTACAGAAAAGATAAAATCCATGAAGACCAAACACTGGAAACAAAACTGCAGGTAAGCTTTGATTGAGCAAACCTAAACTTTCATAGCACACAGCAACATGCAAAAGGGGTGCAAAAAAAAGTTCAAATGACAAGAGAAAGAGAAAAACTTTACGCATTATTGAACAACACAGGGAGAAATTATGGTGTATGATGAAACCCTTCAACTCTGGTCTCTGTTACACGCCTGAACACAAACATCTGGGCAAAATAGTTTCTTTTTCTTATTTCTGTGTCTGTGGCACCTGGACAGCATTCTCCAGGGCAGAACTGGACCAGCAGGGATGTTTTCCTCAGCACACCACCCAGCCCTTGCATAGGCCAACAGTGGCCCTACAACACAAATATTCACCTGGGAGTGTGGTAGACACCACCCTGCTGTGGGGGGTTAGAAGAGAATGGGAGCTGGATGGTTCTGAGATCTGAGCAAATGTTCACATCCCATAGCATTTTGCAAGGTGTCCTCTGCTCTAGGAATAAGTGTTGGAAGAGTGAGAAAACTATACTACCTCAGGTGAAGAGTTATAAGGAATTAAAAGAGCTGCAAAAGTTCAGCCAAGACTGGTGTCAATGCTGAACTTTGTACAAACTAACTAATGATGATCAGTTTACTAAGCATTTGGGGTTGTGACAATAATTTAATTGTGGACACACTTCAACATTCCTTGAAAACTCATATTTATTTGAATATTAAAATATTAATTTATTAACTTCCTGTTAGGTCCTCCCACTTAAGGATGTGGGGCCAGCTATTCACAGAATTCACAAGGAAAGACCTATGTGGACAAGAAATAGGCCCAGGGATCACATATTTCGTGGTGGGATATAGCCCAAAAAAAACCCCCACCAACCTTTCAACTTTAAATATTATTGTTTTCTTAAATTAACTCTGGGAGATTTTAATCTAGATCTTGGGTCTCTTCCAGGGAACATACACCGCTCCCCACATCCCTGAGAACATTGTGGAGTCCTGTACAGTCAGCTGGCATTATAATGAAATAGTAGCCACTTAACTCTATCACTTCTTCATAAAGTCATCTTCTTTAATGCTGCTCTCCTTTTAACTTATTGAAGATTCCAAATTAGCATCCTGTGTGTGGAGACACAACTCCTTTCTTGCCTTTTGAGGGGTTTTTAGTGACATGGAGGTCACAGGACTATGTAGTGAAAAGAAAAGGAAGACAATACACCAGGTTACTTCCTGAATTTCAAAGGGGTAACTCCTCAATAATACTGATCAACAGGTCAGGCTGGATCAGGGAAGGGTAGTTAGGATGCCTTGAGATACTGCCTGAGAAGGAGCTTCATTGAGGAAGGAGGCAGGGATTTATGGTGGCTGGAAAGCTCTGAGACCACACTGAAGGGGCCATGGTGAAAGCAGGCTGGTCACACACAAAGCAAGTGAGGGAAAACAGGACACTCTTCAGGGTATTCCCTTGCACTGCATCCTGGAGCAAGGTTTTTGTCCTGCCTAATTAAAGCAAATGGCAATGTTGCACACTGCTTATAGATCACTGTTTTCAATCCTCATCAGGGAAAATTCTCCTGATGAACCCCATGGGATATAACCTGAATATAGGAGGGAAGGTGGAGCATGGAGTTTTGCCAATGCACTGACAAGCTGTGTCTGGGTTGGTTTCCAGTGAATCAGCACAGCCATCTGGGGGAAGGGGGAGGAATTCCCTCACTTCTTAATCAACCTATCTGTGTTTTAAAGGGGAAATATTTTTCAGAAAGATGTGCTGTGCATATCTGGCACTTGGCCTCTTGTTACTGCCAGCTGTCACTCTGATAATGTGTTATAAATGATGGCACACCAAGCAGACAGGGCTGCAAGCCCATGTGATTGCATTGCATTATCAAAGTGACAACCAGAAAGAACAAGAGCTCTGGCTGCTGAATTGGTCCATAAGTAGATTTTATGTTGTTGATGTTACTATTTATATACAAATGGGTATTAAACATTTTTCATATTTTCCCAGTAGGAGTCAGGACATTGTTAGGACTTCAGTGTGCAGATATCTGGGATAAGGCACAAGATAAAATTTATTTAAAATTCAGTTTTCATAGACTGCAGCAGGCAAAACAATGATTGTTGATGAAATTGGTTCAAGTATACACTTCTAATTTCACATCTGTAAGCACAGGAATGTTAAGTGATTTAAACTGGCATCATTCCCTCAATAAATCCATGCCTACACTATCAGATGCCATGGAGATACCTCCTGTGATCTATGCATCTGACAAAGCCATGATTGTCAGGCATTGCATGGTGATCCAGCAGAAGCAATGCAGATATTTCCACAGGTATTCATGGGTGGAACAAACTGGTAAAATCTACTGCAGAATCTGAGCTGGGGCTCTCAGGTCAGTACTGCTGTGAGGAAAGACCTTCTGTCAACATCCAGGAGACACTGTCACCTCTCAGCACCACAGGCAGGTCTGTGACTCTGCTCTTCCACAGTGACCTCGGTGGCCCTGGAGAAAGTTCTTTGTATGTCTGGATGGGGGGAAGGCTGCCTCAAGCATAAAGTGACACAGCACAAGCGGAAGACTCAATCCTATTACTCAGCTCCTCAATTCTGGAAACCTCTTCTGGGACTTCTTTGTCCCAGAAAGCCAAAGCAAAACTTTGCATAACTGCATCTTCTCTATTTCTTGATTTCATCTGTGTTTGGAGAAGACATTAATAAAATGCTTAAGGAAAGGCTGTTCTTAGGATTCGTATGTTTGGTCTATGGTGATCTCCTAATCTCCTATGGAATAAAAACTTTCCTGGCCTTCTGTAAAAAGTCTAAATGTTGTTACCCTGAATCTTGGCAACTTTTTCTGTTTCTGAATGTTTCACAAGATAAAGCAGTTACAGTTTCTTCTGGGAGATATCTGCAAATACCAAAAATATGTGGCTTATACACAGGGCACAGGAACTCCTCCCACACCAAGCATTGCTGGGTAAAGTTCAAAAGCTTCAGAGACAGAGGTCTTTGTTGTGTTGGTCCATAACTCCCATGATATGTTCAGAGTTTGTCCTTTCTAGAGGTGGCAGAAGGGGACACGCAACAAACAAAAAATGTAGGAGTGAACAGTTCTCTATCCCATTAAGAAGTGGACCATTGGAGCTGAAGTCTTATGGACATGGCCAAATTTATTACATAAACCGTCTAATGGGTCTAATGGAAAAAGAAGAGGAAAATTAGCCATGTACTTGCAACAGATTATTGCCATGAATCTATTGAACACAACTTTTCCATGAAATTTCTACTACCTGAAATGACAAATATACATGAGCTAACACCGCTCATGTCATTCAAGGTAATCACCCTAAAGACAGGTGGAAACAATGTTGCAAAAGAAATTAATGAAAAGGGTATTAAAAATTGTTAATATGTCCAACGATGTAGACATGTCATTTGATGTAATTATACCAAAAGGGACATTTCTATTGAGCAAAAGGTAAATAAATGGTTACCTATCAATAAGAAAATATGACAGAGGTAAAGTTACTAAGTGAAGAAATACTCCCTGCTCTGTATCTCTGCATGGCAGTGTTGCTGCCAGCAGTACACTCATATTTTACTACTCACTAGATTGATACTGGGTAAATTATTTTTGTCTTATGGGTTTGTATAGAAATGCAGTACAGTCATTGAATTCAAATGGATTCAGAAATCTTTGGGGTCAGAAGGGAGGGTGATGATTATCTTGTGTTATGTAGGAACCATAAAAATGTATGTAGCTATTTTCAAAGTGAGAGGACTGATGGTTTCCTACATAACGTGTGTGAACTCTGCTTAGACCAGAGTCAAGGAAGGGAGATTGGGAGGAGGGAGGGAGGGTTGGTGCTGATTCATAGTAACAGACGTGAGAAAAAGCAATGATGGATTGTGGTTAGCACTGATAGAAGCGCAGCCAGAAGATTACAGCAAACTTTACGTCTGTCACTTATGTTCTTTAGAAATACTGCATTTGTTTTAGAGCATCATGTTGGGCCAACTTCACTGGGTGTTAAAAGGTTCATTGGTTCCAGGGAAATTTCTGATGAAACAATGTGTAAATAACCTTGTAAGTTAGCAGAAATAAGGCAATTATCTTTGGTATGGAGTCAACAGACATAATTTAATTTTTGGCTGGTATGAGTGGGTTAAACCAGGAGGTGCATGTCTGAGTCAGGGCTTGAAGAAGACCTCTCAGTTCTTCATTCTCAGACTTCAGGTCCAAAAGGTGTATTTGTTTCAAGGTCTTGGTAGCTACTCCAGAAAAGTCTTACTGGCTCAGTATTTAAAGAATTAAATCCCCTTCCTCTAAGCTGAACCACCTGCCCACATAACCTGTATCAATAGAAGCAAAACATTAAAATAAGGACTATACACACATATACCAAATAAGAAAATTGCACAACTTTCTCCTGATTCCTACATCTCTACATTTCTGCTGAGCATAACTCATGACAAAACTGGTACTCTGAATTTGTAATGAATTATCTGGCAATTGATTTTAATAGAAACATTTAATGCAGATGATTTTTGCCCTTTCTCCCTCCCCCTCTTTAAGGCCAGAAGACCCTGAAGCTATCTTCTCCATGCCTGGTGACGTCCTTCCTGCACAGCACCTCATGGCAGTGTCTAGGTCCATCTCTGGCAGTGATCTCATAATTCTCATTTCTACCAAGTCATGAGGACCCCATGTTGCAGAGGTTAATAGGCTGCTACAGCTCTCCTCCAGGGTAGCAGTGTTAGGAACTCCTCTGCCCTTGCCTTCCCCACTCCAACCTCCTCCCTTTTGGAAGAGGCATTTGTTACCTGCTCAAAAGTACTATGGTTTGTTTCTAACCTTAAAGACAGAAATACTCTTATGAAAAGAGGGAAAAACAGAAGAAAAAATGCTCAGGGAGAGCTGGAAGAGAATCTTGTCTTGTAGCAGGTTTTTACATGATCTTGAACAAGTCTTTGATCATGACTGAGAGCTTTGGTTACTGCTGTAGAACAAGTGATAACAATGTGTATTAACTGGTTTATACTGTAACCATGCCTGTGTGTTCATGCTGGAAACACGGAAATAAGCTCTTTAGTGAGTATCCCTGGAAGCTTTTGTCATGATATTTTTCTCTAGGCAACCTATTCCTCAAAACAAAGTGACAAATATGTACCTGTTTATAAATATAATATAATTAAAACAAGCTTTATTTTTTCACCTTTACAGTAGCCAATATAAGTATCTGGGCCCATGAACAAAATTATTAAGCTTTCTGCAGAGTGATTCTGCATCCTAAAATCCATTTTACAATTTGGTTTCAGTTCTGTAATATATTGATATTTCTGCTATTCCCAGTTCTGGTTGAGACGTGGTTTGGGTTTTTTTAAACTTAATGTTCAGAAAGTCCAGACTCAGCAGTTAACCTGAACTTAAAAATCCAAAGTTCAATCAGCATGAACTTTGCATCTAGCAAAGGCTTCTACTACAGTATCAGTTGTAACTGTTCTTAATTCACCCAACAAAGCAGTCTTTCATTCCATAAGGCATTTCCTTGCTGGATTATTTGACTATAAAACATGAGCATCCTTTCCCATCTGGTCATCAGAGCTGACAAAGTGGCTCTGAGGGCGGTGATCAGAGGACACAGAAAGAGGTGCAAAGTGCTCCATTATGTTTTGATGACACATTTAGGTACAAAGTGTACATCATTTACAGGTCACCTTGTCCTGGCCATCACTACACACACACTGTTCAATTACTGAGCAGTTGTGCATCAACATTACACAGCAAGGTAAGCACCTGTAAATCCCACAAGTTTTTACAAAATGATAACTACTGCTTTCGGGAAAGGATGGATTAAAAAATCCTCCATATAACATTGTTTAAAATGGGTATCTGTATGACGATACAAATTCCATTTGATACGTAATCATTGTCAACAACAACAAAATCTATGGGTTAGGAAATAAAGACATATGAGTAAAACAATGTACCCTGCTGCAGTTCTTCTCATAGTGCTGTATTCCACAGGTCCATGAAAGCACCATTCCTCACTCATGCTCTAATACAGAGCCTGAATGGTGACTTCTGTGCCTTTCTGCCATTGGATCAGCACTTCTGACTCTCAAACACACCATTATTATGGAATTTGCTCTGCCTTAGCCTGATTTAGATTTTGTATTCATCTGTAAGGTGGAGCAAGTTGAGAATATACCTAAGCAATGCACCTCAAGTGAGCTAGCAGAATATCTGCTGAGACCTTCTCCCTGCCTAATCCCTGAGCCAGGAACAGGCATGCCCACATCTTGGGTGGCTCAGCAGCACTGCCTGGTGCTGTGCAGACAAGCCAGCTCTGGGCAAGGAGCTCCAGGAGGGGCTGGGGAATGGCATGAGGAGTTAGTGCCCCTTGTTGCATTTGCAACCTCCACCCCCCTTTCAGCTCCTGGGTGTACCTTTCTCATGGTGCAGCAGCTCTGTGTTCTGAGTTTTCTTCTATTGCCCTTACAGTCGTATTTATTATGAAATTGTTATCACAGTAAATCCCCTCTCTGACTTCTGGGACAAGACATAAGTACCAAATAAAGGCTGAGGGAGTAAAGCTGTTACTCAAGAGATGCCTTTGTAATGCAAGAGGCACCACTCCTAATGGCTGGCATGGAATTAAACTTACTGCTAAACCAAGAACACTCAAGACAATTCCCATATTTCTTGGGAATTGATGACCAGTTGGGAGGAGCTTGTATGGCCAGAGGCAAAGTCATTAATCTCTATCTGTCACTTAGGAAATATCCTGTCCTGAAGCTTTTATCACAATGTTATAATCTAAAAGATGGAAATAAATATATAAGTGTAGACTGGCCTTTATTTTTCATGAACAATGCGTTGCCAATTAGTATATTCACAGCCATAGAGGATTAATGCCCAGGATATAGCCAACCCAGAGGCAAAATGCTTCAAATTTAATTTGTTCCATAATAATTTCTCACTGAGAAAGCATAATGATGCCACAGACAAAGAATATATTAAGGAACAGTGTTCAGAAATACTAATTTTTTTAGGTCCTTTGGACAGCAACATTTTTAAGTTTATGTGACAACATCAATGTGTCTCTTCACCAGTTGCAAGCATGACAGGCTTTTCCTCTTTCCCACCATTTATCCATGTGATTGCTCTTAGATGGAAGGTGGAGTGCAAATTTTTACTAGAGAGTCCTGATTTGCTGCTTTTGGGGACTTTCTCTGACACCTTGGCTTATACCTTCTCATCCACAGTCTTAATGCACAAGCTCCTTTTAATAAACAAACACATATATTTCTGATAAATTGTTGGGTGCTTGATTTAAGTGCTTTTTGGTTTTTCCTTCTAGAAGTCTATTTTTGGACAATCAGGTTTGAAAATATTATCCTTATCCATAACTCATATCTCCAACAGGCTGATTTTTGATGCAAAAGTGATTTGTTTAACTCCAAAATGTACACAGGTGTCATGAGGAAATAATTTGGACCCCACAAAATTGTCTTTCTGTTTCTGAAAGTAATTTCCCTCAAAAATTTTCTGACAAGATAGTAATTTCTGAGAGTTAACAAAGAATGGAAGACGTACTTCACCACCACTGTATGGACAGAGCTCAGCTATTTAAATTCCCTTAGTTTTCTATTTTATATCACAGTGCATAGTCTTTGATGCATAAAACAATAACTCATTTGATAAACAAAAGAACGGTGCTTTCATTTTTATTGGCTACATTGATTTTTTCAATGACCCTCAGATTTCCAACCACAAACCTAATCTGATGCACTTTTTTCCTATTATCTGGTGAAAGTTAATTGTTGTAATTATTAATCAGTCAGTTTGCTGCCCATGGTGAGGAACTGCAAACAGAGAGTAAGAAGGGAAATGTTGATGCCTGTTGGGTCCAACTGAACTTTGAATACCTACAATAACCGGGGTGGTGGCTGTGGATCCTGTGGGTCATGCAAGGTATGGTGCTGCATGAAATAAGAGTTAAGGATAGATGAAGGAAATAGCCTTTCCTGGCCTCAAAGGCTGTGCCCACAAATGCACAAATCAGAGAATGTTGCCTGTGACTGTGCTCCTGGCACAGCATTGGCAGGCCATGGGGGAGGAACAAGGAGCTCAGGCCACCTTTCACTCCCTCACTCATGGGGTCCCCCAGCCACTGTGAATGATTTATCAGCTGCAGCACCTTGGCTTCCTTCCCTACTGCCATGGTCTCTCTGCCAAGGGTGACGTGGGCTGGAGCTGCTGCAGCTGCTCCCTGCACTGACTGACCCATGCTGGGCACCCCATGAGTGCCTGAGACACCCCAGCTCTCTCATGCAGGAACAGGGGCTTAGCAGGGGGACTCCAGCCCCAGCCAGGGCCTGCCTTGGGGTTTCCTGTGATTCAGACATACACCAGGGCAGGACACAGCCCTCAGTGTCTGGGAGGGCTTTGGGGAATCCCACATCACCTTGCAGTAGTGGGGGATGGATGCCAGGGAGCAACATCCACTGTAACAGAAGCAAGTTGTGGTCCCTGTGAAATGTTAAATGTGACGAGACCTTGGTGCCTCAGCAAAGGTCTCTTTGCTGTTCAGCTTGCTCATGACATGGTCAGAATCTCATGTTCGGTATTTGGTTTGCAAGGGGAAGGACAGACCATGGCCCCAGTGGGGAAGGACAGATGCTGGGTCTGGTTGCTGAGGGATGAATGGATGCTTGGGCACCACCTCCTTGGCTAAAACCGGGTGTCTGCTGCTCCCCTGTGATGTGGTTTGCACTTTACCAGAAATGCTGCAGTTGCTGGGCCTAAAGCAGTTGTTCGGGAAAGAAAGAAATTTAACCCAGACCATATGAATTTGCAATAGCATCTCTCCATTCTTGTTTTTCTCAGGCATTTTGAGCACCTCCTGTCCTTTCTGGAAATTCCAGGTGGTTCAGAGACATGCAGGAATCTCCTGCATTTTGGGTGAATAACCTGGGCTCCGGGGCAGAGGCATCTACATGCATATGCCAGTACACTGTACTGTTGGCAGTAGGCAAACCATCTCCTGCCTATATATGAAAAATCTGCCCAAGTTTGGATGGTAGTCACAGTGTAGGTGGTTTGCTGGTAGTTGGCATCAGGCTTCACAGTTTGGATACACCTGCAAAGGAGGTCTGAGTGTTGGAAAGCTAGAATGAAGAGACAATTTGGGATATGCTGCCTAAATAAAAACAACTGGAATGGAAAACATCTTAAGTCACTAAATTCCAATATCACAGTAATATGGTTGGGGGTTGGTCTCTTTCTCCAGGCAGCAACTGACAGAACGAGAGGACATAGTCTTAAGCTGTGCCAAGGGAAATATAGGTTGGATATTAGGAAAAAGTTTTTCATGGAAAGAATAATAAAGTATTGGAATGGTCTGCCTGGGGAGGTGGTGGAGTCACCATCCCTGGATGTGTTTAAAGAAAGACTGGATATGGCACTCAGTGCCATAGTAGAGTTGAGGTGTTAGGGGATGGGTTGGAGTCCATGATCTTGGAGGTCTCTTCCAATCTAGTGATTCTGTGATATAATCTGCTTTGCATTAAAATCTAAGCACCAGAATTATTAAAGTTCCCCTCAGGACCTAGACTACTGATAGTGAGATGATGACCACTCAGTAAAAACGAAACGGAAGAGAAACACTAGGTAAGCATAGCACTGAACTTTATGAATAGCAATAAACCACATGTAGACCCACAGTGCATGATTCAGATGTTCCCTGAATCCATATTCCTCATCTGGGAAATTTTACTCTTTTCTCTGGCTCAAGCATTTGACTGGAGCACACGTAAACTTCAAATGTTTTTTCCTTTGCTTTGAAGAAAAACATGGTTCTTTCATAAGGGCCAGAGTGTGGTGCTGTGAATTGTTGTGCAATGGGGAGAGACTGCTTGCCCACACTGCTTTTGCCAAGAGATTATAGGTTCACAGTAACAGCCAGTGCCTTTACAATTTTCCTGGAGCTTAGTGAGGCAAGGCTACAGCCGCATTAAAAATTAAATGGAAAGAGCAGTCATAACTTGTAGGCAAACACAATGAATGAGCAATAATGGGCTGGCCAAGTCTTTGAGGACATAAATCTTTCCATCTGAAGCAGACGAAGGACTTTGTAACCATATGATTAGTGCTTGTGTTTTGGTTGGATTGGAATGCAGTTAAGGATGTTGTGGGCTCATGTCCGCTTGCTGCACATGGTGAAAACCAGAACAAGCAGGATCCTTCACATCTCAGGAGATGTTCTGTAACTGTGGACAAAACAACTACCAGGGCTCCTAAACCAGGGAGAAGAAAGAGAGCAACAAGGCTTATGGCTGCCACTGGGGACTAAAGTGGGATGGCACTTATAAACATATTTTTGAGGCAAGATTCCCCAGGTCTCATGCTCCCTCTCTCACACACACACAGTTGGTTTGTTACAGGCATTGCTGTGATTCCAACAGCAGCTGAAACTGTCCCACTGGAGCCAGCTCAGGTCCAGCCCAGCTGAGATCCACATGGGAGGTCAGAGGCTGAGGAAAGCAGAACTGGTTTAAATCCAGTTTGCCCACCGTGGCTACAGTTCAATGGCCCCAGGACACCTCTGAACAACGGTAGCAGTCATGTTAATAAAATCACTGCTAAGACCTGAAGTAGTGTGTGAGAAAACAGTCAAGGTTTCTCTCCTGGGAGAGAGTTCTTCTTCCCTTTCTCCTTCAATGACAAATTGTCTGGCAGATGACTTACTACAATGGCCAAAGATGAATGACAGAGAGTTTCCTTACCCTTCCAAGACACACACTCAGCATGTTTAATTTTTATAGGCCTTAAAGGTCTGGAAAACTCTCTACATAAACATGGACAAATTGAGGCCATTTACTCACCAGTGTTCCTGGCAATATTTATTTTTATGAAGTAAATTATTGTCTATTATGAAGAGTAACTTTTAATTAGCTTAAAGAAGGTTGTAAATGTTCAGAAAGTACATAAGCTTATAAAATTAATATTCTGATCAATAATGGCTGGCTGATATATGAGAGGTCATAACTGTCTTCACAGACAAATGTACTAGCATGTATTTTTTTCTTGATTATTTATTGGTCTTTCCAGAAATTAGCATAACTAATCTGTGGAAAAATACTTTCTCTATTATATAAAATATAAAATATGTCACTAATTAAAACCACATTCAGAAGATCTAGCAGGAAAGCAGTAGGGAGCCTCCTAGAGTCAAGGTGATAAGAAGAGTAGTGAGCTCATTTCAACCAGAAGTTTCTTTCTCACTTACTTTCCCTGATTGCTCCTGGGCATTAGATAATTTGGGGTGCCAGAGCTGTGAATGCTCTGACTCATTTGAGACTGAAGATGTTTGTCTGGAGTCAGTGGGGCAAGATCTGCTGTGCTAGAGGTGCATGGGCTCTATAGCCTGCAGCCCAGAAGAACGTGGCATCATTCTGGACTGCCTGTATCTTTCTATCTTTAAGGAGATGTCTATTTACACATGGATCAACTGGATGAACCTTCAGCATGACTACAAAAAAGAGCTCAAATTCATGTCTGTCACAAAATTTAGATATTGCTCTAGCGGGAACCTTTATTTCTTTGAGGGAAATAGCAATAGTTGAAGAGAACTGCTTTACCCCAGTTTAATGCAGGAAAATATTTTCCCATCAGCTTCCACAGAAATACTGCATGTTTTTCACTCTTTACTGCAATAGGAAAGGCACAGGTGTGGAGAGATGGGAATTTTATTTCCTCAAAAGCAAGACATCACAAGACAAAGAGCTCTTTAATTGATCATAACATCCTGGCCTGTCTGCCCAGTCTGCCACCACCAAATCTCAACACCCCTCCCCATAAGTATCTCTGTCAAGACTTTGGTGTCCAATATTTCTGGGGGGGAGGGGAAAAAAAAAAAAAAGAAGACATTATAGTAAATGTCCTAAACTTTCCTAATCTTGAAAATCTATCCCATTCTATTTTACAACTGCACAAGTGATGAGAGGTGCATCATTATTGGAGTACTTTATTGACTGGATAGCGCTCAGAAAACAGCAGAAACCAGCTACTTCATCTTCTGAGCATCAATGTCTTGACCTCTGTCACTGGCCTTTACAATTCAGTTATTTTTAGGGCTGTATTTCTCTGCTCTGGCCAGGAGCTAATACGGTCTCTCCTGTGATCCCTGAATCTCTTCCAGAAAGTGTTCTGACCTTATGTTAGGAAGCACCTACTTTCCCTGCAGCCATGGGACTCAGCACAGCTGACTCATGTTTGCTGATGCTGTTTTGACCTCCACATGCTGTGAGAGGGCTCAGGGCTCCACAGCAAGGGAGAGCCCCGACTCCCCCCGTGGACTGTCCCTGAGGAAGCATTCCCCTGCCTCTTGCACCCTGCCAATGGCACACCCTGATCAGCACCTGTGGGGCTGTGCTCTTACCTTCCCCCACCTCGCCTCTCCATCACCTTGCTCCTGGAGGTGAGCAGAGCGTGGGCACTTCCTGGGCGTGGGGAGATCTGTTGGGCTTGGTCCTTTCATGCAGGTGCTAGAGGGGAGATTCTTGTCTTTGGAACACGGAGTAGCTGCAGGCACAAACCAACCACTTGTGTGGGGAAGAGTGGGGGATGATCTTTCACACAGGCCCTTCAGATGGGATGTCCTCTTGCTGTGAAAACACGTCACAAATCACTTGTGAGTAGGGGTTTTCCCTTCTAACAGGAACAGGAACATTTTCCCCCTCCTTCCAGCTTTGCATGCCTCCTGATATTCTGCCTTTTATCCTCCAGGTAGCTGGATCACAGTGATGCAATCTTAGATGAGAAGCTCTTCAAGATACAGAGACTGATATCAAAACTCACTGCTTTTAGGGAGTCAGTGCAGGTCCAGCTGCTGTGGGTAACAGAAGAGTTAGCTAATGGTGCTACAAAGGCAGTGCACACTGAGTTCTTGCAGCCTGCTTGGGCAAAAGAATTTTGCAAAAAGAGAAATTTAAAGTTTTTATTCTCTTTGGCATCCTCTTGGTTCTTTTTTTATAAGGTACCTGTCAAAAATATTTCTGATGAGTTGCTGTAACATGCCAAATTTCTTCATATCTGATGCTTTAAGTTTAACTATATTTATCTTGTTTATGAAAGCTGACAAGTGATACAGCCATAATAGCGCCAGCAGAAATTGCACAGCAATTTTACTTGGGTTCTTTTCAAGTCAGTGGAACTGTTAAATGAGATTAGTGCAGTAGAAGGGTTTACTGCAACCATGAGAAACCAGATAGACACATATCGCAGGGAACCAGCGATAGACTAAGAGGATCACATACAGAGACTTTGTGCCAAGGAGGGCTTGGCAGGATAACACAAGTGCATCTTTTAGCTCTGTGGAGCTGTGTCCTACTGTATTCCTGATATGGTTCTCCACTCATCCCAACAGGTGTCTCTTCCTTTCCTTCTCCAAACCCTCATACATTTTTCAGTGCCTTATTTTCTCACACTGGTCATGCTTGTTGTTTGATCAGGCTTTTTCAGAGTAGTGAGGGGCTGGAAACAATAGTGTCTATTATTCTCCTTGCAACCTTTAGCATAGCCCAAGAAAATCTGTGTGCTGGTGGCTACTGCTTTCTTCTGCTAGCTCTGTTTTCTCTGTTTAAAGAAGATATCTTATTAGGAGTACATCTCACTGCTGAAGTAGTTATATTCATAGAAAAAGAAATAATCTTCATAGATAAAGAGGTGCTTTCCATTTTATATGTGAATTGTTGTTATGTATGTTATGTTGCAATATGGGTGTACATATATATATATATATACACATGTACACACATGCAGGTCCATGTTGATCACCATCAGGGACTGAACCCAGAAGTTTCTGGAGCAAAGAGCATGTCTTGTGTACTTGGAATCTTAGCACAGACTGCTGTGTAAGCCCCCATTCTCTCTGGAGCAGACATAACTCAGAGCAGCTCACATAAGGACTCATTGAGATGTTGCTCAGAGGCTCCAACTGGGATTCAGCCCTTTTCTCCCTGGCTGAGCAGAAGCCTTGCTCATGCTCAGCTCATTTCCTAAAAGCCACTTCCTACATGCCATGAAAGGCTATTCACATTTCAGCCCCAGTGACAGGAGAAGGGCAAAGCTGGAAGAGTGTCCAGCTACCAGGTGGAGCAGCAGCTAATTTAGCTCCAGCAGTGATAGAGACCGACAGACACAATGAAGATGTAAGGAAGGGAGGAGCAGCTGGGCAGTGGACAAGGCCTGTGAGCCTTCCAGCTCCCTGGGACATGGTTTGAATTTGTTCCAGCCATTCAAAATGATCTTTCACTTGTTGGCAGAAGCTCACAAAGTTTCTTAGCTAAGCACAAGTCTTCATTGTGCATGGATAGAGACAGACACTGGTCATTTGATTATTGTTGTTGAGAACATAAATGACTGCAATGTTGCAAATGCCACTGGAGGAAGTGAGAGGCTTCCTTATGAAGAGGCCTTGGATGCTATTTGTATCCAGAACCATCCTGAGATGAAATCATAATTCTCTGGCTGAGTGAACATCGCCACACTCTGACGTGTTGCTTTTTAAGTGCACTCAGGGGGCTACTGCTGAAAGAAAGGCATTTCTTTATCTCCCTACTAATATATTTTCCTTCTGCACCATCAAGTTTTCTTTATGGATATCTGTGCTTTGCAATGATGCTTACAGACTTGCAGACCTTAGGAAAGGCCTGTACCCACACCTAATAAGTTGCTTTCCATATCCTAAATAGCTAAAAATCTGAACAGGAGAAGGATTATTCTCCAGACTTTACAGATGGTGAACAGAGGCACAGATAAACTACACAACTTCCTTGTGATTATTCTGGAAATCTGTAACAGACCCAGGCCTTGGACCAAAATTTCTGGTGTCTCTGTGCCAGACTGCAACCACAGTCTGGCCTTTCTCTCTGAGGGTACATATTTGTAGAGTTTTAAGGTCAGAGGAATGAACACCTTATCTAGGCTGACCTCCTCTGTGTCAAGTCCAAGAATTTCTTTGATCAAAGCATATTTTACAGAACAGAATACAGCCCTGATTTGAAGACACCAGGACATAGGAAATAATTTTACAACTTCCCTCTGTACTGTTCCAGTGGTTAATCATCTTTGTTGCTGACTTATTTTTCATATGAATGAGTCTGGCTTCAGTTTGGTTCCTGTGATGCTTCTTTTTTGCTAGATTAAATGGGCCTTCTCTATCTGTGTTTTCTTCCTCTCTTTTTCTCAGACAATTTTTTCATGTGTCTGGAAAGCAGTCAGGTTGACAAGTTACTTGATGCTGAATCCTGGGGATGTGTTTCTTCTACCTCATGCCTGTCGTTGGTATTTTCCCTTCTCTTTTGTGGTGCAATAATTAGAAAGCTCAAAAAAATTAGACGAGAAGTATGACAGAAGTCAGGAAGCAATATTCTTTACTTCCAGGTGCAGTGATGAACATGTGGCCAAAGGAAGAAGATAAGCAGTGATGATGCCAAATTGTGCTCTCATTCTTATTTTGAGTGATAATTTCAAACTTGTGTCTGTTAGGTAAGGAGTTACCTTTTGTTAAGTGGAACAACCTGATGAACACCTGCCACCAGATACTGATTATGTGGGACTCCAGTCCTGGTTTGAGAAGCCATTGCTGTATTAAGGCTTTTCTTCAGTTTCACAGAATATGCTGTGGACTATTTCTGATAAGAAGAAAGTCTCAGGACTTCAGGTGTTGTCCTTTTCCCATTTCCTGCAAACAATATACCACTGATACTACATGACGGTGTTTTCTTGTGAGCATTGGAATGATATGGAACACTTAGTTGGGAATACGCTTGGGAAGATCCATGAAGGTGAAAATATGCAGGAACTGAATTGTAAGTCATATTGTTCTGTATGAAACAGGTGTAATTGTCTGGGGTATTAAAAAGACCCATTTTCCTACATGGATGTAGGTTGACATGATAGTCTGTGGTTTGTGTCTGTAGAGTCTAAGACCTCTTATTCTGTCCAGAAAATAGCTCAGATCTAAAGATTTCAAGAGAGTTCTCTGCTTTATCAATGACTCGGAGCCCATTAGTCTGAGTGTGAGTATATGGACCACAAACACTTGTAAAGTGTGAAAACAGAACACAACAGTGATAAATGATTCAATACCAATTAACCATAGTGAAAAACAAAGGTGTGATGTCATCAAAGCTCCAGAGAAAAAGCCAGAAATGTCAGAAGATGTAGCACCTTAAGAGAAAGAGCAGAAAGGTGGAAGAAGCAGAAGATGATCAAGATCAATGTTTGTCTTGGGTTATGGAAGCAAAAAATTGTATTCTATTTTCATCTGCTGAAAGCAGTTGGGGAAATGTTTTGTCTTTATTTTTTGCTGCTCTGGGGGAAGGGGGAGCGGATGCCTTTCTGATAATGGCTCAGCTATTAAAACCGGGTGGGGTGCTGTTTCTTATCTCTTTCACCACCCATCTTCCCTCCAGAGGGCTATTTTCTGCTAATGGGCCATTAAGGCTCACCAATGACATGACACAGTTACATCATCCCATTGTAAAATGCTCCACCCACTGGCTGGGGGCTCCAGGGTCCCTACCTAGATAAAAACTGAGACCCAGAGCACCAGGCATCCTGTTTTCCACTGGATTCCAGAGGAAGATCAGACTCATCTCAGCATCACTGGACCCTTCTTCAACGGGATCATCTACTCCAACAGAGCCACATCTGTTTCTCCAGGACTGCTTCCAAACACCGACCTGTAACGGGGTGTCAGGTTGTGTCCCTGACTCTGTCAGGGTTTTCTGGGTTTGTTGTTTACTTTTTTTTTTGGTACTATTACATTAGCATTTCTAACATTTCCAGTAAAAGAACTGTTATTCCTATATCTTTGCCTGAAAGCCCTTAATTGTAAAATTATAATAATTTGAAGGGAGGGGGGTTTACATTCTCCATTCTAAGGAAACTCCAGCTTTCCCTAGCGGATACTTGTCTTCTAAACCAAGACAATGTTTAACCTGTCTCAAGAAGTAAAAGGACAAGTGACTGACAGCTGCCCATGAGCAGGGGCTCACTGGGGAATATTCACAGCAGTTGTGAGTCTGGGACAAAATTCAGACTGCAGGTCAGGCTTTTCATAAGATTCCTAGTCTGTGTTACAGATGTCAGTGCAAAAAGTGAATTCCAGAGAAATTAGTAACGAAAGCAAAACTTCAACCCCTTGTTTCCTCAGGGAAGCAGCATAACTATTGGATGTAGCTGTGTAGCTTTTCATACCTTTGTGATTTCTAATGGGGACTATCAATACTTGGGCCTGGTACTTTATGGAACATGATCTAATAGAATTCCCAAAACAACTAAAAACTGATAATCTTCTACTCCACTGCACAAGAAGAGCTTCTCTGTTGAATGACTACTACAAAACTTGTTACCATTCAGTCAAGGTTCTTAAATGCCAAATTCAATTTTTCAGGCTTGGGTTAGATTTGTCTTTTTTCTATATTGTGTACTTACAAAGGACATTTAGAATTCAGGCATCCTAAAAGAAATCTTCCTACAGGGAATCTTCCTAAAAGGAAACTGCATCTATTTAAAGTAACAAAACATAGAACATGTGCTGCTGGAAAACCATCCCATGCATTAAGAGATATTATTAACGGGGTATATTTTTTTTCTTTTTTTTCAATAATCTAAATCAAACTTGGGTTAAAGGGCAGATAAACCAAGAATCCTTGAAAAATTAATATGAAACAATGGAAGCATCCACAGCTCCAGAATGATCCCAAAGCCCTTAGTATATTGTATTCTCTTCTAATGTTATAACCAACATGATTTTTATTGGCTGAAAATAGGGAAATAATGAGAGTAAAGTCACTATAGTGACTTCAGGAAACACAAAACAAAATTTAAGGGATACATGAAAAAATTCCCCTTAAAAGTGCATTTCTAATTCAATTTCTGCCTGTGTTTATCTTGTTATCAGACACATGAAACTTATCACCTGCAAAAACTATTTATCCTTCAAGGAAGAAGCAGTTCTCTCCTGATCTGTGGCTTTCAGACATCAAGTGGAAAACACGGCAGATGCTCACTGTCCTGAGTAGGAAAATCAGAGCTGGAACTGAGGTGATGGTTCCAGTGTGCAGCAGAGTGCACAGGAGGAGAGGCACTGGGCACTTAGGCTTAGAATTGACACAATGCCTCGTGTGCTTCAAAATGGACATAGATATAAGTACCTCCCTGCAGGCACAGGAGCTGGGGCTGTACAAAATCTGAATTCCAGTGTGAAAGACTGGGGTAAAAAATACATGAGGAGTGGATAAAGTCATTCTGTGAAAGTTAAGGGTAGATTTTTTTCCTACTCAGTGCAATTGGCTTCGGGTAAATCTTCTTAAAATTACCCCCAATTTTAGGTATCTCACTGCTATGGGTTTATTTTCTTGGTTTGAAATCCAGCAGGCAAAGTCAGAGGGGCTCCAAAGTATTTAGGGGTCAAAAGGAGATTGCTACAAGCTCTGGAGCTGCAGATGTGGCCATTGTTGGAGACAGGAATTTAAGGTCCAATAATCTACATTTCTGTAACCACCTGTGATCTTATTTGTATTTCATTGTGTCTTTCCAGAGTCCAGAAGTCTTTTGTAAATTGGTTTCACTGCTTCCTTTGGGGAGAACTAAAAGAAAAACTTATGGCCATGACCTCATAAATTATAAATAGATTTAAATAGTAACAGTGGGCCAAGCTCAGGAGCTGACATCTAAGAGACAATTGAGACTTTTGCTGATACTGATAAAGAGTCCACATTCTGGAATTTCCTTTGTGTGACACCAATTCCTTCATCCATAAAAGAATAGCAGAAAAGGAAGGAAATGCTTCGCTGTAATTTATACAGGAGAAAACAGAAAAAAGATGTTTGAGTACCATCCCAGTACAGGGGTGAATTAAATGGATATACTCATAAAATGTGCCTCTTCAGGGAATTCATGTCAGCATCAGCTCCTTTGTATAGGGAGGAAATCAAAATTAACATAATGCCACCTTCTGTTGTGGCTTCACTTTCCATTAAGACAGTGTTGCCTTCCTAGGTGAAAGGAGATAAAAATTCATCCTCTATTAATCAAAAACATTTTAGAATGTGACCCAGTATCTGCACAGGTGAAGCCCACAGTAATAGCCTGAGAAATATCAGATCCTAATTTAGGCATCTTCTATTATTAATTGTGGCAGGTTTTCTAGAGAACACAGAATCATATCACAAAATCCTCTGGGTAACAAAGCCTTGCAGCTCCATCTGAAGCAGGAAAGATGAGGAGGTTACAGGAGGACACAGCAGAGCCAAAGCAGGTCACTGGATGAGTCATTCACACTCAGGTATTCACAGCTACCATTTCCTGGTTCCCATCACCAGACAGCACTTGTCTTAGCACATTATTCCCAAGTTTCTAAGATTTTATTTTAAAAGCCAGAGTGCAGGCTTTGGATGATCACAGACCAGCAGTCTGTGCTCTCTGAGACAGATTCACACAACCCAGCAAACTCCACTGGACATCCTCCACCTGCATGGCCTTTCCTTGATATCCACGACAGTCTGACATGGCATGATGTTAAATGAGATCAGGATAACAACAGCCATGGGAGGTCAAGAAATTTGTATGGTGTATGATCAAATGTGTGCCTTGAACAGGTAGATTCTTGCTCTATGAGATCATGGGAGTTAACTTTCATTTAGGAGAAATAAGCATTCAGTCAGCTGAGGCCCTTCTCTTTTACATACAGATAGGCTCCTCTGTTCATCTGCATTCTATAAAGGCTTGTTATTCTTCTGTGTTTATCAGATCTGCGATATTGAGGAGAACAGAAAACGTGTGTGATATCCGCCAGCTGGATTCCATCTGTCTTTTCTCTGTGGAGATGGAGTTTCAAAGGCTACATCCTATCTACTGTCACACCCTCTCCCAACATGAGAAGTGTAAAGTTTGGCCAAAGTGTTGGAAAAACTGTATCTCTTTTGTACATCACAACTATTTCCCTACCTAGACAAAAGTAGCATTCTTCCTGTTCTGGCATGCAGGATGTATTATTGCACTGTATCACAACTTTTTATTAAATAAGAGAAGTCTGGCCAACATTATTTCAGAGCAAGCTGGTTGGGAATTTTTGTTAGGGTTTGATTTTCTTTTTCAGTTGGACTCTGTGCACCTTTGTGTGTGTTGGTTTGTGTACAGAGCAGGGTCAGGGGGACTGTGACTGACAAGTACAAGTGCTGTTTGATTACAGCACAGGATGTGGTCTCATCACATTTCTGGGAGGGGAAAGAAACACCTACCTGAATAAAATCCCAGTTTTTTTGCTCTTGAACTGATTGAGGCTTTGCCATTCACTTCACCACAAGCCCTAAGGGACTCAGGAATTTAAGTTTCTCAGGATAACACCCATGACGGAGCAGCATTATTGCAAATCAGCAAGACTCAGTGATGTTTTCTTGCCGTAACAACTAGAGCTCTCTGTTCTTTGGGTCCAGCAGCTGCAGCATTTCTGGTAAAGTGCAAACCACATCACAGAGGAGCGTGAGACACCTTGGGTTTAGCCAAGGAGCTGGGAGGTGTTGGCCCATCCATTCATTTCCCAGCAAGCGGCCCAGAGCAGCCATCCTTTCCCACCAGAGCCGCTGCACTCCTGAAGCCACAGAGCACTGAGATGTGTGAAAGGCTGGGGCTGGTGCCCAGCACTCCTTCAGGAGCCTCCTTTCTCCTGGTGTGAGGCAGATGTATGTGCCCCACAGAGCAGGGATGGAGCAGCAAGGGCCAGCACAAGCATTTGGCTCCAGACCTTCCCAGCAATTCCTCTTTCACCACCCGGAGGATTTTTCATATATTTGCAAACCTTCTGTTAATTTACTTGCCCATTATCTTATACATTTAAAGTGTATATTCCTTTACACATTTCATGGTTGAGTGTTCTTGTCTCATAGATGAGAGGCATAGGAGGAGTACTCTGACTCTGGCCAGAACATCCATCTCATTTTAGTGGAAGCATAATTTCTTTGGGTTATTTTCAGGGGGACCTGCTTTCTTTGATGATTAACCAGGTAATACCAAATACATGCCCAGACTTACCATCAAACAGACAGCTAGTGGACCACATACCAGCAAAAAAGGCCTTTGATATCTGTGCATTAGCTGTGCATCTAATGCATGTGTTATATATATAACGTGCATCTAATCTATAGGTATTGCTTACTCTGCCCTGGTCCATGGTCACAGAAAGTAACACCTGCCCTGAAAGTGCAATGGATTAAGACTGTCAACAACTTGCACTGACCTTTCCATTGAACCACCCATGACATTATGGGTTCCTGATGAAAAACTAGGTCTGGTTTCTAGTGCAAGTGGACGCACAGAGATTCACTGTTTATTTTGAAACTGCAGATAAGTGAAATGAGTTTTGGTGGGTACTAGTTGTGAATTCCTATGCATATATATATATATATTTAATTTTTTTTTTTACTCATGGGCACTCTTCTACGAATATATAAGCTCAACTTTTACAGACTGGCCTCCACAGTTAGGGTGGGACTGAACTTTTTTCAGTCATGTACAAATAAAGACCTGACAGAGATGTTTGGCCTCCCCATAGGGCCAGAAGAGATCCATAGCTTAACTGTTCCCCCATCCTGTACCTGTCTCAGAGTTGTCTATCTCAGTAAACTACTTGGTTAGGTCTTGCAGTCAATGGGTGTTAAGCTTGTTAACAGGCTGGGCCAAGATAACACCTGTGACTGACTGCTTGATGATTTACCTGGAGAATTGGTGACGCTTTCTTAAAATGCTCCCCTGATTTCTTCCCTTGAACCTCACTAGAGCACAATGATTTACATCATAGAACCGCAGAAACACAGAATCATAGAAAGGTTAGGGTTGGAAGGGACCTTGAGGACCATCTAGTTCCAACCTCCTGC
This sequence comes from Hylia prasina, assembly GCA_013397195.1. Taxonomy (NCBI): domain Eukaryota; kingdom Metazoa; phylum Chordata; class Aves; order Passeriformes; family Sylviidae; genus Hylia; species Hylia prasina. Next base: position 873,681 of record VYXD01010597.1, on the reverse strand, counting down.
CACGGGCAGGGATTTTACCCACTAGACCAAGTTTTTGGGGAGCCATCAAACCTTGAACCCACCTTCAGAAGTGCTGTGAATCTGGAAAACTCGGACAAAATCCCATAAAAGCATAAAGTTTGATTCATGTGTTTATGGTGGAAGATCAAATGACCTCTTCTGAGACGGGGTTATGTGCTGGAAAAACAGGAGGTCAAATGCAAGTTTGGGAAGGATTCCCACGGGACCTAGTCTCAGAGGCATAAAAATGCAAACAATCCTTGAAATAAAGTATGAGTCAAACAAGGATGGTAATCAAGCTGAGGAGCCCAGATAGCTCATGAGTAGTTTAAGCACATGCCAGGCCCAGAGGAAACTCCTAAGTTGCCAGCACCATTGCCTGCAGATTTTGCAATGGATCTTACATTTCAGAGTAGCTAGAACCCTACATTGGACTGAGATCCTATGAGAACTGCTGCTGAAGAAGAATACCTTACAGCAGCCTGAGGCACAGAAATGGCACCCAGTCTGTCAGAATTTGTTCTGAAACAGATAAGCCCTGGCTTGCCAGCCCTAGAGCATGGTGTATAATCTTCTACAAACAGGTAGAGTGTTCACTGGCAAGGCAAGCTCCTCTGCAACTCCCCCATTTGCCTTGGGGGAGCACTTCTCAGCATGATGAGTTTAATCTTCCTGCCCATTTCAGCTCCAGGGTCTCTTCTCCCTGCTCAATAAAGGTTCTGCTTCTGGTTATTGTGGATGAGAGCTCTTCCAGCACTCTTGCCCCCAGAAGTTCCTCACTTGACAATGTCCTTGGGATACCAGCCAGGGCACATCTTGCATGGATATTTCCTGCCTTTGAGACTTGAAAAGCTAAATAGCAAACACAAAGAGTAGGAAGAAGGAAGGACAATTATTATTAAGTAGTGAACTGACTATTGAGAGATTAGCAGACTCCCCCCCAATCACCCAGCAAGTCTGCATGACAGCTGGGGGCATTGTCCATAATTTCTGCATCCTTTTCTTGTTCCTTAGGCACAAGCATCTCTCCTCTCTGTTTATGCTAACTGAAATGATGTTTCAGTAGCAATGGTTATCAAATAAGCCATTGAAGATCAATGAAGCAACCCTCAGCCATTACAGACCTGGGCTAAATCTCTCATGGTGAGCTAAGTGAAGGCTGCAGGTTTCAGCCGGTGGGAGCTGCTGGTTTACCCCATACGAGGCAGAAAATACCTTCAGATTAATCTCAGCATTATGGAACTTAAATCTACCAGGGGGTCTTGGTCTCCCTAAATGCCATCACCTTAAATGTGGTATATTTTGGATTTTGTTTTGGTTTTGGTGGGGGTTTTTTTTGGTTTTTCTTTTGCTTGTTTGTTTTGTTTTGTTTTTTTTTCCCATAAATACCCTAAAAAATAATCTTAAAAAGCTGACTGTTGCCACACAAGGTGTTTGCAGTAGGACCATGAGTGAAGGCCTGTTCTCATGAGGAGATCTAATCATAGGATTAACCAGCCTGTCTTGATCCTTTTGTATTTCAGATCAAGACCATTCTCAAACCCTGGCACAGCAGTTCTCACAATGCAGCCTGGAGCTTAGCTGAATCCTTAGCTTTATCTCTAATATAAATAACAATGACTTTTGTTTCTAGTCTAGCCACTTAAAATAGTATAAACTTAATGGACTGAAGACCTGGGGAAAGACAACCTGTTACATATTCCATTGTTTTCTCCAAACCGCATTTGTAAACAATTAACTTCAGATGCAGAGCCAAATGCTGCATCTCCTAGCTCAAACCCACAGGTAATAGAAAAAAGCTCTTACAAACCCATGACTCTCATTTGACATGCAGGACCCCTCACACTCTGTTCATGCGGCATTTACCAGTTCCTGGGGTAACTTTTGAGTTGTCCTGAAGACCTTACTTCAGTTTTGCATAAGTTTTGTTGCAGATATATTGAGAAAAGGTCATGTCTGTTTTACACTTGTCACCTGCTTCTGGCTCTTAGACCATGGTGAGCAGCAGTTACTGTAATGGGTGATGCTATTCATCACATCCCAGCAGAGGGTGTCCCAGAAACTGCCATATAATTGTGATAGAATAAGCTCCTCTGGTTAGAAACAGAGAAACAACATTGTCTGTGATGTTTGGCCCTATTTGGAATAACTGCACACAAAGAGCTGAGAACAGCCTCATTTCTCTTGATTCTTGAACATTGCAGGAGTTACCATCTACAGAGAGTCTCTTCTTTCCCATTTCTTGTTTCCTTACCACTTTCAGTTAATAACACAGATCCAGTGCAGATTCATGTGAAGTCACATCCATAAAGGCACTGAGGACAATGGCCCATTCACACTGGCCTTTTTCTGGTGTTCTGATGCAGTAAATTGCTAAGCTCTACCTAAGTGGTTTGTGGACAGAAAGGATGTTGAGCCAGGTCCCAGAGTTAGGTTCTACTCTGCATGCAAGGCAATAAGGGCAAATGCAGAGAGATCAGCTGTGAAGGAGAAATACAATGAATAAAAGGAAGGTGTGACCAGTACACACAAGAACCTGGCTGCTCGTCTAACCCCAGGAGATCAGGTCAGTTTCCTTTCCCGACAAGAGACAGGAACCTTTTTGCTATTTCTCTGGGAGCCCTTCAGGATCCTTGAAGCATTTGCTACTGCATTCCTACAAGCAGCTTTTCCTCAATCCTCCTTGTGAGTGACCCTTCTCTTCAGGAAATAGAATTTTGCACCATGAAAGGTGTATCAGCAAAAAATGGAGCCAGAAAGCAAATCTTCCAGAGAGCCTGACTTAGTAGTGTGGTTGTTGTCATCAGTTAATGCCTCTCTAGTAGCATTTCCATTACTGGTCCTGACCTGCACAAGCTACACTGAGCCAGGAACAACAAGTCCACCTGCCTCTTGCTGTGTGTGCTGGCACTTGCCTCAGAGTCTTTCCAGGGTGTTAAACCATGAGAGTCCTCTCCTTCCAAACAGCAATAATGGAAAGGAGTATTAGCAGAGTTTGGACTGGAGTTTAATTCAGGATAAAGATGCAATGTTGGAGCAGCAAGGCAGGCAGCCAAGGGCTCTTTCATAACTGGGTGGGTACAGCAGTATATGTGGGAAGAATGGCATGCCTCAGATGTACTGCAGCACAGAGCACATCCAGCACAATGCTGGCTCAGCTCTTGCTGGCACCATCATCCTATTGCTGCTGTTGTTCGGGGCTCCTGGGTCAGTCACAGCCTGGGCAAAGGTCTTTTATGCCCCAGCCTCAAATGCTGGGTGAACTCTGCATGCAGATATGTTCAGCTTTGTCAGTTGCACATTGGGGTGGTTGGTTTGTTGTCCTTTGAAGTGAACATCCAAGCAGGTGGCCACAATGGCTCCTGGCCACAGTCCTCGCTTCCTTCCTGCCCAAGAATGTCCTCCATGACAAAAACTTTCCATGTGTTGCTAGCCAGGATAGGAGAGGAAGTGGGAGAAGGTGTTTGGTGAGACACTGGGATGTTTGTGAGTCCACTCTCCATGGCCTGGGTTGCAGCTTCACCTCCTATTCAGCTGTGAATTGCACACTTAGAAAGTGCTACATAAAGGTGGTAGAATTTGAACAGCAGCAAAAGCAAAATTAGGAGGAAAATCCTGCCTGCATAAGATCAGTGGAAAACCAGAGCGCTTGTGGCACTTGCATAAGGAAGTGATTTTATACACAGCACAGAGCATGATGATCCTTGATAAATTCAGGATTTCCATTCATTTCTCAGTTAATTTCTTGTTCCTATAAGGAAGAACTCATACATATTGTACCTTGATTCTTTCAGTAAACCCTCATCAGGAAAACTGACTTCTACTTCTTGCACATCTGCCTCAGAGTGAGCTTTAAAGGCATGCTTTCAGAAAGTCCAATTCTCCTTTGAAATTACATGAAATTAGAGGGATCAAGGACATATGAAGTTAATGTAAGGGGGAGAATGTTCTGGAGCAGCCAGAAGGGACCATTCTGATGGTTTTGTATGATTTTCTTCATGAGCTATAGAATTTTACCTGGCAATTTGTGAGGCCAGGGAACATTTTGATAATAAAATCAGACCATTCCCAGGCCTGAAAGAACCATGTGCCAAATGAGCAGCAGGCACACCCCTTCCATAAACCTTTGCCCCAGTAACAGAGACAATGAAACAGGAATAATGCCATCCTGTGACAAGAAGTAGAGCCTTTCTCCACTCTACAGCACTGTTTGTGGCACAAATGGAAGGCTGGGAAGCAGCTTTGAACATAACCCTTACATCTAAAGTTTGCTCCTGCTCAAAGAAGCTGTAAGTGTGGCCCAGGGCTACTCAGAGAGCATTTGTGAGTGCATGGTGAGTGCATGCATTAGGGAAAGTGCTGTTTTCACCCACCCCTAGCATCTTTTCTATGGAGACTAAAGCTCTGTGGCTTAAGATCTGACTCAACTCATTCATCCTTAACCATCTAGTCAGAACCAGTCACACAGTCTGTCTGTAGCCCATGGGGAAAGGCAGGTAGTAGCTTAGATGTTTCCCTTGGGAGAGGATGATTTGCCATCTGGAGGTGTCTGTCCCTACTGGTTATAGCAGGACTGTACATGACTAGGTAGGGTTGAAAGGCAAATGTTTAGATGAATAAAGCCCATGAGAGAATTTTCAACCTGAAGTTGCACCAGTATAACTTTGTGCAGTGCTGTACCAGAGCGCTGCCTGATTTTTTATGAGGTTTCAAGCAAACTAGGGGCTGATGCAAAATTTCACCCCAAAATTGAACCCTTAATGCCACAGGTTTTCCTCAACAGCATGAGAAAGTCTCTTTATTGTGATTTTTAGGAAGACATCAGATAGGGTCACAATCAGATCAATTCAACTTCATCCACCTTGCAGGGTAGAGTTACTATCTGTGAGCTGAAGAGTCCTGCTGCTAGCACAGTCCTGATCCCCCTGCTCTTTACAGGACCTGCCTCTGCCATTTCTAGGCAGTAACATTGTGTTTTCACTTGAGAAACAGCAGGGAAAAGACTGTGGGAATCCTTGGTTCAATTCCCTTCTCAGCTTGAGGCAGTTCAGATATCCCACCATTAGATAGTCGGAGGCAAAGCTGTTTTTCAGACCCACAATGTCTTCCACTGATCTTGCGCTCTTATCTAGAAAGGGACTGCAAAATTTCTGTGGTAGGACAGGTCCTGTAGCAGAGGGTTTGAGGTATTACTGGGGGAGAGGACAAAGGACATGTGCCTGAGGAGCCACCTACGTAATTTGCATTTAAATCCTGGGGCAGGGGTGAGAAGGATCCTCGAAGTGTATCAGACAGATCCTCTTGGAGCTAAACCTCACTATCTTGATTAACAGAAGGGAATGAAAGCTGGATTTCTGGCAGATCCATCTGGAACATCCATCACAAAAAACATAGTTTCATTCCCCAAGCTAAAGGTGTTTGAGAATATTCTACTGGCTGTTGCTGGGGAAGCCTCCTCCTACATCAGAGGGTCTGTGTTAGGAAACTCAATAAACTTACAGCGTGGCTCAGCACCTTTATGCATGATTTTACTGGCCTCTTTCCTACACAAACAGTATTTTGATGACTATTTGGCTTTTGTGATATTTTTTTAGAAAGAAAGATTTCCTCTGTCTTAAAACTATTTAAATCTGTCTTCCCATTCAGACCACTAATCTGATATAGAACAGCACATGGACTTTCATCCAATGCCAAAGAACTGAGAACAAAACAAGGTATCTCTGAACTGCAAAGAGGGGCAGTGTGGGGACAGGCAAATCCTCTTGGGCCCTGGAGCTTGCACAGGCTCAGGGAGTTTTACTTGCACAGTCTGCCTACAAACTGCACCATACAGCATCTGTATTTCATCTTTAATGAGGGAGTCCTGCCATTTCAGCTCTGATTTCTTAATGCTTGGTTCCTACAAGCAAAACAATGTCTCTTTGCTTGCACTGTTTGAAATACATGAAAAAAATGGTCAGTGGGAAATGGAACTAAAATTGCAGAATTAACCTCATATGTGCTGTAACTGTGTAAACTGTAGGAAGAGCATGGGTTTGGGCAGAAGAAAGATATTGAAGCTGACTCAAATGAAAGATGATATTGACTATTTCCCTTTTTTATTATTACTGAAAATAAAAAAAATACTGAAGTTTTGTGTATATTTTTTATATGGTAAAAGAAGTTAACCTCCTTTCTTGCAGTCTAAGTGCATTTGACACTTGAGGAGGGGTCATCTGACTTTTTTTCACTTGCTTTTCCCCACATTGTGAATTAAATATAATGCTTCTTCCCTGTCTCCTCTTTTTCTTGAACATTCCAAGCATTCCTTTTTGACTAACTCTGATATTTTTTTTGTCATTTGGTGGCTTGCTGTGTTGTCAGTAATGTAACAGTCTACATAAATTTAAGCAGGTCTAGTAATACTGGAAGGTGCCCGTGGCTGCTTTTGAATGCTTTTTTCCCCCTCTAAAAGGCTGCATTCCTGTGATTACCTTCTGCCTGGTCACTGTGTACAAACCAAGAGCTGAGCTGTGTGGGAGTGTGACAGTCTTGAGACATTTCCACAGCACCCAGGGGCAGTAAATTAAGGTTGACATGACCCACCAAGCACATGGCAGCTCCATTGTCAGAGCTCGTCTAACAGGAGAGATTGAATTTCACACTATGTTTGATATTAAATCTCTCCCAAGCACAAGCTGACTTGGCTGGGTAGCAAAGACATTGGAGGATCAACAGTGAGGTTCTTGGCATGGGAAGGTGCTAAATACTCTCTGCCTTCATTTGAAGCATTGCCTTGCAGCCTCAGCCTGAGCTGGGTGCATAGAGGATATTGAGGTTGTGTCTGCCCTGTCCCACTTACCTCTGCCACCCCAAATCCAGCATCTGCCCCATGTTCCTGATGTCACTGCCAACCCCTCTCCCTGCAGGCTGCCTGCTCACTGTCTCGCCCCTCAGGATATCTTGGGCATCACCTCCCATCCCTGACCTCCTATGTCCCCCCACCTTCTGCAGTGTCCCAGGATTGTCTTACTGCTGAGCCAGGAGGAGCCATCCCAGCCTGGCCAGTTGGCCAGAAGATGGATTCTGCTTGAAAGCTGTGAGAGGTCACCTTTGGCTGGAGCCAGGCATGTAAAATAAATAAGTTGTTCAAACTCTCCACTGATGTCACAGAAGAAGCTCTTTGCAATAGGGAGACTGTCTTTTTTTTAAGCTGGTAAAATGCAGTGCTTAAAACTCCACATGCAAATTATTCTGAAACTGAAATGAAAAAGTAGACTGAAAGAGTGCATTCAGGAACCAGACGCAGGAAATCAGAGAATCATACAAAAATCACAGAATCAAAGAATCATTTAAGTTGGAAAAGATCTTTAGGATTGTCTAGTCCAACCATAGAATTACAGACTCTTTTAGCAAAGGGAACATACATTAATTCTCCCATTGCGGTCTCCTTGCAGCCCTCATGAAGGCCACTATCTCTTTCAAGCCCTGTGAAATCCAGAGCTTGATTAACGGGCTACTCCAATTACATTTGATTACAGAAGTGGCTTGATTAGTTCACACTGGATATTGTGAGTGATTACCCTGGGGATTTGAGGTGCTGGGATACCTAAAATCCATCCAGTGGGTAAATGCAGAGTTTCCAGTTCCATTACAACTGGTGTGTGCTGGAAAGCCAGACACCAAATCAACATTTCACAGACATCTGTTTGTGCCTGAAGATGTAGATGTGTCCTTGGATACCTTCACAGCCTTTGTCACATGTTTAGTTGACACTGTTCAGGAAAACTTGTTAGCACAAAATATTCAGAGAGTTTAAATAGCTCAACCTGAAATAGTCCAATGTGCAATTTTGCTCAGAGGGTTTTAAGGAAAGAAAAGGTTTTTGAATCAATTTGCATAACTTTTCTCACAGGACACTGCATTTCTCCCAGTTATGTGCTATTGGAATGAGGATTTTTCATTTGTGCAGTACTAGAGTACTTTTCTGTCTCTAGAAAGGCCACCAGTCTTGGTATGAAGACAATATGAGAAGGAGAAATGGCTGTTTCTCTTACCACTCTTTGCTTCAAGGGTTAGTTATCTTGTCTGTTAAAACTCAGACTTCATCATCAGCTTGAAACTGACACTCACTAAAATGTGAGTGTTTAGACACTCACTAAAATGTTCTCCATAAACTGAGAGAACACTCTAGAATTTGGTAATTTCTTCATGAGTGGATATGTGGATGTTATAACCAATTCAACCACTTCACTTCCTTTGAGCTCACTGAACAGAGTACTTAGTATGTCCCAGAGGTTTTGCCTGTGGAAGTATTTTCTTTAATCCTTAAATCATTGTAATGGTATTTCTGTCAATTATATGCACCAAAACTGAGTATGTTTTTACATTGTTTGGGTAGAATTACCTCCATACTTAAAGTGTTTCTGGTCCCTATTAACCCCTTGGATAAACCATGACAGCAGAATTCAGTCTGATGAGTTTTTCCACAATGGCCTCTGGATAATTCTGAACTATCTTCTCTTCCCCCCACGTATGTACTGCATTTAACTACATTGCAATATATTTTATCAAGACATTTACACTTCTGGTTGACCATGCAGTTCTTATTCCTGGCTGTACTACCAACTTCAGAGTTTTCCCCAGATTTTATCAGTGAAATTCTTTTTCCAGTTTCATTCATAAAAAAATTCTGACAAATACTCATATGGTTTCTATTGCAATGTCTTGCTTCCAGAAACATCCCTGTTCAATAATCCCCCACTAACAGAGGCTTTTGGGGAGCTGTCAGCATGAGATGGTTCTTATGCTCTTTAAAGTGCACTGACTACTATGTTCCCATAACTTTCAGAGATTCCAGTGGAAAGTGGAATCCTCAGCCTAGTCCTCAAGGCAATGTCAAAGAAATATATTAACAATTCTGTTGGCTATTAAAAACACATTTCCCCATTCTGTGATCTGGTCATAAAGACTGATTGGCTAAGCAGGAACAAAAACTAAGGGCTTTTGGGATTTTTAACATACTTTTCCTAGTTATTTTAGTTTATTTATCAATACTCATTTCAAATACTTTTTAAACTCCTTGCAAAATGTCATAGTGCATGCCATAACAGGGGGACCAGTACACCAACAAATATGTTCTGCATGCTTCCTGTGAAGATTCCAGTCACTGGGTTACATTAAAATAACTGTACCTTTGTGCTCCTTTAGACAGGCCATGGTTTGTGTTTCACTCCCTGGGTGAGGGCTCTCCTCTGGGAAAACAACATGAGCACCCATGCTGTCAGACTCCTACGAGATCCCAAAAAGTCTTACTGAGGACGTAGTTCTGGAAATGTCCTGCTTCTACACAGCTTTTAGGGTGCCTGGACTGACTTTTCCTTAGGTACCAAAAGCAGCCTCTGGACTGTGTCTCTTTACCCCAGGCCACCTGGCAAAGCACTGAGGAAATGAGGTTGCAGATGTTTCACAGTCCTTCACAATCTGAGACTTTCTGTCTGCTCAGGGAGCAAAACATACTCATAGAAGGATAAATTTAGCTGTATACATGGCTTTTGTGACTAAAATAACTGCACATATGTAGAATGAGAGGGAAGGAGGTGCCTATACACGTACACACATAGGCTGGTTTTCTTTCTTTGAGCCACTTTGTCTACTAATTAATTACAAAATAAAGGCTGTGCTATTTAGTGATTCAATTGTTTCACATCTTCTAGTTGTAATCTACTCTGCATCTCCCCAAGGGTCCTACATGAGCGCTGGATTACTCACATTGGCTCAGGCAGCAGATACTCCTGGAGTGCACTATGCACCAGAGAACAGAAATACCAGCTGAACTGAAGGGAGCAGTGAGGTTTGCAACAGCATCCATGCTGGGAAGCCCAGAATGAGCATAAGATAATTTGCATTTTCTTCCAGTTGGCAGAAGAAACCACTTGCCACACCTTCAGCTGACAGAAATCTGTGCAGCTGCACTGGCTTCTAATTGATTGACTTTGAGCAAACTCTGCTGATCCAGGTGATGTGATCCCTTACAGTGACAAATACAAATGGTCACACATCTGCACGCCACACCATCCAAACTCTTTCCAGCAACCACACAGTGGCAAAACACACCGAAACTCCCAGTGGCACTCAGAGGAGAGCAGTGGCAGGAGGCTCCCAGCAAACTCTTTATTAGTGAAACACAGGCCACTGGCACCCATTTCTGCCTCTAGATTTTCATTGATTCATAGAATAATTGGAGTTGCAAGGAACATTTAAAGGCCATCTAGTCCAACCCCCCTGCAATGAGCAGGGACATCTCCAGCTAGATCAGGTTTCTGAGAGCAACCAAGGTCCTTGAATGCTCTCAGGCAGGGGTTATCTATCACCTCTCTGACAAAACTGTTCCAGTATTTCGTCGCCGTGGTTGCAAAAAACTTCTTCCTTAAATGTAATCTAAATTCACCCTCTTTTAGTTTAAAAGTCCCTTCTTGTTCTTGGTGCTTCTCAGTGGCTATTTGGTCACATCCTCCACTTGCAAGCAGTAAGTCTGTAGTACAAGATGCAACTCTGACCAAAGACAAGATGGCTATAGTTATATAATTACTCACTTTCCAACTACACACCACAGAGATAAACTAAACCGTCCGTAAGTGCTGAAGATCAGACAGATTGCTGTCAAATTCACAGACTACCAAGTACACAGGTACACCCTTTGTGAAATCAGTGCTGATTTCTAATAACCAATAACAAACAGCAATACCAACATTACCTGCACCAGTAAAAACAATGGGAAAATGTTTGCTAGCAAATGTATTAGGAAGTTTTTTGCCATGTGACTTGGTTAATTTACTTTTCTGAACAGTATCATGGAACCTATGGCAAAGTTGGACTAAAAAGATTGAAAACCAAGTACATAATAAGGAGGGCATGATGAGGATCAGCAGAGACTGCCTTTGCCTCTCATCTGTAACTTAATAAGTAAGAAATTAATCCCATGTAACTCAGAGAATAAAAGTAAAAGTAAAAAGAAACCCTTGAGCTGAGAAACCTGGGTCAAGAAATCCAACACTGCAAGAACAGAAAATGCTTGGATCTGTATTTTTGTTCAAGGCAAAAGTGACGTGCCAGGTCTGGCCTGGGACTAAATTCAGATACAAATCATAAGCAGTGCCAATACTCAGGAATGCTGGAATTGGTGTTCTGCTGAGATTTCATTCACAGCAGTGTGCACAAAGTTAGTACCCAGACAGTGCACTGATGGAAATCGGTGGACCCAATGCAGTTTTTTCATTCACAGAAATGAATAGCAAAGCAAGTACCCACACAGCATGCTGATGAAAATTAGTAGAGCTAATGCACTTCATATGACAAGACTGACTAAAAGAAATATTACTGGCACCACAGGATGTCAGCTGGGGCTTTTAATTCCTAACTGGACTCATTCAGACTGGCAGCTCTGTCTGTCTGGGTTCAGTACAGGTGTTTTTCCACTTCTGGCTGCTATTTTTCCCCAAGAGGACATGGGCCAGACCTTCACCAGCCTCCCTTGGAGCAAGGTCAGTTTTGGGGGCACGTGGGGATGCAGGGGAAAACTCTAAGACAGCCAAACAACATTCTGGCCTCCAGTTCTTGAAAAAGTTTCCACTGTCTGCCAAGCCCTTCAAACTGCCCAAAGACTTCGGAAATTACAGTATCTCACTTTGCTGCCAACTGGGAAGCTTGTTTCACTGCATTAACTGTCAGAAAACAGAACACACCTTTTCTGGGGAAGGATATTTTGTCTCATTATTATCAAAGTGAAGAGTTAGACTCTGAGCAAAGCTTTGTGGTGTTTCACTTAGGACTCCCCACGAGGGCCCTATATCCAAAGGCAGCACAGGCACACTTCTACATATTTGTCTAGGCTGAACACCTACACTTGTACCAACTATAGAGCTCTGGCTTGTGTCTCCCACCCACAGCTCACATTTCTCTTGGATTAGTGTTCTCCCATCAGTGCTATTAATGCAGTCACATCAGGAGATCCAGTTGCTTTGTGGCCTGGAAGGCCCTTAGCCATCACCAAATTAAAGCCCTCTAGGCAATAAAATAGTTGGGCCCTAAGGATTTTCTTGGAAATGTGCTCTGAATGAGCAAACAGAAAAGAAATTAGTGCTGTGTTGATCCTCCTGTCTCTAAGATCACCTTTTGCTTGGTTTACTAAGAATTAATATGCACTAATGGGAAGTTAAACCAGCTTTAAATAGTTTTTGTCACATGATGTGTCTTAAATATACCCAGTTAATATTTCCAAGGCATGAGTCTCTTCACAAGTGGAGGCTCCAGTAAATGTCCTGAGCCATTTTACACACATTTAAGACACACTTTCCTCACCATCCATGCTAAAGAAATCTGGACTTGGGATTCCATTCAAAGGGAGAAATTAACTTCAAACCATGGGTGCCACATCTGATCCCATGGGCAGAAGAGGAGGGGAGAACTGGTGTTTGGGTATAATCAAAGCTCCCCTCCCTAGATAGGTGCTGGCTGCATGGAGACCATCATAATAGGCATAATTTAATGGCTGAGGGATTAAGGCAAGGAGAACCAGCTCTCCAGCCTGGATTTATCTGACCTTGGTTTAGGTGTAGCAAATACATAGATGTCAGCCTGTCTGTGCCCATAAAAAGCAGTAGTTTGAGCAAAGCAAAGCTTTCTTCTCCCTCCAGATATTAGTTCAGCTCACCAAGATCTGAGTCATAGATTTGTCTCTACCTCCATTTATTATGAAAAGAGCCCATGGCAAATTCATTCCTAACTCACACATCCTAGCAAGGTGTCTGTGTTTATATGGGCAAATACATGGGATGAAGCTATATTTGGATTTTAGCCATTAAACAGCCAGGGACAGACACTCTTATGTGGCCAGTCATACTCATCTAATATGTAACTGTTGTTTTTGTTCTGAATAAACATCCAGCAGTGATGAAAGTCCTCATCACACCAAAATGCTGTTTTCAAACGGAATTGCAAAATCTCTTTCCTAACAGAGTCTCTAAACATACAGCCTTAAACTTACACTCACTGAAATCAATTACAGAACTTACAGGTGAGTTTCTTCAAGGCTACTTGAGGCCCATAAACTGCTATTCATGGCAGAAAGCTCCTTGAACACCGGCTTGGTTCAATGATTTCTCTTCCTTGGTTCCCCCTCCCCTCAAGGCCTGCTAAGCTCAGAGTTTTTAACAAGCTGACACCTCTGAATGCACATTCCTGCTTACCTTCCCAACGTGCTGCTCCCTATCTTTTGGTCTTCTGAAGTTAATTTATGAAATGGAAAGAAAATAGCAGACAGTGTCAAGGTCCCCAGGGCATAAATAGGTGTTAATGTCCCTTCCCAGCTTCCCCTGAAACCCCCCCCACACTCTTGCCCACGTCCCAGGACCCCATTCCAGCTAAGCCCAGGGACATCAACACCATCCTCAGCGGGTGACAGTCCTGTCTGCAATCTCATCTCCATTTGCTCCTGCCTGGGCCTTTGAGCAGACCTTGGACTTTGTTCCCCAGGGCCAACCCTCCCCATATGGAGAAGGCGCCTATTTGATCCCAAGTTTGGGCAGGCATTGGTCATTCAAGATGTTGAGTGTTTTCTGGGTTAATATGAGGTTACCTACAATCTAAAAAAAAAAAAAAAAATTAAACTACGTTTTTCGTTGATTTTGTTCTTTTGCCACTGTATCAGAAGTGACCAGAAGGAGAAGCAGAGCAACAAGGAATCTCTATTCAGAAATCACCTTGAAGATGGATAGATAACTCTGTGGGATAATTTTGTCATCTTTGAGGGAAGATGGACATGGGCTGGGCTTCATCCTTCCCTGAAAGTTAGGAATGAGGATGACCTTATGACCAATCCCATTCATGGGATCTGAATCAACTGCATTGTTTTTATTTTGTTTGATTATTTACATGTGTAGGAAGCTTAATTTCTGAGTCATGCAGGTGAATAAGGTAGCAACTGTAACATCCTCTGGGAATGGTGAGCACAGCATTATCCAGGTGCTCAGTCTGGCCCTGACCTGCACTCCCAAAAGACTACATTATGTGCAGGGACAGGAGACAACATCCAAGTCAAAACGGGAATTGGATTCCAGAATGTGGTGAGGACAGAGGGCTAATATAAAACCCCATGTCTCTGTTTATGAATAATATGAGGAATATGTCCATGAACTCCTACCTGCACTGCTTAGCCTCTGGAGATACCAATACCTCCCGTTATGCCATGACCACACTGAAATAATCCCTGCAATTTCTCAGCATCAGCACTAAATATCCATCACCCCTACACCACCTGATTGAATGTGCCTTATAAACATCAAGGCACTTTCCAGCATAAATCTTCAAAGGTCTGCAAGAAACTGTTTAACAGCTCCTCTCACTTTTTACCTTTTGCACTAAGAAAGGTCAGTAGATGTTATTGAACTTCAGGTATTTATTTCCACTAATGGTATGCCACAAAACTGACTATGAGACCTTATCAAGGCATACCATAGGCTGTTTTCTAGTCAGTCCATGCACATCTCTCTGCTAGCAGTGAGAAGTTAGACAAAAATGTCCATGGGCCTCTATCTGCCTGGAAAATCCATCTTACTTTTAAAATCCATTGGAAGTTATATCTGCAAATCCTTGGATAAGTTAGTCTTAGGGTAGTGTTTTCCAGCATAGAAATAAGCTGGCTAGGAAAATATTTTACTCTCCATAGGGTCATTTACTCCTATGTACAAAATATAACTCATTCTTTTATGGGAACAATTGCCTCTAGAAATGTGAATCATTCATGGGTGGTGCCTACAGCTTCAGTCTTGAAAGCAATTAGAAACGTGAGAAGGTCCTGGGCTGAAATGGGGCTTGTGCATAACTGAAATGAAGCACATCAGGTGATGGTCACCGTGCCAGGCACACATTCCTCAGGGGGCAGAAATCCAGAGCCACCAGCACCACCCCAGCACAAGTGCCCCAGAGCAGTTTGCATCCTCACAGAAGGGCTGTGAGCTGCTCAGCCACTGAGCACCAAGTAACTTGTGGGGACCCTCCCCTGGACTAATCTGCTCTGCTATTTGCAAAACCTGCTTCCTCCTCTTTCTCATTACTTCACACCATACCGGCCATCCAGTTGAAAAAAACTGGCCTCAGCTGTAGGGACTTTTAAAAGATTTCAAAAGATGAATAATTTGGGATTATTTGCAGAGTAAATTGCAAACAATTCTTCCCCCTCTGATGAGGCTTTCCCAGACCAAAGACAAACATTTGGGACTGCTGGTTCATACGTGCTGTGGACCTTCAACACTGAGATTGGAGAAACGTACACTGGGAGCAAACCCCATGGGCTGGGTGGCATCTGGAGTGAGCTGCAAACCAGTTCACTTTCCATGGAATGTTGACATAACACAGAATGAGGGGCAAAAGCTGCAATCCACTTCCTTTGGCCACAACCTTGAACAGTGTGTGCTGAAGGAAATGACACAAGCAGCTCTAAGAAGGTCTGGAAATAAGTGGTTTTCAGCTGCATCCCAACACAGAGAGAAATAGTTTGTACTCTGCTGCTCTGTGCATGTGCAGAAATCACCAAGGGAGACAATACAGTAGAGCAACAATAGTCCTGAGGAGCCTAAGCACGGGTCATTGAGGTCAGGGAGACACTTCCATCATCTTCTCCAGGAATGCCCCTTGGATAAATCAAAAAAATTCAATCATCTCCAGCAGTCTCATTATTTAAAATGTGCTCAGCACCAAAAACAAGCACCCAAAGCCCACATTTCCATGTTTCAGTAGGTTAATTTTGTAGATATGCCTATATCAAGAACAAATTCCTCCAGGAAGCTGCCCCACTGGCTCTGTCACAGCATTTGGTGGGCTTATTTAAAAAAAAAAAATACAAAGAAAAAATAAAAATCAAACCCTGCTTTCTAGAATCAGAAACCATAAGGCAGAGAGTTCTACTTTATCACTATCTGCCTAAATATATAAATAATCCAAAATCTGAAGTGAGTGTTGGACAGCACCCTCAGGCTATCATTTTACACCCAGCTGTTATTCTCAGAGGATTCTCAGTAAATCCAGAAATAGACCCAGCCAGGAGTCGGGAACAGGCTCAGAGGAGAATGTTGCCATATGGCAGCTCCTGACTGTTGCATAAATGTATTGATTAGCTGAACCAGCTTCAGGATGTCTCTATTAAGGACAGAAGCATCAAGGAGATATGTAAAATTATCAGAAACATGAAAGAGCACCCGAACTAGCTGTTCTTTTCCATTTAAGCATCTTCTTGTCCAAAGTATGACACCAACCGCTTGAGAAAATTTGTTAGTTCAGTTTAAATCTCAATCTTAAAGAAAATTCCTAAATAAAAATCAAACATAGTAACATTTTATTGCTATGACAAACCAGAATAGCACATTAGCAACCCAAATGACAATATTCTTCCTCCTCTTGCATTGACATTGGCAAGGAAGAAATTATGTTCAAGTTTTTAATATAAGTTTTCAAAAGAGAAAGACGATCGCACATTAAAACCCACCATGAAAATAGAATCCTCAAAGAGAATTTTCTTTAACTGCTTTAGCAGCTAGTGAGGGGGTTTTGAACTGTGTGCTTTAAGCCAGAGAGGAACCTGCTGCAAAACAAGTTCTCCCATTCACTTGTGTGACCACGAGAAAAGCCACTTTATCACAGAGTCACAGAATGGTTTGGGTTGGAAGGGACCATAAAGATCACCCAGTTCCAACCCCCTCCCATCAGCAGGGACACCTTCCACTAAACCAGGTCACTCAAAGCACCACTGCTGTCACCAACAGTCCAAGACCAGCTCAAGGGGGAAAAGAGCTGCAGCCTTTAACTCGGTCCGGGACACAGAAGTCCTCGTTGTGTCCTCTCTGGTGACAGGTGGGTCACAGGAAGGGACAGCTGCAGTGGGCCAGCTGAGTGAGACAATGGATGGAGCCAAAATGTGGGGCTCTTAAAACTGTGTCCTGCAGCTCAGAATCTTGTAGGGACCTCAGCATGCTCTGACAGCAGAGCCAAGTAGGAGCTGGTCAGGATGGATCAAATGGATGTCAGCCACCAAAAGCCACTTACTCAGAGAGTCAGATGTAGCAGGACTGGGATGATAAAGAAGTCAGAAGGAAAGATATTTTGATTTCAAAAGTAGGTCAAACATCAGGTATTAGGCTGCATATTCCCTCACCTTTCACTAACAGAACAGCCTTTCTCAAAGGGACAAAATGCCCTTTTCCTTGCTGCTGTTCCTACTCCATTTGTCTGAGCCCCAAGGAGCCTGTGCAAAATCTGAATTGCCATCCAGCAGTCTGAGGGTATCTGGAGACAAAGGCAGGGCACCAGGCAGGTCCACATAAAACCCATCCTTGGCACAAGCCAAACTGTACAGGAAAACCTTAGCATGGTGCCAGGAATTTCCTCACACAACTTCAAAACAACAGCAAAGGGAATACATTTTTCCCCATTTTCAGTGCGCCTGGATGGTTTATCATGGTGTTGCAGACCCAGAGGCAGATAGGGCCTGGGGTTTGGTTTTGGGATTAGTTTGTGCTGGACATTCCTCTCCATGAATAAAGAATGAGTATCCCAGCATGGGCACCAAGGAGCTCTGTGTTGAGGCTGATCCCAGGCTCTAAATGAGAGGATAAACCCAGGTTTTCAATTGCTTGGGACTGTAGTTGCTGTCTTGAACTTCTGGAAAAGCTGAAGCTGCTCACCATGACACCAAGCCAATTTCATAGCTGGGTGACCACTGAAGAAGTATAAAACAGCAAACAAACTCATCCTGAAAAGTTCTCTGTATTGCGTTTTGGGTTTAAAATGTTCGCAAAGAAAGTTCTGTTAGTTTAGAGAGTTGTTGGCCGAAATGGATACATTTTCCAGGGAAGTCAGCCAGTTTTTAAAGGAGGCCAAATCT
Source organism: Hylia prasina (assembly GCA_013397195.1). Taxonomy (NCBI): domain Eukaryota; kingdom Metazoa; phylum Chordata; class Aves; order Passeriformes; family Sylviidae; genus Hylia; species Hylia prasina. The sequence continues at coordinate 855,767 of VYXD01010597.1, read as the reverse complement.
GTTTCCACATGGAAATTGGCTCATTTTTGGAGTATAGATGAGTTTTGCATAAAATATATTAAATTCCTTCCCCCACCCACAACCGTATACACTTTCATGCATCTTGATGGGAGAACCGCTATTCCACCATCACGGGGAAATGCAATTTCAAAAAGTGCAATATTATGTAATTAAAATGCCAGTCATGTCAGTACGGATGAAACAGGGAAAAGAGAGGAAAAAAATCTGGAAAACAAAGATTATCCAATTCAGTCAACTCTTGGAAAATGCTTTTTCAATCTACCTAAGCTCTTCCAGAAGCTGCACATGGATGCAGATACTGTCAACATTCTTGTTCTTTCAAAAAGTAATCAAAGCCTCAGCAAGAGAAAATAAAGTTAGGAAAAAAATCCACAACCCATGACATAACCATTAACAACAGCATGGTATATTGCCATTATTAGCAAAAGGCCAGTTATACAACTTCTTCAACTTTATTAGTCCTCATCGTGAGACCATTTGGACAGCAAGTTTGTTCCAAGAAGCACACCCTCCTCAAATGAGGAGTATCATGGAAAAAAGAAAGATGTTTTTTAATACATATGTACCAAAGGACTGAGATGTGCTGAAAAACACACAGCATGTACCAATGCCTCTCTCTGAAGTGTCTGCCATTTGGGATATTGTAATTTAAATATTTTGCCTGCTTAGTCTATTTTGAATGGCTTCGTTATAGCACTGTAGGGAAATTCTCCAGAGAAAGTGGAAAAAAAAATGTTTTGGAAAGTGTTTCAGGTTCAGAATTGTCAGAATGCTCCATTTTAACCTTTTCAATGAAAAAAAAAATCACCGTGTGTTGACACACAGATATGTATTCTACCATATGTATCTATAAAATAGATAGGAAATAAATAGTAGCTTGACTCAAAAGTATATGGCTTAGAAATTATGAAAGATTTCAGGTGGTCTGCATTAAATGCTAAAGGAAAATTCTGTCAAAAAATGTCAACATTTTGTCAATTTACATAGGATGGAAACCCAAGTCTTGCCCTCCTGTAATCTTACACATCCTGGATCAATTGCATCTTTAGTAAAGGAGGTCCTAATGCTTGACTGATGGATGTGAAACCTTATTCCAGATAAGCCTGGCACCACAGCAATGTGTAATTGTGGCGTTCCCAACCATGCTGGGTGTGAAGAAGAAAGCTGTGCACACAGGTAGGAATCCCAGTCCATCCAACTCTTCTCTTATGGAGAAAGGCTTTGCTTCATTCATATATTCACTAAATATAGAAAATATTCAGGAAGCTAAGAATTTTGATCTGGAAATACTTGTAAGCTTGGTGCTATGAAGGGATGAGGGAAATGTTTAAAAATGATGGAGGGAAACAGATGTTTGGCTTCTCCATCCACTGCCACTAAATCAGTCACTGGCCCAAACTAGTATTTAACACAGGTGATTTTCCACAAAGCTAATCCTGCTTTCATTCAGAGCATTCCTCTTCCAATAAAAGTCCATCTGCTTGCCTAGCTTTAGACACCAGCATAAATTTTGGCTTGTCCAAATGGATCTTGCAAGGGGGTCTCTGCACCAAGGCTGAGAGAACCACATGCTGCTTAGTGAGAAATCACAGAGCTGCTCACAGCTTGAGCTGTCTGAGTCACCAGCTGATGAGGAACTAGACTTTTTGCTTGATTTTTTTTCCCCTGTTCTTTTTAAAGGAAACTTTAAAAAACAAACCCTACAGGCAAGCAAGCAAACTTTCTCATTTCATAGGCACCTCCTCTGAGCCATGGTTAAACACACCACAAAATCCATTTTCTCATGGATTTTTTTCATTTATTTCCCGCTTGCCTCCTTTTGTTTTTCCACAGGCATTAGTGTCATTTTCTCCTCCTGCACACAGGCTGTGAGCATTTAGTTCATTCTCTCTGACTTACACAGTAAAGGGCTACCAACTGTTATGTGCCCCAGCAGCTGCATCCAATTCCCCTTTGCAAACAAGAAGCCACACTGAGAGGGTTTTTGCTAAAGGAAGGTGATAGCAATAGTTTTGAGTTATTAGGTTGCAGAGTAAGAGGCAGAAGACTTGGAAATCAAATCAACCAGGTCCTCCCTTTGCAATCCCAGCCCTAATTTAAGGCCTAAGCTCACTGAAATGCCCCGTGGTCACCCCAGGCTGAGTCTCCAGCCCACAGCTTTTCTTCTCTCACAGATTTTCTCCACTCACAGCTCATATTGGTCATGAAGCAGCGGACCCAGATGCTCATGGAGCAGTCAATAAACACACATAATAGCTTAAAATGCTTAACTCCATGCAACTGTCCAGACAATTATCTACTTAATGTATTTACATAATTCTTATTATGTCTCATCAGCTCCCATGCATTAATGGACTTTATCCTCCTCAAGTGCCTACCACAATGGGACAAAAAATCATGTCAACATTTGTTCCTATTTTTCTTATGCCAGGGTTCTTCTGATCATCAAAATAGTTTTTTATCTTGAAAATGCTACAAGAACCATACTGTCAACAAAAGCAAGTTTGTACTGGAAAGTTTACAAGTTCAACAAAAGTAATGCTGCTGCTTAACGAAACTGTGATTGCAAAAGAACTCAAAACATTTATTCTGCCATGAGTGTAATTTAAGGATATTTAGCCTCTGCTCAACCTTTTACAGACAAACTGGTGTTTCACCCTATTATAACAACATTTAGATTGCAAAATCTAATAGAGTATCAGCAGCAAAACTGCCTTGTGAATGCTAAAGTTGCATTACAATACTGCAGCTTTACAAATAGATAAATGATTTCACAGAAGCAGCCTTTTAAACTTTTTTATCATCAAAAATTGATTGTAAAACATAACTTGGTTAATGTCAGCATATAGGGTAACTTTGTTTATGGCATATATTTTAGTTGCCCATTATGTTTTAGGAGCAACAGGTAATAACATATCAGTATCTTACAGGAAATAAACCAATAATAAAACAACTTTCATTTCATAGCTCTGGATTAACCCAGAGTTTGTGTAGCAAGGTATGGCAATTCTTGTAGTTTGGGGACCAGTATAGACTTCTGCACTGACTTCTGCAATCTGAATTTATCAAAGTTTAGTCAGGATGAAAAACATGGGAGGATGTTTTGCTTCTCTCTGATTCTGACAGAATTCTGGGCAAGTACATGGTAGAGATTTAAGTGTACCCAGACACAAGAAAATACATTTGTTTCACAATTTTCACACCCCCAATGAAAAAAGATTACACAGATCAATAAAATACCTATTTTCTGAAATGAATTGCTAAATAAAAATCAACACTATGATACATAACTTGAATCCACACGTCTGTTCAGGTTTAAGCTTCCTTTGGGAAACTCTGCTATGTGTTTGCCCACAAAATCAACTCTCATTTTTTCCTCTACCCTTAAGACACATTTTACCCACGAGAGGTGATACGTGCTGTTCTGTTCATGGCCTCACGGACTGGAATTGGAGGTGAAAGTTGTTTTGGGCTAAAGGAGTATACGGCTGATGTATTGCTTCCATTTATTATTTGATCTCATTCTATTGTGTGCTTCCTCATGGCACACTCAATAGGTCTGTAATCATGGGGAACAAGATAGAAAGGGTAGGGCAAGGATTGTATTTCCTGCCTTGGCTGGTGAATAATTTTTATTAGGGCTTATTTTGAAACACAACTTTGAGATAAGAATCCAGCATGAAGGATTAGAGATACAATGTTCTGGGCTGAAACCTACAGTTATTTATTTTAGCTTTATGTAAGCAACATGAAGAGTTAATACACTGTCCACTTTTTAATAGCTGAAATGTTTGAGCTTTTGTTTAAAAAAAAATGGGAAATGATACAGTGCTGTTTAAAAAAAATTGTTTTTCCAGCTCCTGTGGTACAACAATTGTTTGATATAAACTTTCATGACACTTTGAGCTTCCTCTCTGCTAATAGCCCAAATGTTCTTTTTCCAGCAGGAGGAAAGTGCTTGTGTCCAGCGACAGATCACACCAGCTGCCCCAGAACAAGAAGCCCCACGGTGGTGCCAAGGCAGGGCTCAGCAAGGACACTGAGCCATGTGGGGTTTGGCACTTACTGAGGATGGAGGGAGGGATACGTGCATGCAGGGGAGGGGAGTGGAGGGGAGTGTATTTTTTAAAGGAAAAGCCTTGTATAGTGCAGCTTCTGAGGGAAAAGAGGACATGAAATAGAAAATTAAATGCAGCTGTTTGCTTATAAAGGGGAACAGGCAGCATTGTGCCTGCCCCAAAGCCCTGACTGCTGCACAGAAGGTGGAGTTTGCACCAAAGCAGATGTGATGTGTGTAGAGATTTCATCCATCTGAGGACATGGAGAAGGGGTGACCTGCAGCTGAGACCATGGCAGGTGGCCAGGGACAGAGTTGGCAAGAGGCTCAGGGACCTGCATCCCTGCTCCACTCCCAAGAAACATCACTCCCCTTATGGGGATGGACACCCTGAGATGTGGATATCCCACCTCAGGCCTTGGGGCTGGGCAAGGCAGAGGGCAACATCCTCTGGCAGTAGATTCCCAGAGATCAGAGGGACAGAGCCATGCTTTGATCAATGTGCCTCAGATGATTTTTGAGAATTAAGGCTGTGGAAGGGAAAGAAAACTTGTAATGCAGCCACATGGCTCTTGGAATAATAAAAACCACTTGAGAAGTTGCAGGTTAGGACAGGCCTGGTCAGAAGTTTTCAGAAAAATCTTCGACTCCTTCATGAGGTAGCTTGTTGAAGTGGAGACCTTGCCAGGCTTTTGTTCATAAAAAGAGTTGAAATATGCCCCCCCCCCAAAAGAAGCCTTGTCTAGGAAAGCAGGTTGCATGAACTCAGGTAATCCAACATCTTCACACCTTGAACTGCCTGGTGGGGGTAGGTCTTGCCTGACCCCCACACACAGCTTTACACTTTACACACACAACAATACTTGTGAGCAAGAAAACCTCATAATGGACCCAAATAGACTCTGGGACTCCTCAAACCCTTTGATCCAGGAGTGAAGTGTAGCTGGAAATGTGCATCCCTTACCATGAGCCTCCACACAGGCTCCTCCTGTCTCTGCAGCCAAGGGGGCACCAGCCAGGGCCAGCAAGGTCCCTTTCCACCCCTCAGATTCCTCCTACCAGCCCTGCAATGAGCCCAGGGTCCACAGCCCTGAGCTCTCCCTCCAGCTGGGTCTGCAGAGCCCCTCTTTGGCCTGGCCACGCTCCCTGCATGTCCCTGAGGAGCAGGAACAGGCACACGAGCTGTTATCATGCTCAGAAAATGCCCTGCAACACCCTGACCTGCCATCGCTTAACCCCTCCCTGGACTTCTCACTGCAGGATTATCCAAAGCCCCAGACATCTGATATCTGTGCACTTTGTCTCAGACCTTTCTGGGCCCTCAGTTGGTCTGTCCAAGCAGATGGGATGGTGTAGATATTGCAAGAGCAAAATGGAGGAAAGTGGTGAAGCCCTTCTGCATCAGATGTGCAGCAGTTAATTTGGGATGGCAAGAAGCCCACAGTGGCCAGTTCCTGTGTCCTGTCCAAAGAGTGATGACATTCCCTGATTGAAAACATGATCCTATGCACCTCACAGACAATTGTAGTCACAGGCTAAATTGTATAAATCTACTTTCACAAAAGATAAAATCTTCCCTTGTATTTTTTCCATTGCTCAATTAACTATTGTTTTGCTCAGCATGTTTTAATCATAAGTAAGTTCATTAATAGATGTGCTCTTTGGAGTCATGGGGGACTCTGTGATATAATAGCATTAATCTTTCTGAATAACATCATTAATATCCTTTGCCCCTTAAAGGCACCCACTCAGTCCCCCAGGCAATTACAAAACTTTGTTCCATGGTACTGAATGAGCTCATCAGCTAAAATGACTACAATGCATGTCTGCATAATATTGCTGTTAGTTGAATTCTATTTATTTATCCTACTGGTCAGATACTATTAGAACTTGTTTGTGAGCATGTTGGTTCTTTTATTGTAAAGCCACCATCTCAGCTGGCTGCTCCCCACCTGGATCCCAGAAGACCTGTCCTATAGAAGGGTCGTGAAAGAAGGAGATCTAGAAATCCCTACACTGGAAGCTTTTTGACAATTGTCTTCAAAATAATCTAGCAGTTGTTTGATCACTAGAGATGTATCCTGTTAGAGAGATTCCCATGAATTCAGCAGGCTTGGGAATCTTGCAAAGCTTACTTGGCACTTCTACCAGACTTACTAAAACAGAATTCCCAGTTTCTGAGTGAACTGGCACTTTCCTGCCCAGAGCATTATCTCCACACAGTGAGAGGCTGGGCCATGTGTATTAGAGATTTCCAGCACCAGACATGTTTGAATATATTACATTTTCCATCCAGACACTTACATCTTCCCATCCTGGAGTCAAGGTTCAAACTTCTAAAGAATTTGGGCTTACATTTTATTCATCCTACTTTCTTGTTAGAAAAACAGACACACTGCTCTTCCCTCCTTTATACAGCAAGTTGGGAACTATTGATAAAAATTCCTATACAGAAGTGAGATATCTGAATTTTTTTCATGAGTGTACTGGGTGCTGTGTGCTCTGAGCAGAGCAGCAGAGTTTTGTGGGCTTGCTGTGTTTATTCTGTCCATATTTGGGTGGGAAGAGGCATAAGCAGTAGATGAAAGTAGTTCATATAATAAAACTGGGTTTGGATGAAACTCAGCAGTATATTGCTGCTTCGTTTTAGCACTCCTGAAATAGTAAGACCTTGTCAAATTCAGTCCCAGAGGAGAGGACCAGGCAGATTTCAGCTTCAACATGTGCCACATAGTTGCACTTTGCCATATTTGCTCACGTTATGGCATATATGTGTGGAGGAAGAAGGGAAGAATTTTCCCTTTTCTAAGCTGTAAAATGTCTTTCAACACCTCTCTTCTTTACTGCAATAGCAATTTGTCATTACTGGTCACAGGGAGGGGCAATTACATGACTACAGCCATTCCATCTGCAAACATAGACATCCAAAATGTGGATCCAGCTTAAGTTTAAGCAGGGGGAATTAAAGTGGTTTTTTTCTTAAGTTCCAACTTGTATCTCAAACACACACACACACCCCTCCAGCAACCCAACTGTTCTTGTTGCCTATTTAATTTCCAGCTATGCACAAATTCCTGAATATAGGAGCGCAGGGGTTTTTATTTGACCAGGGGTTTCATAGGTGCTCCCACAGGTATGATGCACTGTGAGGCTGCAAGTTACATGAAAGGAAGGGGAGAGAAGCATTTCATGGCCAAAGAACTTTGCTGAACCTTGAGCACAAGGAGGAGTGGTCAGAGGTCGCCCACTACTGAAGGACAGTGTCCAAGGCCAGGTTGGATGGTGCTTTGGGCAACCTGGTCTAGTGGGAGGTGTCCCTGCCCAAGGCAGTGGAGTAGTGGAACTAGATGATCTTTAAAGTCCCTTTCAACCCAAACCTCTCTATGATTCTGTGATTCTGTTTACAGCTTTGTAGTCAGATTTATCTGATGGGGAAGTACAGAGAGGGTGGGGAAGGTGCACTCAAATATGACAATGTTTAAAATTACCTGGAGTCTGAGATCGGGGAGGAGGCATTGATCAGAAATATCCTTTTATTCATTCCTAGCTCATTCCAGTAGGAGCAGAGGACACAACTACCCTAGCACACAGGGATGCTGCTTCTCCTGGAGGCCAAAATCTTGATTTTAGCAGTGAAGGCACTCCTGAGAGCAAAGTGTCCCCCCATCCCCTGCAATGTTCGAACCAGTAACACCTTCAGGTGTTTCTTCTGGCCAGTATAACAATGTGGGGTGAAGGAATGCAACCATCTCATTGATACCAGCCAAGCACAAGAAACCAGGGTGTCCTACTAACCAAAACTGAACATGCAATGAGCTGGGTGCTCCACTTGCTGTGCCACAGCATTCTTTCTGACATCAGGAAAACCTCAGTGTCAGACATGCTCTCTCTATGAAGTGGGAATAATTCCTTTCTCCCACACCTGGACTGTCTGGGCTAGTGAGTCCTTTGGACAGGGATCTCATCTGGCTGCAGCTTTGCAGATAAGAGTTCTCAGTGGGAGACCTGATCCCAGCCAGGGCCTCCAGGCACAACACTACAGGCTGATGAGCAGGGCTGCTGCCTGCCCTGCCTCTTCTCCAGCTCACCCCCTGCACATCAGGGCTCCAGCCTCTCTGTGAGGGATATCAGCAGGGCAGACACAGCCACAGAGGCTGGTGACCCCACAAAAGGAGAGTGAGACAGGTTTTTCATCATATCTCCTTGCTTCCATAGGGGCATGCAAGTTCAGAGATATTGGCTAAATAATTCCTCAGCTGCATCTGAGGCACAGGCCAGAGGAAACTCTCTGCTGGCTGCAGACCTGTTGCAGAGGAAGCTGCCTCGCGGCTCTCAAACAACATATCTGGTTTAAACCCACTTCCAGTGCCTTCTTCCAAATGTTCCTGCCAAAGTTCATATCTCTCAATATCCCACTCCTCTGCCTGCTCCTGCCTCCCACTCCCTCTCCCTCCATCTTCCTTCCCACAGCCGTGGGAACGGCCTTCATCACTTGAGAAAAATGCCCTGCTCATACCCCCCGCTGTTGCTTGAAGCAGACAAAAAAAATTAAAGTCTTTTGAGCAGAGAATCCTTGTCAGGACAAGAAATAATACTGACCTCAGTGAGGATGGCACGTACAGCCAGAGAGGTGGCTCAGGCTGTGTGTGCTGCAAGCAGCTGTCTGTGTGACTACAATACAGTGTGGAGGATATGGAATATAATTTCCCTCGCCATTTATATTTAATACAATGGCTTTGGACCACACATTATTAAAAAAAAACAACATGAAGTCCCGGCACTTGGCTTTCACTAATGGCTTGTTACTCCTCTAACACTGTCGCTTCAGTGAAGAGTGACAGTGTGATTTGTGTCTCTCCCAAAGACTCCCCTTGCCTTCTTCCCTACCCTGTCTGAAATCTCCTACTTTTTAAAAATAACACCTCTGTATAAGAGTGGGAGGACAGGACTCACATGGGTGGTCCCTTATAATGAAGATAGAGTATCTGGGAACAATATTTTAATGTGTCTTTCTTCTAATTGAGTTTTTCCAGCCTTTGGGATAATTATTTCTACCAATTAGCCTGGTGTTATTGTTATCTGGAGGCAACCAGTCCTTCTTCAGGCCTCTGAAAGAGGTTTACAGTATGCACAATGGTGCACAGTCCACTTTATGAGAAAAAAATTGCCCCTCTGCTCCCAAAAGTATGGGAAACTACTCCATTGTGAGACAAACATTTCCCATGGAAATTGTCCTGAGAAGCTTCAGAAGGGTCCACATTTCAGATAAAAGCAAGTGGGTGGAGATTGTGAACTACAGCTCAGGAAAGAGGGGGTTATCCCTGAAAGGGAGAGTGGCACAGGACAGGGGAGGCAGGGGACAGCTTTGGCCTGTGCACCCTGCAGTGTCCCAGAAGAGATGCTGCACCCACCACTCTGGGACAAAGGACAAGACTTAATAACAGTAACTTAATTAGGAGTGGATTTTAAGCCCTTCTTTGCAAACAGAAGAGCTAGACACTTGTTTTTCCTAATAAATGGGAGCTGAAAGGTGATGCAGTCAGGTAAGTGCCAGAGCAGTGGCCTTGGGCACAAGCCTGGATTGGCTTTGATTTATCTCAGCCCTGAGCAGGGCACTTTTTTACAGCCTGCAAGACGCTGTTAATGCTGAGGAGAGAGGCCTGGCAAGAACTCAGTGCAAAGTCCCTGCAGGAAAAGTATATAATTGTTATAAAGGTAAAGACTAGTGAAGAGTAATGTATAATCTGGTAGAAAATAGGCACAGCACTAGATAATTTCAAGACATGTCTTACAGAACCAAATATATTTCTTCTTGGGCTAAATTCAGTTAGTGAAAGCAGCAGAATTTTTCAAGTCAAAGATGAATGAGGCCTTTACATAGCCTGAAATGCAAATGACCAGGTGATGATGGACATATAAATATGAATTCTTACCTAGACTTAAAAAAAATATTCTCCCCAAGTTTTTAAAGAAAGTAGGGGAAGAAATGCTCCTCTGTAGAAATGTCTTCATGCAATCCTTTTCATTAGAAAGTGGTCATTCCTGGCAAAAGAAGACATTTGTGGAAGCAGAAGAGCATCAAGAGAGATGTCTCCAAATTCAGGGTTTTGAACAGAAATCCTTTGAAGATGGCTCAATTTAGGAACTCTTAGATGTGTGTTAGTCTCTGTCTTCCTCACCTTCCTTCCCTGCCCAGTAAATTCTTCCTATACTGGGAGAGTCTCTGAACTGCTGTTGACAATTTCAGTGCTTTGGCAAAGAAGCAGAGAATTTATGACTAAGATAAAAGTCCCAAACATCCATTTCAGCATGTGCTAGATGTCCTGGTAGTAAGTCCTCTACACAGCAAATGTCTCCAAACAGAGCCAAGATGACTGAAACTTCAATGGAGTCACTCACATGATGGCCAGGGAGGTGTGGCACTGAGGTTTGGACTTGATTTCCCTGAGGATTACAAAGCCAGTTAATGAGAATATCAAAAATACAACTCATTCACATCCATTGCCCTTGCCATGCTTCTTTATTTATTAAACATTTTATAATATGAATAAATGGATAAATTTAAAGAGTGTGCCTCTATTTGACATGATTTTTCCTTGGAAGTAATGGCACCAGTTTTTCTAAGGACTAAGAGTCCTGTGAGTAGAAATCAGGTAATCTATTTGCTTAGACCATTCCCAATGCTGTCTGTCTCAACCATTCTGCCAAATTTGCAGTCATAGAGACTCTCAAACACCTTTTGTTAATCTTCATTTCATCTGAAATGTGAGAAAATAAGGATGAGCATCTTGAAAGCAGAACTGGATACAAAGGAGGTTTTCTAACTTGAAAAAATATTGTTTGATCTTCTCTTCATATTGTCAGGTATTCTTTACATTTCAGACCCACAGGGTCTAGTGTTTGGGTCCCAGTTTTAATCAGCTCAGGCCAGTCAGTACTGGCTTTTACAAAAGATGAGCAAACTCTATTATAGTTCCAGGTATTAAAGGGTTTTTTACTGACATCACACCGTAATAAATTTCCTGATGTCTGTTCTAGCAGTGTTCTAGTGACCTTAAAAGATGGGGGGGGAAGATAAAATCTCAACTACAAAATCTTGAAGCAATTTCTTTAAAAGAGAGGTCTGTCTCAGATTATAAGTCCCTCTGTGGTTTTCCACAACTGCTACAGAAAGGCTTAAAATAGTGGATTGGGCAGTAGTCAACAGGGACTCCCTGGATCAGACCTAATGCACATCCATGCAAGACATTTTTTAACATGTAAGCCAGCATCAGATGCTTCAGAGAAAATTCGTGCAGCTGTGGGATAATCTGCTTTGCCAGGACAATTTCATCCTAAATCTTTATCCTGAAACACTTAAACCCTGAAGAATGAGGTCTGATAATATTTCCAAGCCTCTAGTTTTGTTAGCTTTGGAGTTACAGTTCACTCTGCACTTGCTATCAATATAAAATGTCCAATTCCTAGTTGAACCTTGCTAAATCCTTAGCTTCAAAGAGACTCAGTTTCAACAGTCTACCTAGACTTTGTCAAAAAAGGTAAGGAGAAAGAAAAAACTTTGCAAGTGCCTCAGGTATCAGAACCAGCTCCAAGAGAATAGAACGCTGAGGAAGATAAAGAAGTATAACTTCAAAAGGTCAGAGAGCAAACATCTGAAACAGCTGAAGAAAAACCATCTCTCACTCCAGGTTTAAGATAATTGGCAGAAGAAGAAAATAATTTTGAAGGATACCTGCTGCCCCCATGCAAAACAAGGTTTTCACTGGTAAGTATGCTAACCTGAAGCTGTTTAATATCACTTTTTCAACATATGTTGGCTACATTTGCAAATACTAACTCCAGGAAATGGTTGAGGTGGATGCAAAGGTACTTGGAAATACTTTATAAAGCACTGTAGCTTTCCTGCAGGCAGTGGAACTCTGCCAGTTGCACAAGATGAAGATCTGGCCTAGTCATTAAAGGTTTCAGATCTTCAAGGAAAGAGGTAGGCATGTGTTCAGAGCTGAGCTCCCTGACCTAAAAACCCAAGGAGAGAGTAGCAGAATGGAGCAGCACATCTGAAAATCCCCTGGATAACTGTAGGTCATAGCTCAGAGAGGCACTGACAATCACACATGGTTCTTTCAAAGAAGAAATTGCTCATATTTCTAGGGGGTGTACTGGAAAGGGGATCTTAATTTTGCATGTCTTTTTGGGAGTCAGAGCAGGGCAGTGCTAATGAGATATGGGAGCCCTGCTTCTGCTGAAGTTGTGAAATGGGCCCTGAATGTCTGTGTAGAGCAGAGGCTGGTCTAAGGTAGTGAAAATCAGGGCATTAACTTTAGATTTAAATACATACAATCATGCATTTCTCGTTCTACACAGATATTTCTGAGCAAAACTGCAGAGTAACACTACAAGAGATCACCTCAAGTGAGGGCAATTCCCCACCTAGTCCTATCAGAGCCTGAGAGAAAGCAAACACAACATATGTAGGTCAAGTATTTCTATGATGTACCCCCCAAAAGTGCAGTCATCCAGGGATTTACCAAGCTGGAAGAACGTATTTAATCACTGTTCTTGGACTCTTCCTCCTTGAAAATGCCTTTTTGAACTCATTTATAATTTTGGTCTCCACATCATCCCTAGCAGTGATTTTCACAATTCCACTGGGTGAAAAATTAGAGCTTTGGTAGAACTTATTTTTAAACCTGATAATTTGACTGGGTGCCCTTGACTTTTTGGGTTGTATTCACCTTCTCCACACTGCTGAGGATTTTATGTGTCTTCATGGCCCTCAGCCACCTCACTTCCAAGCTGAAGGCTCACAGCCTACACATGAAAATTGTTCCATTCTTCTCTGTCCTTTTTGCTTTTCTTTGTGCCAGTTCTCCTACATATTTCTGAACATGAGGATGACTAGGATTACACTTTATATCCAAAATAGAAAAGGACCCGTTAGTGCGTATTTATTATCTTTTCCCCAGAAAAGTGCATTTTAAAAGAAGATAATACAAGATTTGCCAAGATCTCTGAAAAGCCTCATTGATTTTATTGTTTCTTCTCACAGTAAACTAGTTTTGCAGGACTATTTCCTTAGATCCTATAGACTTGGCTCTTTTTCCAATAAACTTCAAAGCTAAGTTCTCGCTTACTTTAGCAGGCCCTTTGCTTCAGCAGTTGAGTTACATAATTGTTAATCCAAAACATCCTGCCTCAGTGATGCCAAGCACTTTAAAATTAAAATACACCAAAACTTGGAAAGTTATACGAGTCACCCCAAAAATAGCCATGCTGCCACTCTCCAGCAGATACGATTTAGTGTTGCAGTGACTGCTTGGTGTGTCTCTGGATAATCCCTTGCTCTGGGAGGTGTGAACACTCTCATCTTGGGCTCTGCAGCAGGCGCCAGAGCTGACTGCAACACCAGCTCCAGCTCCCAGGAAACTTTCTGGAGTCATTGCTGGGGCAGGGTTAGCCAGGAAAGTTATTGCACAGAGGCACAGATTTCACAACATTTCTTCACTCACCACAGCTGAAGATCACTTTTACACATTCAGTTCATTCACAGCCCACCCTGTTTCTCCTTGTGTTGTTTCTTTTGGGTTTAAGGTGTGAAGTGTCACACTTGTGTGTGACCCATGACCTTGTTACCCTTGTGCTGATCCACCTGTCCTTCCTCCCTGCCTGCATCCTGCTGGAAGTCACATGGGTTGCTCTGGGCAGAGTAATTTGTTGTTTTGGGAGGCACTGAGGAAGGACCAGCCTCCCAGAAGATGTTCTGAAAGTGTGGACACAGCAATGTCCTTTGCCAAAGACCTCACAGCTGGTGTAGATTGGTGAAAACGATTCACACAACAAAAGGTTTGAAGCACCAACAGTTTTCACATGGCAGAAGGGATGGACTACATTTGTCCTGATTCTTTTTACATTCCCAGTCCTAGGGACCATGGGGTGAATCCTGGGAGATATTTAGAAGAACCTCACTATTCAGAATAATGAATATAATTAAGAATGAATGGATCTTTACCACCAGCAAGTAGAGTTGCCATGTCCAACACACTTGGCAAAAGACAACCTTCAATTCATGCAGGATCAGACCTGTTTAATCCATTAATCTTCACAACATGTTGAAGCAGCTGGGATTTATCATCCTTACTTTGCAGAAGGGAAGAACTCAGGCAGCAAAGTAGGGTGACTCGTCTTTTGCCAGAAAGGTTTTCTCCTTTTGTTCCTCTTAGTGGTGCTAAAGATCCCACCTTTTCTAGAATGAAGGACTTAACTGGAAGTCAACTGAAAGAGGAGTTGCCTTTGGATCAATCCAGGTTCAGAACAGAAGGATTTGAACTACAGGTTGCCCTGGAATGACTCTCGCTGCACCTCTCACATGACAGTCTGTTCTCACGCTCACACCCTTGTTTCATGTCTTTCAGGCAGATTCAACTCTCTCCAAATAATTCCTGGATTAAAAGTGCAGGCTCATGCTCATCCAGTGCTCAACACCTCTTGTTTCTTCTACAGGAAGAATGAAGCTCAATAAACTGCATAACATGCTGAGCTCAATAAGCTGAGTAACAACTCAGCATTACCCAAAAATAGGCCAGGTGTGAAGAGAACCAGAATTCCCTGAAGCTAAACTGCATGTTCATGCGATGGAACACCTTTCTCTATCACATCCAGTGCTGCAGGGGCTTTTTTATTTTTTTAAGCGAACTTTTGTTTTCAGAAAATGATAGATCAAATCAATAACAGCATTAAGCATGGATCACGGTAACAAGGAACTGGTGGAAGTTTATGGCCACTCAATCCACTTAACTCTGCCAAAGCAATAAACTACCACTGGGGTTATAAATTGTTGAGCTGAGTCTGCAGTTTTAAAATGCTATCCAAAATCAATTGCCTCCCACCCCATTAGACCATTAGTTGTCAACAACTTCGTTAAAGAATAAGCCAGTGGTTCACATCTGCTTGGGAGCAGAGTCAGGCTTGAGCTGTTTCCCTGGCTACTTGAGCTGAATCCACGTCTGTTATCATTAATGTGAATGTGGGTAGGAAAGCAAAAAACTATGCTGGAAATGAAATCAAGCTCTCCTCCCACTGCCCGAAGCACATAAATCTTCTCAGTTAATGGTGCCACAGAATAGGTCTGATTGACTGCAGCGGGGGTCAGGGATGCACCAGGAATGTGGGGTCAAGCCCCGTGTACCACTGACCTTTGGGAGGAGGTGTGTGTGTCACTGCAGCCCCCCCAAATGTCCTGCTCAGTGCCCATCCAGAGTCATTAGTATCGATCTCCACGCAGCGCTGACGGCCCCTGCAGACCCTCTGCTTTGCTCTGTTGCTATGTGAGCAGCTGTGGGAGGAGCTGGGCTCCTCAGGAGGCCCAGAAGTATGGGAAACTCAGCTGGGGTCAGTGGTCACAGGTCATCAATGGGGAGGTGGCTCCTATCTGAGGTCAGCTCCATCCTTTCCCTCCACGGGACAGAGACACTGCATGTAAGGGGGAAGATGAACCTGTGAAATATGGCCCAGGAAAAGAGGAAGAGAACAGCTGGAGGGGGCACACCAACCCTGGGGCAGGGGGTCACTGCAAAGTGTGGCTCACACCAGACACTGCCTGGTGTCCTGGGCACATCCCTGGTGTGCCAATGTGCTGCTTGTCTGGGTACAGCTCAGCACTGCACTTGGCAGGGCAGTGGTGGTGAGGTATTGTGTGCTGCATTGAGGGTGCACACTGCAACAGCCTGATGTCAACACACTTCGATTTGTTTCTTCCAGTGGGATCACCAGGAGTCAGGATTTTAGCACAGGGTAAAACATTAAAACATTAACATTAAAACTGGCGGTTTTATGCTGTTAACTCTCTGAGGACATCAGCTACACATCTCCTGGATCTGCAACAGCAACTGCAACTACATCAAGCATTTTGCACTCACTGTTCCATCATTTGACAGAACTGTTGCTCCAGACAAGAGGCCACTGATTTGCACTCCTGTAGCTGACCAAAAGTGGTAGATGACCAGGCTGCTGTTTGCAGAAGCACCAAGAGCCCAGCTATGTGATTCACAAAGCAGTGGTACTCCTGGACAGCAAGAAATTAGGCTAGGAACAGAAAGAAAATGTATTTAAAGCTGTTCTAAGCTATACTCTTCCTAAATTTTTTTTTTTTTTTTGCCTCCTGGTACCTTTTCCATTGGTGTCCAAGCAGATGACTCTGGCATTCTGGATTCACCTTTTCTGTCAAGGGTATCATGAAGGCAGCTAATCCATAAAGAAACCTAGGAAGAGCTGAATTTGATGACTAGATCACGTCACACAAGTATTCTTGCCTGGTTTTTAGGCCTATTCTCTACCTTTTCAAGACAGACAAAGTACATCAGTGCCACAGCAGAGCCACCTTACCCAGAAATGGGAAAGCAGGGACCAGGAGACCTCACACAGAGATGGGAAAGTATGGACCAGAAGAGGTCCAAACAGCTTTTTTCCTTGCTCTCACCACCATGTTACACGTGTAGAGTACAACTGGGCATAAAACCTTCACATTAACATCATTCAAAGCCCAACTCTACCCTCACACTGCTCTTTCCTCTGGAGCACATCCCATCCTCCTGTGTGCAGTTATTTATATTTCTTCATGCTGTCCTTCCCGGCAGGCTGTTCTACTTAACACCCCCCCAGCAGAGCATTCCCAGCAGGACCTCTCTGCAGCAACACTGCTTTTAACCTACCATCATAATGACCATAATTTACTGCCATTGTATTTCTACCCCCTCTCAATGTTAAACATTAACCTTGGGCCCACTATTGACTGCAGAAGGCATCTGCTGCAATCATATGGGAAATACTGGGCATTATTTGGCTCTTCAGGAGATGGAGGCACACAGAGGTCCATGCTGTGTTGTTTAGGGGAAGAGCAGAAAATGTCTGTGCATAGCCATTTTTAAAATCAGCCTTTAAACTGAGCTTTCATAACTTCTGCTTCCAAAGGTTGGTTCAGTAAAGCACTAAATCTTTTCCGCAGCCATAGGATTCAGAAAGCACAGAAGTTTCCTTGATGATCAACCTTGTTAGCTTGAAGGACCTATTCTTTCGGAGTTCTCATTGTGTGGCAAGAAGAAAGAAGAAATGAGTTCTTGGAAGTAAAAACCCTCCTTCTGTTCAGATTTGAATAAAGAAAGGGTCACTGCCCCTGAAGGCTTGCCTCTCTCTTTTTCTTTTCTTAGACCACATAAATAGAAGAGTATGACCAGCCCATAAGCTGAATACATCAGGTTCTGATCATACACCAAAGCTTTTGCAACACATGAAACTCATATTTGCTGTCACGTGCACAGGGTGTCACGTACACATTAATGCTACACAGGATTGAATGGGCAGATTCTTGTCATTCTGTGGTGTGCATCTCCCATTGCGTATAATCCCAAACAACACTCTGCCCTGGGAAGGAAAATCTGAGAGTGTTTTGAACGTTTTTCAACCTGCAAATTGGAGGCTGGTGGTGGGATTAGTAGGTACTGATGGAAGTACTAGCAAGCGGAAATCCTGAATTTTTTTTTTCCCTTTGTCTTCAAAAGCCTTATCAAGCCTCCCTCTCCCTGCTTTTATCTCACCCAAACTTACCTGGAAGCAAAATCCCTCCCACCAAGTCATCCATGACTTCCAGCCTTCTTTTACTTTTTTGAAACACCTACCATATGTAAAAGCAAGGCAAATCTATTTGGCTCATCCTCCTCTCCTTCCCTGTACAGCTCACAGTGGCAGACTGGAGGCATCCCACAACAACATCCTTCACATGAGAGTATCCAGCAACTTGCATGTGGGGACTCCTATCCCTATTAATTGCACATGGGGGCATTTAAATATCCCATGATGGTCCTGTTTGCAAACCCACTTTATGGTCAGAGCAGAAAAAAACCCCTCATTGTTCTCCCATGTAATATGGGATGCAATTTATTCCACATTTTTAGGGATAGAAGGGACATTAAATATTATCCAGTTCCAACTTCCCTGCCATGGGCAGGAACACCTTTCACTGCACCAGGTTATTCAAACCCCCACCCAACCTGCCCCTGAACATCTCCAGGGATGGAACATCCAAATCTTCTCTGGGCAGTCTGTGCCTCTGCCTCACACACTCACAGTAAAGAATTTCCTCCTAACAGCTAAACTAAATCTGTATCTACCATCTTTCAATTTAAAGCCATTCCCCCTTGTCCCATCAACACACGCCCTTGTAAAGTGCCTCTTCATTTCTCTTGTANGACTCACTTCAGCAGGTCCACGTCCTTCTTATGCTGGGATCCAGAGCTGGATGCAGCTCTGCAGTTGGGGTTTCACCAGAGAAGAGAAGCAGAATCCCCTCTCTCATCTGGTCTCTTTCTTTTGTACCCTCTGGTGAATATATTCAGTTTAATCACAATGTCCCTTGTCTGTTCTTTTTCTCTTCTGTCTTGTGTCTTGTGTCTTGTCAGCTTTATATCACTGTGAAGTGTTTGGGGTTTTTTGTTTGAGAAAAGTGAAGCAAAAGGCATTAAATATATTTGCCTTCTCTAGGTCATCTGTACCACTCCTGTTTCTCATTAGATAATGGGCTTATGCCTGCTGCTTTCTCTTCTTTACTGTATTTATAGCACCTTTCTCCTTGTATCCTCACACTCCACACTGGTTGTAATTCATTTAGCACAGAAACCTTTGTGCCCTACATGCTTATTTTATTCCTTGATCTCATCCTCAGTAATGTGACCTCATTCCCCTTTTTAAAATGATTCTTCTGGGACTCTCCTATCCTTACCCTACCCTCTGGCTATCCATAGTGGGTAGAGGTGGATCTTCTACTGTGAGCAATGTCCCCTGACTCAGATGCTTGCTGCCCATGGGGGCAGATCCTCACCCCTGGCCCTGCTGAGAAAACCTAGTCAAGATGTGGGATCTCATTCAAACAGCAAGGCTTTATCCAGCACACAGCACCTAAGTTGTTCCAAATCCTTCCAGCACCCACAGGAAGGGGATGTGTCCTATAAAGAAGATGGGGGCAATGATAGTCCCCTGCACTCAGCACTGGCGAGGTCACACCTTGAATGCTGGATTCAGTTTTGAGCCCCCAACAACAAAAAGGTATTGAGATGCTGGAGTAAGTCCAGAGAAGGGAAATGGAGCTGGAGAATGGTCTGGAGCACAAATTTTACAAGAAGGGGCTGAGGGAACTGGAAGTGTTTAGCCTGGAGAAAAGGAGGCTCAGGAACTTATCACTCCCTACAACTCCCTGAAAGGAGATTGCAGTGAGGTGGGGCTCAGGATCTTCTCCCACATAACAAGTGACAGGACAAAAGCAAATATCCTCAGGTTACACCAGGGGAAGTTTAGATTGAATATTAGGAAAAATTTCTTCACTGCAAGGGTGGTCAGGCATTGGGATAGGCTGCCTAGGGCAGCAGTGAAGTCGCCATCCCTGGAAGTGTTGGGATGTGGCAGCTGGGGACATGTGGCAGCTGGGGACATGGGTTGGTGGTGAACACGGTGGTGTTGGGTTAACAGCTGGACTTGATGAACTTATGGTCTTTTCCAATCTTGATATTTCTATGACTCTACATATCAGGGATATGCCAAAGGATATCCTCTGTATCCCATGTTGCTGACATGTTGTGACAGCCAAGGATAAGAAATGGGCCTCAATCCCACCAGCAAAGGACAAGGGAGCATCCAGAGAGAGGTGATCAGGGCATTACAGAAAAGTCTCTGCCCCCCATCAGTGAGGAAAAGCCACATTTGCCCTCCAGTTTTCCTGTCTGATGGATACTTTAATGTCAGCTAGATAGTTGGTTTTCTTCTGCAGCAGAGATGAGCATTTGCCTGTGCAGAATCTCTGCAGCAAAGTTAAAAGGATGTGAGTCTGCCTTGCTCCACTCCTCCCTACTCACACAGGAACCAGCACTTCCCAAAACCACCTCTGTAAAGTCTGCAGGGAGTTAACACAACAACAGGGGCTGTAAAAAATTATGTTTAAAGCGTTAAAATAGATAACTTGAACAGTACTGGGAGCTTTGTGTGTGTTCAGTCAGTGTGTGCTGCAGAAGGGGGATGTTGGAGCAAGAGAGTCTCACCCACATTTGACTTTCTGAAGACATGAGGGGGTTGTAGCCTCACCTGTTCCCTCCTCAATGCTCAGCAGCTCCCATGCTGAAATCCCTGGAGTGTTCTGTTGTGCCCAGCAGCAGCTGAAATGCCTTAGGCCCCTTTCATGCAACCTCAGTGGGGGCGGCCCTTGGAAACACAGGTAAGGGAATAATTAAAAAAAAAAATCAGATAAAGAACTGATCACAGACACAGTACAAGCAAGACATAAGAAAAGCTGATTGCAGCCCTCTATGTAGAACACCAAATACTTTCTCTGCCCAATTTGGTTTCGGTGAAAACTACAGTGATTCTGCTAAGACATGACTTGGTCTCTCCAGGTAGCTTTCCTCCACAACCCAAGATGTCAAATAATTTGCAAAATGCTTGTAATTGCATTGATACATGCTGGCTGTACTGGCCATGTGTGTTCTTTGGGAAGTACCTTAATCCAAGTGCCTCTCAAAACTTTTCCTCTCTGAGACTGCAAGGACTCAGGACTCAGAAGCTGAGGGGAGGGAAAGCTGTTGTGATTTCTGAAACAGGTTGTTCTATTTCAGGGCACCCGGAGGCAAACAGCTTCAGAGGGCCCTGTCTCTGTCATTAGAGACCACAGTTAATGCAGGGCTGAGAACAGAAATCAACAACATTCATGGGCTCCTCTTCCAGCCTTCCTAGATGAAAACCTGATTCTAAAATACTTTAAAGATGAGTTTTTAAAACACTCACTTATCACATATAGGTCTGAGTACTGTGCTGTGCTGAAGCATCAATTTTAATATCACAGCACGACTCTCCTGCTGACATGTCCCTAAATGATGTTAAACCTCTCTTTATCCAGAAAAGGTTGGGGTTTTACGCCTTAATTCCTTAAATTCAGATAAACTCCAAGGAGTTTCCCAAAGTCAGCCTTGAGCCTGGGGGGAGATCAGCAGGGCTGGTTATTTTTCAGCCCACAGCTGATCCAGGCCCTGGTTGCTGCCTGTCTCACCCAGCGAGACCCTGGTTGAACCAGCCTGGCCCCACCAGCTACCGTATCAAGTTGTGTGAATGCAATCTAAATTCAGCAAGCAGCCCTAATTAATGCTCCTCATGTTTATTTGACTCACCGAAGATACACATCGACCTAAGTAGTAAATCTCATCGTTGCATAGGAACTACAGGGATCAGTTCCTTTCCAAATGTGTCCTGGATAGAGCCCAAGATATCCAATACTGTGGGGAAAACACATATTGAGTGTCAAATAAAAGCAACAGCGGCTCTGCAACAAATGGCAACTTCCTCTTGGAAGAGTCAAAGATGGCTGTGACTGCTGATGGTTTTAAATGTACTTTCAGATTATTAATAGAGGCAATTTAAAATAGCTCCTCTCACTTCAATTCCTGCTTTAACTCATACCCAACTGCTAAACATACTGTGGCTGCTCCTGCTAATACACTCTAACAAATCACAGCCATGCATAGGTTTCCTCTCAGTATTTCCAATTTACTCTTTAATGGGAGACAAATGTGTCTTATTTGCTGCCTGCTTAATCAGTCTGAAAGACTTTCCAGGCATGCAGTGGGACAGTGCTTATTAAAGTTGCTTGCAAATTGTTTTACTTGCTTAAACCTGTGGCCATAGGTTTTCCCCTGGCACCTAGATGCTGGACTGGCTGGTGCAACACTAACATGTAAATCAGTATATTATATCAAAGAAACAGAAATTTTGGTAGGACTGTTCCCATTTACACTTGACAAGAGTCAAAAAGCAACATATTGAACTGACAAGATGTACATGTAAATAGTTGCTTTGCTTGTGCAGTTGTAGTATAGTAATTGCTGTCTGGCAATTATAGTTGAAATTCAAATATAGTTGAAATTCACTGAGTAGCTGATCCTGGCTGATTCAGGTCTGTTGAATTTCATGCTCCTGAGATTTACTATGGATCATTCAGAGGGACTCTGTTTTGGTGGCCATGCGAAGGAAATATGCCTCTTTGTGGATTTGTACATGTATTTTGGGATTGGATTTTTTTTTAATATAATTTTTTCTGAGTGTGACAACTCCACTAGGAAACATTTCCAAGTGCAGACTTCCTGACATAAATATTTATATTATCACCTGCCTTTCCACCTGCTCCCAGCCACTGGGTCAGAGGTAGGAAGCATGGATTAAGGGCTGGGGACAAGGGGAAATGCAGCAGGGAGAGAAGCTGAGTGGGCTGAGCCTGAGGCAAGGGTACTGAGGGCGTGAGAACAGCTGGAGGAGCTGAGGGAGGGCAAGGCATGGAGTCATGGGCAGGGGCGGGGGATTTGTGAAAATATAAGCTAAAAAATTTAATTTGGGCTAGGATGGAAGCAGGCTTTCATTGGCAAATCTCTTGGTGTCCATCGCCCTTCCTTCACAAAGGAAGGGTGGTTTGTGGGTGCTGGGTTTTGTGTGGGCTGTGGGTCCGTGGCTGCAGACATTGCAAAGAAACAAAGAGCCAGATGCAGCGAGTTTGATCAGAGTCAGATGGGGTTTGGGGGAATAAACCACCCCAAAATAGGTGGTCATTGGAATAGAAACAAAAAGAGAAATTGTACATTGACCCTGAATTTATGTGACCAAAAAAAAGGAATAAATCCCTCATTTTTCCAGCATGAAAACCTACACTGTTTTTAGAGACTAAAAGCCCTTAGATCTTATTGCTTTGTCTTTCTTACTGCTGGTAGGGCATTCAGGCTTAAGAAAACCATTAAGGATATGCTTTCTCAGGGTATCTGAGACTTCTTGCTGTTCAATAACAGGGGAAAAAATGAATTAATATTATTCTATTGGTTTCACAAACTGAGAGAGGGGGCTTTGAGGTTTTCCTCTCTTAGAAAAGTTTTACTTTTCAGACCCCAACTATACCAAAATTACCCACATTTACTGCAGGATAGCCCTATCGGTGTGTGGCATGTATTTGAAATATAGAGGCATGCCAGATGAAAACTAGCAGTGTGAAATCAGTGCACCAAGAGAAAAAGGCAAGGATCAGATCAGACCCTCTGGGCTGGCTGCTGGCAAGCCTGCAGCGTGTGTGTGCTCTCCCCTCTACTCCCAGTGCCCTTGATTTCTCAGGCTGCTTTGAAAGACAAAAAGAAAGTTGGTAATCATACACCGACAGATGGTTCCTTGGTTAGTTACTCTTTATTTAGATGGAAACAACTGCAATTCATCAGCTTTTTTTTTTTTTTTTTTTTATAGCTACATCATGGTGAACTTTCAACTCCTATTTCTAAGAAGTATTTTGTGGCAAGAGTCTATTAATAACAAACCTTGGGCTGACTGGAAATTTCCTTTTTTCTGTATTCATAATCCAGTTTTTGAGATGTTTTCACCCTATTTTGTTACATTTTTCAATGACAGAACTATCCAGAAACTTTTCCAGTGGATGTCATATTAAAGATATTGCTTACATGCCTATAAATAGAACTTAGATATTTCTTTCTTTTTCTTGGACTTGCTTTCTTTATCTTAATTGTGAATTGATAGCTAATGAACTGCTTGTTTCTTATTTTGATCATGAGCAATTTTGTTTGATTATTTGGGGTAAATATGCTTGTATCACCTTCCTAGACACATCAGAGTTAAGCTGTATCTGTATCTGAATTGTCCTTTTGCATAGTATTTTAGAGAACTCTATATGCATTTAAAGTTAAGAATGTCCAAAAATAACATTTCTAGATGAAAGCCTGGAACGAAGATTTGGAATGATTGACTTAAATTTGAAGAGTGGCTGTCTGCAATAAATGAAAAAAAACCTTGTATTACATTCCTGCTCATGCCTAGAGGTTCATTTTCCTTTTGGGTCCTTTTGGGTTGATGTAGGATTTTACTGCACATCTTAGACGCAAGTGAATAACAATTTCTCCAAGATTCACTAATTAAAGGAAAATCCTGTTTAAAAAATCCGAACAACGAGAGATTCAGATTCTTTGGGGGCTTTTGTTTCACATTTCCTACCATCCATCATTACAGGCCTGCACCAGAATTACTGAGTGCAAACAAAGCTGCAGATGAAGTAGTGTCCAAATTTTCTTTTACAGACACAGGGGAGACTTTCATTGATACATTTTTTCCAGCAGCACAAACTCAAAATATCAGAATTACTGTTTTTCAGGTATTAAAATGGATTGAATAAAAAAGATTGCTACCTTGATCTTTCAAAAATACATTAAAATATTTTAGATTTGAAAAACAGAAGGGGACCATCACTATGCTTAGTTAACATAAAACACAATGCATTTGTGGCTATCCATTTTTTAGGGAATTCATTCTGAATTTTTTGAGGGGAAAATGTCAGGGAACTCAAATGGTCAATTTAATGTCTTTAATCTAAAAGAATGCAATCCAAGTGTGCTCTAAATTATTTTCTATTTGGATCTGATCTACCTCAAGACCAGCCCATAGCTGACCGTTTTCAGGTCACTCAGTACTATGCAAGTTCAACTTGGAAATTCTTCCCTTTTTCACATGCTATTAACACTATCAAATTTTTGCCTCAAGGTTTGTTCTTTAGTGGGCAAAGGGAAAGGAAGGGTCCCTGTCTCACAGGATATACCACACTGCTGGCCTTCTAGACAAAAACAGTGTACACTGATCACCCATGAGAAATGGCACGCTGTTAGGAGATGGGATCATTGGCATGAGCAACTCCCTTCCTTGCAAACTGCTGTCTTCTTCATGTCCCTTTGGCAAAAAGCTCTCATTGATAAACCTCAGCAGGCAGCTGAGCCTGTTGTTTTATCCTCAGTTCACCTGTCTTGGCTTGAGCTGGCCCAAGTGGTGCTGAAAGACATTGGGATGATGCCATGTTTTTGCATGGATAAAGAAGATGCCATGAGAAGATTCAGTGGGAGGTCCCTTGGACAAACCTGTCCAAAGACATGGACCACTGTTTCAAGGATTCATTTTGTGCACATCCTCCTTGCAGGAGAGCTCAGGGTAGCCAGGACTGTTGACCTTCTCCAATTCCTCATGGTGAGAAATGGTCACATCCCCAGGACTCAGCTCAGAGACTTGCCCTGCAGGCACCTCCCTTCCCCTGACCCCACGGATCCTCCAGCTGCTCTCCTTCTCCTCCTCTTCTCCTCTTTGGCACTGATCTGAAACCCCCATGGGTCACACAGTGGGCAATGAGATTAAGACTGGGATTTGGAAAGATGATGCCTTTTTAGAGAGCTTAATAGGCCAGATGCTCAGCTGAGGATCAGGCCATCTGTCCATTCAAGCCCTACCTGTACTGCAGGTTATTGCCAAGAGAGAGAGGGTGACAATTTGGGACTGCAACCCCAAAACCCAGGGACACAACATCCTCCTGACACCAAAAACTTGGAAGAGAAAATGGCAGATGCTGTTCCTGGCTGATATAGGCACTAGTAAAAAGGAGACAAACCCAACTGCATGCATGGCAAAGGACTTCTTTGCTCTTCCAGCAGATATTAAGGAGCCTGAGAGTGAATAAAACCTATAATTATGCTCACTTTTAAATGCTTTACTCTACCAGAGTATAGTGAAGTGAGCACCCCCCCAAAAAAAATAAGAGTCAATCCCAGTCTCCAAAGCCAGCTGCTGCTTTAGTGCAGTGATCTGTCTCCATACTCCCTGATAAGCAGTCTATGCCCCATGACTTATAATAAAAGGGAATGATGGTCCCTGCACAAACCCAGAGAAGAGGTATTGATTTGCAAATAGTTTAAAAGAATATTCAAGGGTCATGAGCTGACCCTTTTTCAGCTCTGACATTTTATATCAGGGGGGATCCCATTGAGATGGGAATTCATATCCTAGACATTGTTTTGTCCTGTTTCATAAATAAGTTGAATAGCTTAATTGATTGACACTCACTGCACTTTCCCAGCTTCCTCAGGCTCAAAAGTACACTGCTGTTTTCTGCCATAAATAATATGAACTTTCAATCAGCCGCCAGGCACAAAAAGGGACTGAAAATTCTTCATACAATAGCTGCAATCTGGCATACGAGGCACTGCAGGTCTAAAGGGAGAGCAGTATTTGATGTCACCAGGTATTCTTTCTTTCCCTGTGGCACCAATAGCATTTTCCTACCCCAACGACCTACATCCTAAAGAAGCACCCAGGGGCCCCTGCAAGGAGGAAGACTGGTTTGTCCTGGGGTTTATGTGTGGGTTAAGAACCTGGTCTGCAATGCTGTGAACACAACATGGAACTCCATGCTGGACCATCAAGTCCAGTCCCTTGGAAATGCTGGTACAGGATCCCTTCATCTCTCTTAGATTCTGATACAACTTCATCTCAACCTGAGAGACATTTTTCTCCCCCAAGCTCCCCATTTGTCCCCAGACATCATCCTCTGATTATTACAAATCTTCTCCTAATTTTCAATCCCTGCTTATTTGTGTTTAACTGAGATCAATCTGTTCTCATGCTTATTCTTTTACCTGAATAGTTCTTTTCCTCCTTGGATATTTAATGCCCAATGCATTTTGTTTTCATTGCTTCCCCTTAGTCTTGGTTGCACTAAGGGAAATGAGCTACACATTTTACATCTCTTATTTTTAATACAATTTAATGGCCTTTTCAGTAATTCTGGTGACTTTTGGAGAGCTCTTGGCTTAGATATAGCCCACACTTTCAAAAAAAGAGATGCAAAAAGAGTGTGAAAGTGTTGAGGACTTCCTCTTGAGGAAGGAAGGTGTGGATGTAAGTGCTTACCTTCAGTTGGCCAAGTTGGAAAATGTTAGCTTCTGACCTCCCTGTGCTTTAATTTCCTCATCTGTAAAACAGAAAGAACAACACAGACCTCAAAGGGGAGTAATTAAGTTTTGCAAAGTGCTCTAAGGTCTTCAAGAGAAAAATTCAGTTCTAAATGTGAACCTCTTTTGTCTGTTGTTCTTTACTCACTACTTCTTAAGTAGTGCAAACCCTGGAGCGAGGGCCCTGAGCCAGAGTAAAGCCAAGGCAAGTTCCTCCATTGATTACAGTGAGAACCCTTTATGCAAAAGGTTTCATAAAGGGTGACAGGCATCTGTTGCTAAGACAGAGCAACAAACACTGGGAGAGAAAGAATACTGACTGAAACCATTGCAAGGCCAAGTGAGAAGATCAGTAGTTTTTCTTTAGAAATAGCAGCAAACAGTTAAATCTATTTTTCTTGCTTTGCTTCAGCAGAAATTTCTCCAAGGATGATCACCATACGCACCCTCATCTGTAATTAATAACTGTTTGGAAGGATACTTTCCCACTAAACATATGAAATTATAGATGATCCCTTAATTCCCCAGACATTTGCAAGCCTTGTCTTGTCAGAATTGAATTTACTACAGCTGATTACCCTGAGAATGCACTGACCTTCTTAGCTCCTGCTGTGGTCTTTATTTTTTCCATGGCAGATAATATGGAGACCAGAAACTGGGGACTTGGTAGTAGGGATTATGTGATACTAATGAGACAAAGCTTATTGTTGATGTTAACTGTTATTACCACTAAAAAAAGTGCACGACTCCAGACAGATGGACCTCACTTTGTTACACCAGGAGGGAGCGAATGCATTTTGACAGTAGCAGCATCTATTTAAAATCTGGACCACATCTGGTGCCTCTCTGAGGCAGACCATATCTGATCAATCAGAATTATGGCTCTTCAGTCTCCAGACGAGTTAGAAGAAATTCATTATCTGTTTTGAAGCCTGCTTCTCTTTCATCTATTAAAAAAATGAATTGTCATTGGATCGATTTAGCTACTGAAAGAAAAAAAAAAAAAGGATAGTAATTAAACTAAATAGCAAGCTCCACATCTGAAGATATGATTAATTCTTTGAAACACAGTGCATGTAGGTACTTGGCTCATGCTAGGCTTCAGTCAACAGTTTCTTAGCTGATGAAATAGATAGCCTAGGACTTATCTCCATTTCTGGTTAATTCATAAACTCTTGGAAATACCCACATGAATTTCTCCAAACTCTGTCAATATTTGTCTTTCAGTAACATTTAGCCCCTGGGCATGGGGCTTGAGAGTTACCACCTTGAGGACAGCAGTGTCTCCATGGGGCCTCCTGCTCCCAAGGATGTCATTCCTCTCCTGTGCATCCCCTTCTGGACCAGCAGCTTCGAAAGCTGAAAATTGACACAAAATTCTGTGAATTCGTCCATGTGTGGTCTGCTGAACCCAAAACGTGGTGAGAGCCTGGGCTTACAAATAAGCAAAAGCAGAATTCGAAAGGATCTTGTTCTGGATCACTTTAATTTCTTCAGTTTTCTGATTACAGAGTTTCTTCTTGACTTTGCTGATGAGCACAATCATCACAGCAACTAGAACTCAGCCTCTCAAGTTCTTATCACTGCTTCCATCCTTACCATGTTTTAAGAGCACAGTTCAGAAAGAAGCCTTGTGAAAATAATTGACTTATATCTCTCTCATTCACAGCTTTTCAAATGAAACTTTTATTAAAAGATAAAGCATTTTATAGGTAAAATTAGTGAGTATAACTAAAGTTAGTGAGAGGGTGGGAAAACACAATTTTTATGTGCAAAAGTATAACCTTGAAAGAACAATTTAAAATGCTCATCAACATATGTGAAATATTTCTCAAAATTCTATGTCAAACTGTTATTTTAAATTTCTGCTAATGAAACCCAGGGAAATTATCTACTTTTTTGAGTGAGGTGGAGGCACTGACTGTAACCTTCCAGAGCAGCATCAGGTGTGCAAAAGAGATCAAGGCTGGCATTAATTTCTTCTGTAGCACTGATAGCTCAGGAGCAAAAGATTTTGACTGCTTGTTGATCACGTCCAGATGGGTAAAGCACAAAATGAGGTTATAATAGCTGCCTGCCTCAATGCTAAACCACCCTCAAAATTAGGTGCGGCAGCTCCAAAGCCATTTATCTACCATGGGTGCAGGACTGTCATGGGAAAATTGACTCAGGATGATATATATCAAAATCTCCTGCTGGCAGTAGTAACTCCTCTGGAATTTCTACAAATCATGGATGACAATTTTCTAACCAAGAAATAAAAGCTAACGGTAACTAAGGTGGAAATGATTATGTTGGATCCCTGTCTGAGTCAGTTAAAAACACATGGTATTTCAACACAACCAGGTTCACAAAGTTGAAACAAGTACAAGCCACTTGTAAGGAAGGACTGAAGACTAAATGTGATGCATGCAATGAATAGCTTAAAATTATTTAGCTAGATGTAAAAGGAACCAAATAACAACAACTAAATCAGATTAAAACTGTAAGTGAGGAAGGAAGCATGGTTCCAAAAATTTAGACTAGAAAAGGATGCAAAATAAGCAATAATAATGGATGGATGTTTAGAAGACAGATGTTGTAAACACTGAAAATACATCCTGGAGCTATACAAAATTAATAAAGAAGCAAAAGGATGTAAGGAAAAATATATGGACAAAAAAAATAAAGTCAGTAAGGAGCAGATGTTTGTCCATTGGGACCAAGAGTAACCCTACCAATACTAAAAGCCCATGAATAGTAAGAGCATCAGAATAATCAGTAATAATGCAGAAAATCAGAAGTTTAACAAATGTGTATCTTCCCTTCCCAGGAGTAAACCAGGACATGTTCATATCACAAGGAAAGAATGAATATTTTCTACTCAGACCATAATAGAAATGGAAGGAAAACAGTCACTACTACATAACTTTTTAACAAC
This sequence comes from Hylia prasina, assembly GCA_013397195.1. NCBI lineage: Eukaryota > Metazoa > Chordata > Aves > Passeriformes > Sylviidae > Hylia > Hylia prasina. The sequence continues at coordinate 825,937 of VYXD01010597.1, read as the reverse complement.
CAGATACGTGGCACCAGGACTACTAAAAGTGCAGGTTAGGAAGTTCCTCTGGATGCTGCTTTTAGTAACTCAGGCCCAGCGGTGGCAGAAACATGAGAAAAAGCAAATACTATTGCAGTGTTTGGACAGGGTGAAGGAAATGATCAAATAAGTATAAATCTGTCATCCTGGCACTCACTAAGGGTTGCAATAACAGAAAATTTTTGCAAGCCTTAACTACTGAAGTTTTCAAGGAGGTACTCTAAATATTTTGCAATTTCTGGAAAACAGAGCTTCTAACAGTTGCTGTTATAATCACTACCAGAGACAGATAAGACCTGTTGATTTCACTTGTTCTCATCTCCAGAAAAGAAGGGAAATATTCTGCATATTCACCAAGCAAAAAATATTTGGGGTTTAGAAAAATGTGACACAAAATACAGACTGATTTTCTTTGAAAATATTTGTTATCAATCTAAGAAGGATGAAGGAGGTCCTAATTAGAGCTTATACAATTTGACCTAATTTTTAATTTAAAATTACCAGCTGTAATCTGTAACATTTTTATTTAGTTGTGGTGATGAAGTAATAGGGTTTTTTGTCAGTATTCTATTTTAATAATGGTTTAAGTCTCTAAGGCAGTGCAATCCAAAACACCTGTAGACACCCAGAGCTGATACATAATACTCTTTTACATAGGCTTCAGTAATTAACCTCTGATATAAAGAAATAAAGAATTTGTGAAAGAAGTGGAAGGGGAACAGTCAATTCCATCAAATTTCCACCCAAGTCAGAAACAGGCATGAAACATGGTCTCCAAAAATAACCAAAACGCTTCCTCCTTTTTTTTTTTCCTTTTAAATCTGTCATTTCTTTGCTGAAATAAGGCATATCAATTCCTCGAGATGAAGAGATAAATTCCCTCTTTGACCTGAACTTTCTGAAATAATCCCCACTCCCAGATGGAGCGTGCAATGGCAGGTTACGGAGTTCAGGGAATGACTGCGGCTCGTGCTGCCGATCGCTTGGTGCCGCGGTTCCTGCATTTCCCAACAGCCCTTTCACCATATGGAGACAAAACCCACTTTCAACCTCTGAACCAACACACCTGCTTTAAAACTGTCTGTGACTTGAGGGGTGGGATTGAGATCCATGATTAGGACACGGGAGCACAGCAAAGTGCCCAAATTTCAATTGTAGTCAGTGGAAATGGAATCAACTCAGTCTGAGAGACATGGAGAGCTATTTTCCTGTAGAATGCACTCACTCTTATCAGCAGGTTAAATTCCACACAAGTCCCTTTAACACCTGTTTTTTTCAGAGAAATTGATCCAATGGTTTGCAGCAGGAAAACAGAGCCCTCTTTTCCAAGGCAATACTTCAATCTATGTTTCTCTCTAATAAAATTTCTCCCTAGGGCCAAAGAGAAGGCATTGCTTGCTGCTTTAAAGGAAATGTTCTTTTAAAGACCCCATAGTTCCTCAGCTTTTATAAACTCCTCTGCTTCATAGCTCTGTACTCTCAAATCTTGATGTCTCATGGGTGCAGCTACAGCAAGATTTTTGCAAGGGCCATTCAAGAATTAGTAAAACCAAATCAGCTTTGCTTTGATATCAGTCTGCTTTTGTGTCTCTGTGAGGATTTATTTCTCCTTACTTCTGTTGTGCCTGTTGACTCTCTTGAAGGAAGGAAAAGGACAGCCTTCTCCCAAATGCTGTATGTGCCATTCCACCTCCAGCTGGGAAATGACAGCATAGGAGCCAGGCTTGCAGGGGTTGCAAATCCCTTGTCCCAAGGCTCTCCTGCTCAGACAGACAAGGCACAGCCACCCCTGTCCTGCAGCAGAGAGCTTGGAAGTGACAACAGTTTTTGCTCAGGTCACCCTGAGCCATAACCTTTGGTGTGAACTCTCCCACTTTCAGGAGCAGGGTGGGAGGTGCACGGCATGAGAACGCCTGAGGGAAGGAGGCACATTTGCACCACATCTCTGATCATCAAGATAGGCTGCCAGGAGACTGTTTATGGGTACTCTGTTATCACATTATGATTTGCAATATTCCAAAATACAGTATGAAATAAAAAAGGACCCCAAACTGAGACAATGCCCCGCAGCACCAACTCTGATGGCAGAAACAGATTTTCCACACCTGCTGACTTCACACCCAAACCCACATCTGTTTAATAAACAGTAGCAAGAATAAAAAATACCAGCTCTGGAGTTTCATCAACAATTAGAGTAAACTTGTTGCTATGTCAACAATCTGCTCTTTCTGCTTGATGACTGTCATGCACATTCACATGAGAATGTTTCTGAGTTGTTCTTATCTGGGACAAGGGCATGATACAGGTGTCATTTTAAAAGCACTCAGATAACCTGCATGGATAGCTTTAAAAAGTGTCGCATGGTGGAACCCAGACACAAAGTTATCTCACTCATACCTGTGATATCAGCACATTTTCATCCCTGATTGAATTTGAATTTTAAAGTTAATTACATTAAGTTAGACAAGATGAGGAGATTTTTAAGTGTGCTGACAGTCTTTTTGCTTTGCAAGCCATACCAAATGCCAGTGATGATCACCCTACAATCTCCTGATCTTCATCCCTAACATTTTTCTTCGAAGCCCTGTATTTCAGATTCTTTAGGTATTCTACAGAGCCCTACCTAATCCTCCCATTTTAATGTTGTTCACTCACCTTCCACACATGCCAAGCATTACAATGCTTGTTGACTTACTTAGCAATGCAGCCTTGCAAGACCCCAACACACTTGACATAATGAGGTTTATAATGAAAATACTCCATGGAAGAAAAAAGAAAACTCTTTTTTTTTCTTTCATTTCGCTGAAATACTGCATTTTAATTTGTTTATTAAAAAGATATTAAACACAAAATGTTAACTGTTTTTATGGCCCTTACAAGAACAAACATATTAAAGCAAGACACTGAGCTGGACCAACAGTGCAACAAAGCATTATAGTCCTAATTCCTAAAACCAAGAAAAAATTTCAAAATTGTGGCAGGAGTAAGGTTCCTCCAGCTGATTATTACAGATTTCAGTAATCTATGAACTTTAATGGACCTAGTCCAAACCCTTCAGCTGTTAAATCAGCCTACAAAAGAGAACCCTTTTGCTGGAGTCCCCCCTGAAGCACCGTCTGCCATCAGCTGGGTCTCAGCACTGCCGGGACGTGCTCCCCTTTCAAATCCAGCCAAATCCATTTGTGTCACACGCTCTGCCTGCCCAGGACCATCCCCTTTCTGCCCCTGTGCCCATTTGGCATGGCCCCCAGCCCTTCCTCCAGCCCATGCTCCTGTCACACACACAGATTGCAGCCTGAGCACCGTTTTGGCACCTCAAACGCACAACACCTGTTTTGGAGGTTAACAGATAGTGACAAGCATAATCACAGCTTCTGCTGAAGTTTTAGCCTGCCAGACAGCCAATTATGCTATTATTTTCAATAGTTTTTTCTCCCCACACGCATAACCCATCACTTTTGCAAGGCAGTGCCACGGGCAGCTGCAACATGCTCTCTTTTGGAAAGGTGGTCACTTTTCCTTAGACTCCTTCCTGATGGCCAGCAGCTCTCAATGCCATGCCCCACCAAGCCATGGCATTTCTCTGCGATGTTTCTCCTCAAAGGTCACGGTACAAGGATGCTCCAGCAGCTTTTCCCACCTTATGACCATCAGGTGAGGTCATGCCTAGAGATCTGTCCTCACATTTCACATTTTGGGGCCCTGGGGTCTGTGGCCAAGAGCAGTCACGAGCTGCCCTAGTTGTGGTCGTGCTGCAGGACTGGGATTGGAGCCGGGGTCACTGCCAGGGCAGTGGGGAGGCTCATATATCCTTGTCTAAAGGTTCCCACGACCAGAAAGTTCCTCATAATCTCAGCACAGGGGGCTTTCATTTGTCAGTGAGTGGGCTTTGACAGAGGTCTTCTCCCCAGGCAGGCAGCTGGGCTTGTCTCCTGTGCAGGGAGGAAGAGAGGGAAAAGGGACTTAAAAAACAGGAGTGTAGTAACACCCTCAGTGAACAATGCACAGTTCACTGGTGTCCAGTCCTGCAGCCTCAGTGAGGACACAATTCCTGGCTATTACAGTATGAACAAAAACACTGTACTAAACCTTCATATTTTCAGCATTAATCTTCCAAAAACTTCAGACCAGAAGCAATCATTCATTTTTCAGTGCAGCATTTTGATTTCATCTTGGCACAGAAAGGAGAGACCAAGCGTTCCCTTCCTTTCCTGGAAGAAGGTCTAAAGATACCTGCAACACATCCAAGGTCCATTTCAAGGTCCATCTCTATTGCAAGCCCTGCTGACCTGAGCTGAGCAGCACAGACACAAGTGGGGGCGTTAAGCACCCTTTCTTCAGGGTGCTTAACACACTCTGCAACTGAATCCCTGGGCAGAAAACAAACATTGGGCATGGTGGGTGTAACCTGGAAGAATGAGGGATAAAAAGAGGTTGTTACTTCACAAAACAGGGGCACACAACTTTTTGAAAATACCTTTATTTTTCCAATTAAACTGAAAAAAAGAGGAAGCTTTAAATACTCATTTGAGGGGTCATTAATTCTGTCACCAAAGATAAAACAAATATAGCAGTATGGAAAACAGCCATGATGAGATGACAGTCTGCAGCACTCCTCTCCAGTTAAATCCATTGTTCATTTCCACTGGAGCTGATGTGCCTTCTGTAGGACTACAGAAAAGAGATAGCCTTGTCCCCATCCCAGGAGTGGGGACAACAGCCAAGTTGAACAGGTTTGCAGATGGTGACAGGGACAGCACTGGCATTTTTGCTGTGGAGAGTCAGAGGCTCAGGATGTAGCTAGAAAAAAATTACATTACTGGTGCTTTTGATGTGATGTCAGCACAGGAAAACTCAGAGGACTATTTCCTTTGGGGTAGGAAGGATGGATAGGGAATAGGGTTTTTCTCTTTGCTTGCTTCCCTGCTACCTGGGATGCAGATGAGCATGGCATCCTCATAGTTTTGGAGAAGGTAATGATTCCCCTGTAACTTTCTGGCAAAGTACCAGTTTGGGGTAATCCACAGTTTCCCAGCAGACAGGAAGCTGATGGCAGCATAGTTTCCAGTGGCCTCCCTTACCTGCTCTAAGTTCACAGTCCTGCACAGAGGGGGTATTTGTGGGGGACCTGGAGTCATCAGATCTCAAAACCTTGTACCAGCTTTTCCTGACCTGAGGTTGCACTGGGGTGCTTGGAGGCATCATATCCCAGAAGACAAACAGAGGGGTTTGGCATGGGAAGTGGAGCTGAGGAGATAAAGAGCTGTCAACAAGCCCAGATCCCACCTGCCCTGTGCAGTGAGAGGGCTGGATCAGAGAGTAACGAGAACAGGAAGGTGGGATCAGTTCCTGTGCATTCCAGAGTGGCCTCATGGAGCAACTGGCTTCAAGGGATAGGAGATCAGCCTGTCTTACCTGGTGAATCTCCTCCCTGGACCAGGGGGTGGGAGGGGAGTCATGGAACATAACCAAATTTGCAGATGATGGTTGCCTGACAGGGAGGCTCACAGCAGTTCATGACCCACATGCTTCTGGTGTGTGACTTACATGACTCCACATACTAAAATGTTGGCCACTGTTGTGGATGATCAAGTGGATACTGTGGTGAAGAAACAGAACAGCTCAGCAAAACAGTCTGCAGGAGGGAAGAGGTTATTTAAAGGGTGTTTGCCCAAGCTCTGCACCAGCAATGCTGTGTTTGGAGGCTGACAACCCTACTGGGGGAGCAGTACAAGGTGGGGAGTTAAGTGCCAAGTTCTCAGAAGCCTTTTCCAACCACAACACTGCAGCTAAATTTAAACAAAATCTGTTCCCGTCCATTCTGCCTGACGTGCTCTTCCCTGTCACACACAAGGCGACCTGAATTTGATACACCCCCCAGGCATTAATTTATTTATTTTCAACCTGTTCAGCTGGTGACCACCCACCCCTCCAGAACACCCCATGACCTCTGGAGCAGACAGTGTGCCAGGGGCACCCAGCCACCACTGCATGGGAAAAGACAGAAAAATGCAATAAATTTGCTGATGAGGTGCACTCACAATCTCCAGGAATTTTTAAGGACCTGCAAGTTGTCCAGCTCTCAGGTAGTTTGGGTAACCATGGAGTACCTTCTCCACTAAAAGTAAGGCTTATATTTAAACCAAAGCTGTTCCCAAGGAGAGGACAAACATTTTTTTTCTGAGTGCATATCTCCTTTGCAAATGCTTTTCCTTTTTCTGAGAGAGACAGAGGAAATGTCTCCACAGACCTCCTGTGTCCTCAGCTGCAGGACAGGTCAGTGAAGAGCAAGGAAACAACCTACCAGCTGAGCCCGTGCTCTTAAATTCAAACCAATGATGCCACACGAGTTTTCCCCGTAGCATATAATCAAATAAAACCAAAATTTCCATTCCTTTTCCATCCTGCACTAATGCCACTGGAATGATGTGTAGAATAACACCAGGAAAGTTACTGCTGCAAAGTAAGGATTTAGTTTACACACTGTATGAGCTGGGGGTTATTACCCATTTAATACATTTCTTTTGTAATGTATCAGAGGCAGAGCTTTTAAGAAAAAATCTGTTTATATACTGCCTATAACTAACACTGCCAGTTAAAATATTGTGTGGTATATTGTTAATAGGATACCAGAAAAGCCCAAAACAGGAAGAACACCATTAAAAAAAACACAGAGCATGTCCTCAGCAGAAGGAAGAGGCTAAACACACCTATATTCCACAATGGTATCCAAAATTTTCCCGTTTGGCAAAGACAAAGTATTATCCTGAACATAGCATTTTTGAATGAAATCCAAGATGGGTGGGTGGAAATGCCAGACCCTTTTATTTTTTCTTCAAAAATTTCTGAAAGGAAATAATGATTTATGAAACCTTTCTTACTGGTAAAAAAATAAGAAAAGGCAAGGCAAGGCAGGACAAGGCAAGGCAAAGCAAGGACTACAAAAAATCCTAACTACTTATGATCCTGCCAAAGCAGTTTTTGTAGTTACTAACGCAGGAGAGACCTAGGCTATGAGTTGGGTTTCCCAGTGTTTAATTAATTAAAGCAATCCAGAACAACAGTAAAGAACATGTTTGTTTTGCCACGGTCAGTTATGAGCTGACATGGGACCTGTGACCAAAATACCAGGCCTTTCTGGTGTCTGGTCCTGTTGTACTGGGATTTGGTTCTTATTAAGCAGCTCTGCACAACCTGCACATGCTCTCCAAACAAAACCAAGGCTGTGAGCACTCAGTGACACTGAGAACAATCCCCCTGATGTGCCAAACAGCTCCCAAACATACACCTGGCCCAATCCCTTCCCCAAAAATGACACGAGGACTCATCTGTTTTAGCTGGTTACCTTGAAAAATAAAGAGGATATTTGCTTTTCCATAACTTTCTTTTAGAGTCTATGTAATCTCATAAACAAGAACTGTGGGCTCTGGGAGGATTTTAAAAAAATATCCTCCTGCTTTGAAAATCAGAAGTGAGACTCTTTGACACTACACAGGCAAGTGTGAAGAGAATCACACTGATAGCTGGACCCAACCTCTTCTGCATTTCTGTTTAGTTGAAACTAATCAGCTAAATAATTACTGACTAATTGGTAATCAGCTGGTTAATGCTGAACCACTCTGTGTTACCCTACAAATGATCTATAGGAACTACACAGGACACGTGATGAAAGCCTTCATCCCAGGATAAACTGGAAGAAGGCTCATATTTCTGATTCAATATCTGTTTTTCCCACAGAGGATAAATGATTTCTGCAATGCAGACTTGGAGACAGCTCTGCTGATGATAACTTGTCAGCAGGGTAGGAGAAAAGCAAGGGCATTAGCCTTTCAGCCCCTGTGTATGGAAATGTGGATGGATTTCTGGGCTGCTGCTCAAGCCCAAATACCAGCTCTGCACTGTTTGGAGCACCAGATAAATAAAGCCACCTACATCACTTATGAATAACCAAAAATGGGGGACAACAGGGAGCACCTCCTCAGGCCTTCAGGCAAGGGACATAGCTGAGCTGAGAGCAGATACTGCTCCCTGACACACGGCTGAGAGCACTCCCACACCACTGAGTCATTCCCTATCACCAGGAAAGCAGGATCCATCCCTGGTGACTTCTCAGGATGGGGTGACCCCACCATGGGAAGCAGCAGAGGGAGAGCATCCACTTTCTTAACTCCTCCCTGTGTAGTAGCACTTTGCACCACAGAGCAACAGTGTGGCAGGCACCAGCCTTGTTCTGAAGTGGAGCGTCTTCCTCAGTCCCAGCCGTGACTCTGCAGTGCCAGGCCTGCCCACAGCCACTCACCACAAGGACACCTCTTATACATTCATTTTAAATATAGAGAGGTTATATTATATTATGGTTACTCCCCCACCACTGTGCAGCTGTGATGCTTAACCAATTAGATTGATCCGAATGTCCTAAGTGGGATATAGTCAGCATTTAAGTAGATCATTGACAAAAATAGAAAATCAGAAGAACCTAGGAGCTATTTTGGTCTAGCCTTTGACTGTAAATGGTGTGGCTGATAGCTGAGATGGCTGGCTCCATTACAAGTAAAAGCCCCATCTAGAGTAAACAGTTGAACTGACTCAAATAGACCAGCCTCTGGTTTTTACATTTTTAAAAGCCTTTTCCTATGAGAAGTACTCTTAACAAGGTCTGCAATGCCTTATCCCAAGGTCCCTTACAAGTGAAACAATTAACCCCTATTCTCACCAAATACCTTCTCCTTTTCAAGTGTATCCAGTTATTGATGCACACAACCATTTTTAGATGATGCTTTTTCATTCAGAACAACAATATCCATATATGAAAATACAGCTTGTATCTTCTAGTGCTATCAGAGAATTTAGTTTCCAGTAGATAAGATTGCTTCACTAAACCATGTTTGGGAATGTAATATCCAGCCTCTGATCTTTGACTGCTTTAATATTGGTTTCCCATGTAGCATTTGAGAAATGTTAATGGTCTCTTTTTTTGAACACCCAACACCTGTGAGAGGGGGGAAGTGGTATTATCTCTGTTTTACAGAGGATCACTGTTAGCAGAAACAAGCAAAGGTCAAGGTTATCTGCAATGTCTACAGCCCAGCCAGAAATAGTTCTTCTGGGTTCTATGGAAGGTATTAAAAAGGTAAGAAAGCTGGTCAACATATTTCTTGGAAACTAAACTTACCCTGACAGTAGAAGAATGCTTAATACAGAAAAAAAAACCCAAAACAAAACCAACAATTTTTTAAAAAAATCAGCAAACCAAAACAAACCACCAACACAAATCCCAGAGGGTGGAAGCTCAATTAAAGCGCTGAAATAGAGAGTATTTTTCCCAGCTGTGAGGATAACCTTACTATGATCTCCCAAAAATGGGGTCCTTCAGCCCTTCATTTAAGAGTTTTAATACAAGCTCATTTAGGAACTCTGAGCTTGACACAAAATTATGTTATATGGCTGAACCATGGGGGAGGTCAGACTGAAAGAACATCACAGTCCCTTCCAGCCTGAAAGTCTGTGACAGATCAATGTCTTTCATACAGATAGTTCCTGCTCCAAGCAGGTGCTGAATTATTTCAGCATTTAAGTGTTTTGCTGCTGGTTCTGATAGGATTCTGTGCTCCGACCATGCTGCTTTCCAGCTCTTTATCTTCAGGAGAATGCCCTGCTGGTAAGTGCTGACATGAGCTTTGTCATCCAGACATCATTTTATTATAAAAAGTACCAGATCCAGAAACAGACTGACAATCCAAGATAAGAGAGTGGCAAAATATCAATTTACAGCCTCTTGCTCAAGACAGGCACATCCCAGAAACACTATCAGAACACATGGATGAACTTCTTGTTCACATTGCTCCAGCATGCCAAGAATTCTCAAGTCTACTTGCCCGGATATTTTCCAACAGTACCTGGGATGCCAGAATTGTGCTTTAGTAGATGACACCTCCTAATATATCACCTTGGACTCATGTCTCTTGTGGAGGAACCTATTAGAGTTCAGCCTAATTGCAAAATCATGGAATAATTTAGGATAGAAGGCACCTCTGGAGACCCCTACACTAACCCTTGCTTGAAATAGGGTCACCTTCAAAGCTGTCTGCTCCACTTTTGAGTATCTTCAAGGATGGAGAATCCTCAGACTGAAACTACTGAAAGAAGAGTCACAAGTAATAGAAACAAACTCTTCTTGCCAGTGGTAGAGGGTAGGGCAAGAGGCAGCAATAAAGGGGAGCAGAGGAGGTTCTCAGCTGCAGCTCAGAAAGCTCAGACTGGCAGCTTTGGGACCTGTGACTGGAGATGGGGTATAAACTCCACCCTTGGAGGTTTTACAGAGTAGGTGACACAAAGGCTATGCTGGCCTCACCTCTTATGGCCTGCTCTGAAGACAGGTTGGGTTAGAGATCACCAGAGGTCCCTCCTAACAAGTGAGTCTGTGATTCTGTCAATAGATTGTTCAGTGGATCAATAATCAGTGGAAGCCAACATAGTTTTTGCAAAGTTCTACCTCAAAACTCTATGAGATATTTTGGAAGGATTGCCAGCCATGGGGGGCAGAGCAGCTTGATTCACTGCAGCTGGGTTTGATAATTGGTAAAGTCTCCAAATAATTTGTTGTCATGGACTATCATAAAGTCATACCAGATAAAAATATAGGAAGCTAAAAGAATAATAAAGAATGGTATGAATGCACACCTACACATATGGGTCCATATTTTTGTATATATTTGTACATTCTGACATATGTAACAGAAGAAGAGTTTCTGGAAAATCCCCCAACACCTTGTAACTTGTGCTGGAATTTCAGGTATTTAATGCAATCATAGTCATCTGGAAAGAGAATGAGTGATGGGTGAAATGACCAATGATCGAATATTAAAACTTATCCAAGGTTTTCTGATCTAAGCCTGAATGTGAGTAATTGTGGAAAGATGACAGTGAGTAGCCAGGCAATGAAGCCACAGTTAAAAGTCACTATCAATAAACATAGATTAATTTATGTGGGAAAAATCATCCTATCCATACACAGAAAAAGAACTGACATAATTGTTAATAATTGTCTGAAAATTCCAGGCCAGGGGCTTTGAAAAAGAGAGTGATAAGGTTTATCAGAAGTGAGCAGAGAACAAAATTAAAAGTCTATTGCACACCCCCAAATTTTGTGGAGGGAAATAAATGCTGATCAGAGACCTGGAGTGGCATTTGTGTGCCAAGTGACTGTGTGAACTCTGCAGCTTGCAAGGAGCTGATGGTGGGGTGTGTCCCCACATGCAGTGACACCAAAAACTGGCTGCTCCATCTCCAGGTTGACTTTCCCCTGGCCCTGGAATAGGTTCCTTGCAAAAAGCATTACTATGCAACATTCATACCTCTGCACCCAGGTGCCACCCATAAATGTGTGCAGAAGACAGGACAATTAGCAGCCTGACACTACCTAAATATTTCATTTTGCATGATCAGATTTCATATATGTGACAAGGTCCACCAGAAACCCCCTCATTTCAGCTTGCAGAAGGAGACTGAGAGAAGGGAAGGAACAGGAGACAGACCTCTGACTCACAGGTGCTCTAGTGTGATAAGAATAAAGAGAAATGGCTCAACATAAGATGCATCTTTCACACCCACAGGCTCCATGATGGGACAGTAACAACCATGCAGTCTTCAAGTGGTTCAGGAACAGCAGGGATTCCAGTCTAAGGCCACTACCATTTACTTATAAATAGTATTGGTGGGTGGAAACTCCTATTTCCAGTTTTGTAAGAGAACTAATTGCTCTAGAAATCTCTGCTCTCTGCAGAAAAATCAGTGTCAGGGGCTGCGGCAGGTTCAACAGCCTGGAGGACAAGGTCTGGGCACCAAGTGCAGTGGACAGGACACTGTATTCCATGGGCCAAATTGGGGCTGGTGCACAAAATTTGCCTTGCCTGTAACTGTTCCCAGGTAATGACTCCAGTGAAAGCAAAGCTGTCTGCCTCTTGGAGCACAAAGAACTTTCTCCATCTCTGAGCCACATATTTCCATAAGAGGCAGGGACCTGAACTGCCAAGTGTTTTTCTGACAGCTGAACAAATTTGTGTCTGATGGACAACCCTTTCTAGAAAGATTTTCATACAAACTGCTTAAATATACTGGATAATTTACAACATAGAGCTAGGATGTCAAAATGGTCAGGCTTAGAGCTCCCACCCATTCTCAAACCCAGATTTCCAGATGCGACGTGCAGACCCTTGAGCTCTTGGTATGATAACCATCATCCAGATGGATTTGGGCTTCTACTCCTAGTATAACCAATGTGTAAGTCATGGATGCAGTAGTATTTTTGGCAGTAATATTTTGACTTCTACTTCTTACAGATTGTTGTTCTGCTTTTTAGAGAATGTTGTGAGTCCTACAAAACCAAGCAATGCCACTTTTTCTTTTTAGTTGTGCCTGACAGGTTTCAGAAATCAAAACTCAACCCCACAAAGTTTTGCAAGCAGTGTGTGTGACAGGAAACTTGGCCAGCACCCAAGCCCATCCTGACAGGGGAAACTGGCTCAGCTGTTTCTGAAAACACCTACTCAGTTCACCCATGCACGGAGCAGTTTTACAAGTTACTCATTAACCACCACACCCCCACTGAGCCACACAGACTGTAACAGCCTCAGGATGTGGCGCTCTGCAGCCAAGGGCCTTGCAGGTGTGTAATGGATCCAGATCCTCACACTCTTTTGGAGTCTTGGGCAGGAGGAAAAGAAAGGGTCTTGGGAGGAAACTCCCATCATGGTTTCGATGGGACTCCATCTGACAAAGAGGGGTCAGAAGTCTCTGTGGGTGCAGAGCCAAGTGCTGAAGGTGAGTTACAGAAAGTCAGCTGAAGCATTACAGAACCTGAGAACAGCTGCTGGAAGCTGCATTGTGTGACACTGCTTGCTGGCAGGAGCTTACCTAGGGCATGAGAAAAGAGCTCTTCTTCCACCTGGAAAAGACCCAAAGCCCCAGGGTGCTTGGAAGATGTTTCAAACACAGAGGATCAGGGCATGTACCCTCACAGGAAGGAGTTGTGGGGATAGAGGGAGGCCAGTGGAGAGAAATGAGACCTGGTAATTCAGGAATGAAGCAGAGCCCTCACTCCCACTTCTTGTTCACAAACTAAGGATATACGGCTTAAGTTGTGTATCCTTATCACTATACCATGCCTCTAGTCTCCAGGACAAATTCTGTATCACAGAACTTTCTCATCCGTTCATATTTTCAGAGGCCAGTTAAATCTGGAAGGGCTGGAATAGATCACACAGAAGATCTATTTGTTGGACCAGCCATTTTTGTTCAATTTTGCAGATATCTGCTTTGAGAGAGCTGCTTCTTGTCATGGCTCTTTGTCCCCTCAGAGCAGGACAAGCCTCATTAGCACAAGGAAGATTTCCTGACCACCTTCTGGTACTCTGGAATACTGCAGTGAAAGGCTGGAGAGAACATTTCACAAACAAAAGGCTTCCCTCTCCTTCACAACAGCAACATTACTGAAGGAAGCAAAACAAAGAGTGACAGTGGGCTGAGAGGATGCCCTGCACCCTTGTACCCCAAAGCCCCATTGCAGACAGCGGCTGTGGAGGTACTGACTGTCTGTCCTCTTCCAAGTGTGTCACTGCAGCCAGGGTGTGGGCTGGCAGGTGACATGTCCCCAGCTGGAAATGGGGTCCAGCCACAGCCAGGCAGTGAGCTGTGCTCGCCTCAGGCCTCGCTGAGCCCCACCACACACTCCGAAGGAAGGAGTTCCATCTGGCAGCTCTCGGAGCAACAAATCAAGTGACGCCTTGTTAGTTTTAAGACAAAAGGGGAGGGGAAGAACAAAAGGTCAGAGCGGGACTGATTTCCCTCTTGTCAGCCTGCCTGCGGATCTTTCCTGTTTGTTGGAAAGTTTGCTGAGGGCTACAGATGAGCCTCCAGTGCACCCTCTGCTCCAGACAGCCTCGAGCACTTGGGAGAAGGAAACGACTCCGAACTTGGCAGCGCCAGGCCCGTCTTTGCTGGAGTATCCTGCCACTCTCCGGGGAGCAGAAAGCCTTGGAGGAGGCTTTCAGAGCACACCTCTTTGCCAGAGGCCTCCAAGCGAAGGCAAACACCCACTGAAACTGTGGCTCTTAAAAGGATGCAGGCAACGCCTGTGTCCAGCAGACTCATGGCTGTAGAGGAGCCAACAGCACATCTAGAAATTAGGCTCTTCTGCCATGGGATCACACAGGGATTCTCATGAAAGTGACTCAAAGGAATGAAGATCTCACCCCTCGAGGCTGCTGAGTTTGCTTGTCATGGTCATCTGTGAACACTTTTAGCCTACAAACCTCAGGCATGAGGCCAAATAGTTATGGAAGGACATTGCCCTGTCCAGATTGCATTGGCAAGGAGGCAGCATTTGCTGAGGCACTTCCAGAGCCCTTTTTCCTGAAGTAATGCTTGTAGGACTCTGGCTTAGGGTGATTTTTTTTTTTTAAATAGGAGCCAAACCTCAGTTTGCAAACACAAGAGCCACTTTTCCCTTGAAAGAGGCAAATGTGGTGGTGAGGCCTAGCTTACAAGCACGAGTGCAGATCCCACAAAGCTAAGAGAGAGAATCAGAGGAGATCCTGCAGGGAGCAAGTGCAGGGTACCCTGCAAAGGCAGGAGCTCATCCTTGCTGGTCTCACTGGTACACAGAGATGCCTCTCAAAACAGGACAGTTACAGTTGTACTGCATGGAAGATGTCCTTACCCTAATCAGCTTTTTGGATGACTAATTCCTCCTTGACTGAACCTCTTCCCCAGTCCTGGGCATTCAGGAGCTGTTGCCTTGCAGGGCTCTTCCTTCCCACAGCCTCTCCATGGTCAAGTCCCTCTCTGGCCAGAGGAGCAGCCTCCAGAGCAGCTGTGAGCTGGAGACCTCACGGGCAGCGAGGCTCCCCTGGCACAGCCCAGCTCATGCCACCCAGCCCCAGGGAGGTGACACTCAGCTACAGAAGGCAAACACCAGAAGTGTCCCCCTGAGGGCAGGTCAATGCCAAGGGACACTCTTGAGCTGGGGTGGCATGTCCCACATGGGCAGTGGCCTCCACCCCTGCCAGTGTGCTACAGGTGGCCACAGCAACTGCAAGCTGTCCTGAAACTGGAGCTTTTACAACTAGTTAAATAACAGATATGGTCCATTAGTTTGGCAGGCCAACAGGCCCCCCTGCCAAAAAAACCATCTCTACTCAAAAGGGACACTGTTAACAGTAACTCAAGAGGATGCAACAGAAGAAAATAAACAACAGTTGAGGCAGTTGGTGTAATTGGCCAGCAGACGAAAATAAATTTATGCCAGCTTGTGAATACAGCTGCTGAGCATGATTCAGTGAGTAAATCGTGTGGCACAGAGCACAGGGCAGGCAGGAATAAAATTAAGTAAGAGACAAAAGCCAGGCTGCCTCTTGGAGAATATCACCCCTCCAACCACCCAGCTTTTCCCATTTCTGCCCATTTCACTCTCATGTGTCCCCTCATGTTATTAATGTATGAGTTTCCCAGCCAGCCATAATGTTTTTCAGGAGAGACATATGCTTGAACCACTGCTAAAACAAATACCCAAACCCCACAAAACCCAAGCAGAATTTTAAAAAAAAGAAAATGTTCAGCAGAAAATCCCAACCATTTCAAGTGGTCTTTGAGCACCATACATGAATAACAAAGAGTGAGCCTGCCATTTATTCCTTTGCGGATCACTTTTAAGATCAGCTTTTGTTCTGTGCTTTTTAGAGCAGTTCAAGTCCAATGGACAAAAATTCCATTCCCAGGAGCACACAAGAAAGAACTGGGAGCCCTGGGCTGCACATTTCACCTTTACTTTTTCATTCTATCCTATAAATGTTCGGCGTGGTCTTAATAAACTGAGCCAGCGTCTTCCTTTATGCAGTGGGGCTGACAGCTTGGAAACTGGAATTCTGCAAGCAGGAGAGGAGGATGGAGGCTGTGGATGATGTGAATCACCTAGGAAAAAAGAGACTTCAGCCGGAGTGGATGGGACCCTACCAAACATTAACATAACTTCTACTTTGCAGATGTTGCTTCCTGATTATACAGTCAGTAGAGAAAAGAGCTCCCCTTCTCTCATCCTGGCCTGGATATGTAGAAGACCTTTTAAGACACCTGTTTATCTCCTGGTTTAGCTGCAAACCACTTGCTCTTATCAGCTTTCTCTGTGAAACACCAGCCTGCCTTTTTTTTTTTTTTTTTTCAGAGAGGCTCCAGTTCTTGTGGCACAAAAATGGCTTCAAAGGCAGCAGAACCCCAATGCTTGTGCTGTCTTCCACCTCCAAAGGGACATCCCAGCTTGTTGCCAGCTCAAGCCCATGCTTTACAGAGAGCTGGGGGTTCTTTCTACAGAAACAAGCTCCTAGCAAGAGTTTTTCTTGCCTTTTTCCTCAAACTGATGGGTTGCTTGTTTCCCCCTGGTTTATTCACTCTTTTTCAAAACAGTCACCAAATTGCAATGCAAAGCAATGAGGTCACTATAAACTCCACAGAAGATGTTATCACTGCTATCCTACAATTCCCTCAGTCTTTGCTTTGACTGCCTTGTTTTCCTGAGCCATATGGGAGGATAGTGCCTCTCAGCAAAATATAGACGTGAGAAGTCTCAAGGGCTCTGCCTCAGATAACAAAGACACCAGCACTTCCTTGACAATTATAACTTTAAGAAATAGAATTTTTCCTCTTTTTAGTTATAAAAGAAACATTTGAGCCAAATTTTCAAAGTGTATTTCAAGTCCCAGCTAGACATGGCAAACAAATGGCCTGGATTTTTCCCTAGATCCAAGAAGCTCTTTGAAAATCAGGTCATAAAAGTGAGAGTGGGAGCTGCTGGAGGCAGAGACCTTTACCAAACCTTGTCCTAAACAGCTTCCTGTGCCAACAGTCACTTCACTTTTCAGCCTCCCATGGAGCTTGGGAAATAATGTCACACTGGCAGCATCAGACAGCTGTAGGAGGTAGGGACCACTGAAGTTATTAGGTACAGGTGACACATTTAAGCAGATATATTTTCATGCTCTGATGGGATGAAACCAAGTCCAGGAACACTGACAGCAGGTATCTAGTCTGGATTTTTATGCCCAATACAAAAACCATTTCCTTCTTTGAATATGACAAACACATCTGTAGAGTGGCCAGAGAGCCTCCAGGCACAAGGCATTGCAGAGTGAGGTTAACTAATTAACAATGAACTGTGTTTTGTGCACATTTGAAACCACAACATTGCTTTGGGAAAGCTGTTGGTGGGCACGTGTGGTTGTGCACAGACACGTGAAGGCACTGGCTGCTGCTCCTCAGCAAGGAGGCTCTAAAGCCTGTATTTGTACCTGCAAAGTCACTCATCCAAAGTCCTCCAACTGCCTTGCAAACATTAATTGTATACTGGCGTGGTGGGGATGCAGGTAAATATCAACTGCCCTGTTTTACAGACAGGTTGGCCGTTGCATAATCTCAGCTGATGTCACTCAGAAACTAAAACCAAAAGGTCGTTTTCTGTTTTAAGGACTATATCCCTTTCCCTGCATTGTGCAATAACTCTTCATGTTATATAACCATTTTTTTCTGGTATTTTACATGTGTGTCTATCCTAAATTCTGCCACCTTCCATGACTGTCTGTTCTGCAACCACAGATAAGTGTCCTGCTTATTTATTGGAGATATCCCTTATCTGCAGGTTTTGATCACATTAGAGTCCCCAGCAGCTCCCAGCCCCACAGAGCAAGCCCCCTGTGCAGGTACTCTGGGGGGCTGTTTGGACCCAAACCTTGAGCAGATATTGAGGCAGCCTGTGAACCAGACACTCATATATATCTAATGACTGTCTGGACACATCTGGAAATCTGAAATCCTGCATCAAGACTGGGTGGGAAGCACATCTGCCCAAGTAACAATTGGTAAATTTAAGCTGTCTCTGGAGGCTAATTTTCAGGGTTTGGCACACAAATTCCCCATTTATTTGGAGAAATGCCAGTGTGATGAGAGAATTTTCAATTCACCAAACCTCCCTAGGGTGGTGGGTGTGTTAAACCGCACCTCATAAAGGGAAAAGTCGTGATCTCAGGACCGACAGCTACTGCAGAGTGACACAACCATAGGGATCCATATCTCAGTTGTGGGGCAATTTCTGTTTGTATTAGTGGGACCTTCTGCTGCTGCTTCATTATTGAAGTGTGCAATGACAGCCAGCTTCAGAATAACCTTGTTTGCAGCAGGTGCAGCTTCAGATTTCATATCTCCAAGTTCATCTTTTGTTTGCTTTTCTCTTGTTGGCCAAACTTCTGGTAGAGCTCTGCTCAGGGTGACAGCACCAAGTTACAAAAGCTGGGTAGATAAGGAGAAGGAAATGAGTTTCTCTAATGGATACAAAATTCAGCATCCAGATATCAAGGTCAGGCAGAAAACGAGATTTTTTTTCCCCTCCATTTTTTTTTTTTTAAACAGGGTGAAACAAGAGTAATATTCTTGTCACAACTGCAATGTAGCTGGTGACAAGAGACATGAGAGGCTGTACTTGACTCTCCGGTGTCCCACAGAGGATGTCCACAGGAAAAGAACTACCTTAGAGAAGACTGTGACAAAATATGCAGCCCAGGATGATCTCCACAGGAGCAGCAAGAAGCCTGATTTCCCAAGGAAAACCATGGTCTGACAGAAGTCACCCATCCGCCTCTTTCATTGTCCTGTTCCCCTTGGACCTGGAGCAAGCAGGCCTCACATTTCGTCTGCCCCCACACTGCACAAGGTGTTATCATTCAAACTAACTAGGCAAGACACCATGCAGCCTTTTCATCTTGTCAGCATCCATTGTGGAAGTTCCATTTTCATCCCACCACAGTGGTGGATCACGCATTTGCACCCATATCTACCAGTCCAATAGCTATGGTGGTGCTTGAGGCTAAACCATCATCTTCTGGGCAAGTTAACTTCAGCTTTCAACTGATTCCTCTCCCATACGGACAACATGATATTTCTGTTCCTGATGACCTAGAAATGACCACAGTTCAGCACAAGTTAGAAAAATGAAGAGTTGGTACAACTTAGGACAGGTGCCCTCCCTGCCCAGCAGCAGTTAAAGTTATACAACACATTCTAGGTTTCCCAAAGGACCATTTTATTCTTAGACAGGCCCTTAAACTTTTTTCTTTTTCTTTTATGCTGCACAGAAGGGAAAACACTAGCCTTGCTGATTGAAAACTGTGTTTCAAGCAGTAAAAGCTGGCAATACTGAGAAGAAACATAAGCTCTAGAAGGAACTGTGCTCCAACGAGTGCCCTGTTGTGAGATAAGTTTTTCTTTTAGTGATGGATCAACATAATAATCCATCTGTAACACTAGAGGCGTCTGCCTGTACTACAGCAAAGGGCCATCTGCCCATCTGCATATATGTTCAAAATGCTGCTGGGACAACCACGATGGTCTCTTAATGAAAGGCACTTGGCAATTAGTACTTCAGTGAAATCGTGCCTGGGTGGCTCTGAACCCTCATTTGTCCTTCCCACTCCAATGCAACAAGTGTCTGTAACTTTTTCTCTTTGTTTTTATTCCAGCAATTTCTCTTTAAAGCCCGGTGGGGAGGGGTGGACACGTTCTGATGCCTGCAACAGCAGGAGCCGAGGCAAGTTGTAATCAACATATGTCCTGTGCGAGCTGCGCGGCCGCGAATTAGCGGGACAAACCGCTCCTCGTTTCCAAAATACCCACCTGCTCGGGGGCCAGGCTGCAGCAAAGCCATCCACTACGTGGCTCCATCTGTCTGACAAACAGGCTGCACATTTGCTGAAAGCTGAATCATTTTGCCTCTATTTACTTCCTTTCTTTTCCCCCCTCTTCTCCCCCGCTCTTCTAATTGGGGCTGGTTTGAAAGGTGCAGACACCCACAAAAACAATGCAGCACAATGAGGCCACGGCTGACGTTCGTTAAACTGCTCCAACTGAAATCCGCCCAGGCTGAGCGGGCAGAAAGGAGACAGACCTTGTCAGCCCCCAGCCAGAGCGGGAAAATTAAAAAAAAAATTAGTCAGTCTACAAAACGGTGCAGAAAATCCCTTAGGGAAGCCTTGCGTTACAGTCAGAGGGAGTAGCTGCCACCAGGATGCCAAGGGTGCTGTAGCACATGGGTCCTGCTGGGAAAAGCAGGGGGGAGAAAATGTCAGGTGTTAAAAGTCCTGAGGACCAGCTCTCCAGCACCACTCAGCAAAGGGGCAGCACAGAGGAGACCGAAGCACCCTTGAGTCCGCCCCAGCTCTGCTGCAGCTCTGTCAGGAGTTTTAAGGTATAGCCCCAACAATTAGATCAAGCACAGGCCTTGAGCACAGTCCTCAGGGTGTACAAGAAAATATTGAAAATTGTGTGCATTGGCATTGCAGTGTCTAAGCAAGCGCAACCAGGAAAGCAGAGCCTCTTGGAGGAGGTCTTCCCTGGGCATCCACAGCCAAGAATCATCCTGACAGTCCTGTGGTCAGTAAAATAAGCGTATTTCTATCCCTGCTGCAAAAAAACAAGTTATGTCCAGGAGTCTGGAAAGCACAGACTGCTGCATGGAGCTTCTAAGCCCGGACATACTGTGGTCATGAATTTCCTTCACCTAATCACTTAACCTCATTAAGGAAATGACAGATTTCTCCACTAATCAGACCTTTCATTTCACTTACAAAGGAGAGACTAAAAAAAGGAACTAATTGTGATTCTAAAAGACATTTTACTAAAAACTTTCAACCATCTACCAGGCAGTAAAGACACATTATTTTCCCAGTAGTCTGGACTATCTCCATAGTTATCTGTTGTGTTTTCAGATGGACTACTCACAAAATGCATTAAAATTAGACTGTAAAAGCTATTTGCAAGGATTACCATTGGTAGAAGCACCAACTTTCTGGTGAGAGAGTGAGACATGGAGAATGAGTCAGGTTTCAAACAAGGTTTTGACAAGTCAAAAAGAGTGTTTCTGGGGAAAGCACCTACTCTTTACAGATGATGGTGAGATTTTTCTTCATTCTTTGCCATTGCCTCATTGGATTTCTCCCTAGTATGTCAGAGAGAGGATCTGAAAGATGCATCAAGTTAATATTCAGGATAGGAAGACTGTGGGAGAACAAGGTTCACTACACATCTGAAAGTGCTGATACACACAGCCAGTACAGAATACTGCTACCAAGTCCAGTAAATTTCTTTGTGGGTTGCACTGCTCAAACCTGGCTCAATGTCTTTAGAGGTGGAACTCTTCCATTTTTCTGTCTATGATTCTCTCTCTTTTCCTTTGGCTTTGGAAACCCATATACTGACCTGCCCATCCAAAACAACCTTCTTTCCCCACAGACATCTCACCAGGATGAGCAGCTTTGCCCCAGCCCCCCATGAGCCCCCACTGCCTGCCTGTCCCTCCTGATTCCCCCTCTCCAAGCAATGCAATTTATCATTCAAGAGCCCAACAATTTACATGCCAAATTGCAGTTCAAAGTTTGCAGAGTGGATTTCAACACCTGAAACGGTGCTTGGCCTTCAGCCAGATGAATTGCTGATACTATTTTCCCAGCCTTTCTCCCACCTCTGCCCAAAAGGAGAGTGCTGAATTCCCTGCATCCGTGTGCTGCACTGAGGGCAGAGCAGCCCTGCCCTTGTCATCCATTGAACCGTGATGGGGGTTTTGGTGTCAATGTGGGCACATGGAAGGCTCTCCAGGAACAACTCTACAGGAGTGTGTGTTGTGCAACCACTCACGTGCAAAGACAAAGGGGGAGGTGCTGGTGCAGCTCGTCCACTCACTGTGGTCAGCTCTGGAGAAATTTTGTTTTATGGCTTCAGTGGGGAGAGCTCCCAGGCACTGATGTGTGGTTGCCAAGGGGCAAGAAACACGATGATTGACAGGGAGCCACAAGGTAGGCAGGAGGGAAGGGGCCCAGCCCTTTGTAAAAGGTCTGTGAGGTATCCCGACCCTGTTTCAGCCCAGCCCAAGGCCACCAGTCCCTGTCCCAGTGATGCTGTAGGGTGCCAGACCACAGCTCCTCACCACGGACACTGAGGAGCCAGGACAGTCATGGGGGCTGATGTCCTGTCCCATCCAGCCCTGCCTGGGCTGCCCCACTCCCTGGCTGGGGCTGCTCCCCAACACTGGTGTCCAAGCCTGAGACCCCATTTCACAGCCCAGCAGGGGGATGCAGCTGCCCCTGTGCTGGAACCCCCACATACCCCGTGGGACCTGAGCTCAGATGGCACGACCCACCCAGCTGTCTCCCAAACCTGGAGCTTTACTGCAAAACAAGTCTGACACCAGGGCAATGAGGAGAGGTGGGCACACCACCCCAGCAACCCCAGCACATGCTCAGAGGGATTAGAACAGGGGGTACAACACGGGATGAGCCAACTCGCTGTGGCAGACCCTGGATGTTTGCTGAAACATCACAATTTTTCATACCCCTGTGCTCAGTTTTAAACAAAAGTTTTCTCATTGCATGGAAGAGATGGGAGTGGGAGGAAGGAGCAGGGCCACAGGCAGGGGAGTCATCCCTGCTTTACAAAAGCCAGTGCACCCACCTTGGGAATCCAGCATTCCTCCCCTACACAAAGGAGTTTCGGGGCATGCCGTGGGCCCGAAGGTAAACTCTCATCAGGCAAATGGCAAAGCTCATCCCAAGGCACCGCGGGCACACACAGCAGCCTGGCCAAGGAGCAGGGTCATGGTACAAAGCCCAGCTTCCAGCCTCAGCCGTGGTCCAGCTGCCTTCCTGTGCCCCTCGATTTGCATAACTATCCACGGGAGGAGCAGGGCAGCCCCGCAGCCGAACAGCTGGCCATTGGCAAAATGGATTATATCACCCTTTTGTCCCCGTGTCTGGCTCACTCCGTTTGCATATTCAAGCTTCTTCCCCCACCCGGGCATGTCCTGTGCCGGGAACTTGAGGTGCTCCCGGCTCAGCTCCTCACCAGCAATTCAGTTTGCTCGGGTATACAAACATCCGGGCGAGGAGAATGGAAACAGATCACTGTGGGGGATGCTGGGAGCGTGGAAATGAGGTTGGATGTCACCATTTGCAAGTGGATTTAGGAACAGGTGTAACTCTGAATACTGGAATCTGTGAAAACAAAGCACTACACAAATTAGGAGGAAAAAAGGTACATTTTGAAGTTGCTCTTCTCCTGTGTGAGAGTCGCTGCTACCTTTCTGAACAGCTCTTGCTGTGCAAGACACATGTGTCTTCAGAAGTTCAAGGTCGAGACAGCTTTGTGTATGCACAAATAAAATGAACACTCCCAGTGCTTTCCCGCCTATGGACTAAATTCACATTATTTTCCCCAAGGGCAATACTTTTAGGAAACTTCTTTTGGCAAGAACTCAAAGACATCAATGCCTAAAGACTGTCCCAGCCATTCCCACTAGCCCTGAGTAAGGCTGACTTAAAGAAATTCCTTCCTTTAGAATAAATGTGTGTTTCAGACCAAAAATATGCTGGGTAGAATAACTTGCATTTGCTACAGTTCAAACACTGTGCCACAACCCTTTTGGTTTAAATTATGATTGCCTTTATCAGACTTCTTTTCCTATTAAAGCTTTTCTATTTCTGTTGAATTCTGTATGTTTTCCCTCTTTGTTTCTCTCACCATTTTCTCAGCTGCCTAGACAGACTCCAATAATATGACATTTGAAAGCAGGACATCCACATCAGACAGGCAAGTCAGACACACTCACCCTGCCCTATATGATGGAGAGGGGCTCCCAGATCAGCAACATTTTTTATTGCAAGATCCTGATTTTAGAGCTGCTTCCAATAACTTAAAGGTGTTCAGGCTGAAGTTATTCCATGACAGGTATTTGCTTTGGATTAATTCCTTCCATTTGTTGGAAAAAAGCTAAACTGGTTCAACACCAAAACCAAAACAAACCACCAGCCATCTAGGTAAGAAGCCTTAGCATCTATAGGGACTCACGTTCTTGTGATCATCACAACACTTGTGTCACAAATCAGCATTTGTGATTCCTATAAAGTTTCATCCAATTTTGACCTTTCCTTTAAGGTGGAGAAACACAGCAGTTTGTAAACTCTTATTTGAGATTGGAAATTTCACTATTTCAGCTCTCTAAACATTTCATATGGGATGGACACACACCTCCTGCCCCAGCTGTCTCTCACTGCCCAGGTAGCCCACACACCACCCAAATCCATCCAACAGACCAACTCTGGGCATAATTTTCCAAACTGAGAGAGGATAATGGATGTAACTGAGCAGTACAGAGGATAGAACAGAATGATGGGGATAGGGAGACATTAGGGATGCTTATGAGTCAGAGGGGAAAACCAGAACGAGATCATCTTGTACTAGCCAGACTAAATTCCAGAGTAAATCCTATGCTCCCTAGGCATAGATATTGCTTTCTTGGCAAGTAAAAAGCTATGAAGACATCTGCAAAACATGTATCTTATTTCCTCTCTGGTGGATCCATTCTATTAGACAATAAATGCAGCAATCTTGGGCTGTGTGCTTGCATAGAGACTGACTCTGATGTGGGCCACACAGAATGACACAGAGTCATTTGGGCTGGAAAAAACCTCCAAGGTCATTGAGTCCCACCTTCTGACCAACCACCACCTTGTCAGCTGGACCACAGCACTGACTGCCACGTTCAGTCATCTCTTGGACACCTCCAAGAGGGAGGGACTCCAATACCTCTCTGGGCAGTCTGTTCCAAGGCTTAACAACTCTTTTTATGAAGACATTTTTCCTGATGTCCAAACTGAACCCTCCCTGGAGCAGCTTGAGGCTCTGTCCTCTCATCCTCTCACTGGTTGTCTGGAGAAGAGGGTGGTCCCCACCTGGCTCCGACCTCCTTACAGGGAGTTGTAGAGTGACAAGGTCTCTCTTCAGCCTATTTTTCTCCAGGCTTTTTCTCTCCAGCTCTCTCAGCTGCTCCTCATAGGACTTCCAAGGGTCATGACAATGCTGATGACCAAATCCGGACAACCAACATATTTTCCTATCTTGTTTCTGTGGAGGATTTATATCACAATAATGTTTTCAAAACTGTGCTAGAGGTAGATGAACATTGAAAAGTCCCTCAGAATTAGCAAACAGCAGAATCAAGGCTGCCTACAGACAGTTTGCTCTCATGCACCTTTCTGCATTATGCAAGATTGTCCATTCATGTAACAACATGCTGCATTTTCCATGGGAACACGTCTCAGTGCATAGAAAGAGCTTTGGGAGAACAGAGACACACAAGAAAATCACCAACAGGGGCTACAGCACTGACCTTTCCCTTGTTGTACCCATGAGCTCTCACACTTCCAGAAACCCATTCAGTGTCCCAAACCCTCGACTGGTGCAGAGTAGCTGTAAGATAAAGCAAGGAAAAAGAAAAAATGGAGCTGGGGCAGCTGAACATCATCCCAGCCCCTACTGAGTGCTCTGGGAGTACATCCTCACTCCACACTGCTGCAGGGAGGAGTTCAGACAAGTCTGTTTGGGAAAGTGGGACACAAGTTTCGAGTTCTCTACAGAATAGCCCTCACTTCCAATTCACATCACTGCTCACATCACACAGACTTACCTGAATGAGGAGACCACAGCTCTTCGTCCAAACTGAGGCATCAGGAAACATTTAAACTTATGGTTTGGGTTTTAAAGAGTTTAAGAAATGAAATGCTGCTCTAAAGAAGTTTTAAACTTGTTTCTGTGGAGTTTACACCATACTTCCCTGGCTCAAAGCACTCACAGCATAGGTCTCAAAGACATTTTACAACTGCAAAAATGCATAAAAGCAGTACTGCTGATGGGTTCAAGAAGCTGCAGATAGTGAGAGCAGCCTCATTTTCTCCTAGTAAATACCCAGCATTTCAGCATGCCAGTGACTATTGTGATGACCAGATGGTGGTGGGAGCAGTAAGCTGGATGATGTTAACTACACACAAACTCCAAAACAACTGATGTCCAAACTCACTTTGAAAACACACCAGAATGGGCAGCTCAGCATATGGCAGCAACGCTCCACTGAAGCTGCATTTTGTGTCCTTTAAACAACCAACAAGCCCCACCAAGGGGTCCAAGGACAAGCAGCCACAGCAAGCAGGGCCCCAGACCCCAACTATTTGATGCTCATCTCTTTATAATGGTAATGAAAAGGTGCAGAGATGTGGTGGAAGTGTCAGCCTGCAGCTCCTGGACCAGGTCCTGGTAAGGTGTAACACATGCCACCAGCACAGCTGTGTCCTCTTCTAATGACAAGACCTTGAAGGAAACACCCCAAGTGATCTGCTGAGCAGCACTGGATGATTCTGAATGAAAGGATGAGCCCTGCTGTGAGAGCCCACTGTGCAAGCACACAGATCTAGACTCGGGTACTTTTAAAAACAAACAATATGTCGTTTGCAAAATAAACACAGTGAACAGATTGAGAAAAATTATTCTGGCATCTGCCAACCTCCACTGAGGGCTTTCCAACAAACCTGTGGGTTTTCAGAGGAACTGCAAGGCCATCTTTACACCAACAGGTAAGCAGCAACTTCACCTGTGATTTGAAAGCAAAGGTAAATTCTCTAGCCATCACCCCTCAGAACACAGGGGACTTGTTGCGTATGCATGACCTGCATACACAAAGATATATATTTATGTTTTTCTGAATGATGATTCAGCCCAACATTACACCATAGAGGCCTATATTCTAACAATGTCAGCTGAGCAGGATCCACAGATCCCAGCTCAGATCCACGAACCATGCACAGGGACTCCTTCCTTTCTGCTGCAGAGTGCTCTCCTTGCCACCATATTTTCAGCTTCTCTTACTCCAGCAGTTATTTACCTTGAAGTCTTGCTTGGAGGTGCAAACTGCACAGATCCACAGGAAAATGGGACAGGATCCAGAGGAAAAGGACTGTGGAAAGTCAGCCAGCCATGTCCCCTGCCCCAAAGCAAGCTGTAACACAGCTATTGCTGCTGACAGATGCTTGCTCTTAACAGACTTCCATTTGTGGAATGGCTACTACTGGCTCCCCACACATCTGTTCAGTGACTCCCTACCCATTTTTTATATTTGGCCTTAGAAGAAGAAACTACCACTCATCCAAGCTACAATTTAAGCCCCATCTACCATATGATTTCAAGCTCAGTCTTTCCACCACATCCTCACAAGTGCCTTTTCGCACATTTTCAAGGTATCAGTCATGCCACTCTCCACTGCACTTTCCTGTCCCATGTGCAGCGTCTCAAGTTGCACTTCCAAAGTACAGGATTATCTTGAATCTCACCAAATGCACCAGCATTTGTGAATCCCAGCCTTAAGTTTTTCTACCACCAGCAGGACCAGCTTTATCTGAAACAGTGCTTACAAGATGTCACAACACTGAATTTGTGTAGTTGTTTTACCCTACCTAAATTTAGTGCCTTGCTAAAAAGGATCTTGTCTTTCCCCACCATCTCCTCCCTGCTGCAACCATTTCTACAGGTCGCCAAGATTATTTTGAATTCTAATGCTATCTTATCTTTCACATCTGTCCAGCTTCCTGTTGACTGTAGATTTAACATGCATACTACTTTGTTATCCAGGTTGTAATAAAAATGAAAGATAAGTGACCTAGAGCAACTCCCTCAGCCCCACGCAACACAGCCTTCCGTTCTGACACTGGGTGCAAGATGGAAGGAAACCACTCCCAGAGCAGAGCTGCTTACAGCCCACTCAGCTGCTTCCAAGCACAATTCAGTCTCTGAAACCACACCTTCCCTTCTTGCAAACCACCCTCTGTTTGCCCAACAGCCACTACACCATCGTATAAGCAAGTGCAAATGTGCCATGTTCATCATCTGTGATTCTGTTGTAGAGCGGGACTTCAGATCTCATGGGGCAGATGCAGAGTCCAAGCCTGCCCCATCTGAAGGAGGTTTCAACCAACAATTCCTTTTGCTGTTGGTTCTCAGGGGGGCATTGCATTGGAATCTGCAGACAAAGTGCACAGATTCCTTCCAGCAGATTTCTTCATTTCCAGTGTCACTGAACAGCTGTTCAACTGCTTATTTTCCTGTCACCGACTAACACAAGCCTAAACTAGATAATTACTACTTCCTACTGTCATGAAATTCATTCTTCAGTATCCAAACCCACTCCTTTCTGTTTGTTTCCATGAAAGGGCTATTTAGAGTTTTAACAGCTGGCTTAGCAGGAGACTGAGTCCTGTGTTACCCTGAGCAAATGTATCTGCAACTTCCCTTGGGAAACCCCTTCCTGCTCTAAGGATCGGGGTAGGAATGTGGCTTTGTGTTGACTGAAAACAGCACACCTACGAAACCAACTCATCAACACCACAGGCAGGCTGTATTTCAAAGCTAGGACAAACATTCCCTGATTGTCTACCCTTGCCTTTATTTTATCACCATCTTACTGATAGCTTCAGCTCTTGTTATTTTTTCATTGACAATGCACATCTTAACCTCCTTCTATCTGTGTCCTCTGAGGCATTTTCTTCTTTTACTTCTTCCAGCAGCTTGTCTTCCTTAGGGGAGGAAGAGCTAAATGGATTGCCACATTAGCTTTCTCATTCCATGCCATTACACGTTTAAGTAGCGCTTGCAAATAGGTAAATTAGCTTTTAAGTGATCCCAGTTGTACCATTGGCCTTTACTACAATCCTGCATTAAAGCTGATTCACTTTTACTTACCTCTATTGGTCAATTAAGAATACACAGAGAGGAAAAGCAGTTCTGCAGCCAGTTCTGCTGTCCAGGAGTGAGCTGGGTTGTTCCATTACCCACAGGGTCTCATCACCACTGCAGCACTTTTCCCATCGACCCATGAGGGGAACGGGCTGTACCTCACTATTTCTGGAGGAAGCACCAACAATAGTGATCCTCCAACACATAATATTATTCCAAATGGCTCTATGTGCCAGCACCTCTCTGCTCTGTGCTGCCCCACAGCAAGCATCTGAAGGAACTCAAGTCTTTGCTCCAACAGCAACTCCTTTATTTACTCATCTAGAAAAAGGAGAATGATTTCCATCAACAGTGAGTGGCTTCACTGCTCCCACACAATATGCAGTAACACACCAAGAACCTGGCAAGTCCCTGCAGTTTTCTTGCACCTTACTACGCACACATGCCAGTATCAATAGCACAGATCATTGCCACTTGCAGTGGGAGATGTAAAAAGAAAAATGTTCAGAGCATCTTACTGAATACCCTTTTAAAATCTTGTTCAGAGTCTGAGTTATGTGCACTTGTTCAGTAATTAAGGGCCAATCCCTTAATGATCAAAGGCTGACCCTAAACCACATGACTGGATCCTGTACCATACTGTGCCACAGCCTTTGGCACACCCCTGATGTTATTTTTTCCATATTTTAATCATATTCCATTAGTTGACTGGTTGCTGTATTTTGGTTTTATGGCCCAAGTTCCAGTAGAAGTTGGCTCATTTAAGCACACTAACATGATGGGACTCAAATGCCATTATCTAAGTTTCCTTTTCCTATCCCATTTAACATCATTTTGAGATCAATTTCCCCCTTGTTGAGGAAGTTCCTTATTGAAGTGGAACTATTAAAAAAAATGTATGTGTTGCAATAGTCTGCAATGAGTGCAGTATGACATTTGAGATTATTCCAGTGTATGTAATCATTGAGACACTTGTGGGATGCAGCTTGAGTTATTCCACAGCTCTCCAGACAAACCTGATGTCACTTTTGTTTCAGAAGACAGGAAATCTGCCCTTCCCCTCCACCAAATTCCACACGTAAGTACCACATTACAGAATCCACCACATTGTTCACCAGTAAAATCCATGAACAGACACAAGTGCAAAGCAAAATGTCATTTTATTTAATTCAAGGACTATTTTCCTTCTAGTATTGCTGAAGGGATCACCTCCTGGGGAATTGATCATTACAAAGTCCCTGTCTAAAAGTTCAAGTGCTCTTGTTGTACATTCTTTTGAAACACAGAAAACATAATGACCAAGTAGGTGGGCAGCTACTTGCAGTTTTAGCCCACCTAAATTAGCATTGCTTCAGGCTAGAAAACAATTCAAGTAGTAAAATAATGAAAAATGTTAACCTTTAAGGTCACTACCATATTTTGATCAAAAAGTCCTGAATGTATGAAAAGAACATTTGTACATGTTATGAAGTTGTTTTTTAACCAGACACTGTCAAAGATGGCAGTTAAGTATTTTGGACCAGTTGTCAACCAGATATTTAAGAGTTCTATCTGAAGTTTTATTACCAATTTCATTATGCAATTCACTTTTCACATTAAGCTCTTTAACAAAAGCAACATAGACCCGCACCAGAATCACTGTAGACAGATTTAGGTTTATAGAATGCCCTTTTGAAAATTCGTTTCAAAATAGAGATGCTTTTTCTCCAGAACTGCAAAAGCCATAAAAATGCAAAATATTTGTTAGGAAATTTTTAATCAAAATTATTCCTTAATGTTCAAAATAACATTTAACCTCCTACTTTTTTGTTGTTGTTGCTGTTATCCACATATTGACCAATAGACTAAACAGGTAACAATGGTTCACGTTTTTCCCCCACCTGAAACATTTCTTCTAACACAGGCCCAAAGATAGGCAATACAGAGATTCAGGGACATGGATTATGCATGGCAAAGGTAATCCTCTATCACTTTAATTTAGAACATTTCTGATTCTAGCACACAACTTGGAGTCTCAGTTGTTTTCGATCTGCTCTAGGTCCAAGTCCCCACAGTCTAGAGGGAAGATTCCTTCTTCAGTGCTCTCACAATCACTCGTGTCCTCGTCGCTTTCACACACCGCGTCTGCTTTCTTATAATCCCTTGTTTTGAAGCTACGCTGGCACGACCCGTGGTGCCTCCCTTCATCCAGCTGCTCTTTCATCGGGCTGGAGCCGGGGGTGATGATGTTCATAAGATCATTTGAGTCACATGGGGATGACACAATTGTCTTCATTTGTGTGTCATCATCATCATCTTCATAGTCAAGGGAGCAAAGACTTTTGGAATTTTTTAAAGTCTGCAATAAAAAAAAAAAACAACAAGAGAAACCATGACTATATTAACCATGACTGGACAGGAGGAACAGAGTAAATTCTTGAAATTCTTGAATGGTTTGAGTGTATGTACTCAAGAGTGTCACGTGTTTAAAGTAATCCTGGAAATGAAAGGCATGAAGAAAGAGGAAGAATGGTATTTACTTAGTACACAGTCAGGCTTTGCATGGATATTTTGCCTAGATTCCCATTTGTGAGAAAAACAGTCCCCTTTTTTATGCAGGAAGATCCAAAAATGTACCCTTGGCCAACTACATGAGGAAAGAGAAACACCCACCCAGTTTGCTGTATTGGGTTTCTGGCAAATCCAGAGCAGAGCATTTGGTGACACCAGCATTTAGGTCAGACAGCTGCACTACAGCCTGGTCAACAATTAATTTCCCCTGCAGAGAATGAATCCTCAGGCATCACCTTGGGGAGACTGCCAGGACAACTGGCACATTTGGGTAATCTCAAACAGAAGAAACCCAAGCCTCTACTGGGAGTATCTTGCTCCAGTGTCAGCTTAGTTTGTCTTTCAGCTGGGTACTGTCTGAACAAGAGGTCAGGAGCAATTCTATTTAAATTCAAAAGATATCAAAACTAGAGGGGGACTCATCTTTATTTGTACAACAGCAAAAGAAAAGAAACACTCAGTAAATGTGCTACCTCTGTACCAGAGATAAAAGAAAAAAAGCATCCTTGGCTAGAATCCAGAAAGAGCATTTAAGACAAAAAAAAAAATACAGAGAGCAGAACTTAAATTTTAACAAGTGAGAAACTTCCAAATTGTGCATCATGCAAGCACCCAGTGAGAGGAAGCTGAAATAGCCAGGGCTCCTCTGAGAGATGGTGCAAGACAGAATAATGTCATACTCATTTTCAGTCTCTCACTGGTTAAGTGACTCCAGTCTCATACATGGCAATCACTACAAGGAGATCCACAGGGAACAAGACCAACTTTCACACCCATTTGCAGCTTCCTCCCCCATTTTGTCATTTCTCAAGTATTTTATATTTGTTTATTTGAAATGGGAACATTGCAACATTCCTAGTATGCTGCATTCCAGATGCTCTTCCAGAGACCAGTGTAATGGTTCCTACTTCACCAATGCACATCGACACCCACGTAAGGGGGCTTACCAGTATCTTTGGGGATTTCTTACACAAAACCTCACAGATTCAGAAGAAATTTGAATTAGCCTTGTCTGTATAGAGCTGGTTAAAAGAGGAAAGCTCACTAGGGTGAGGGGATTAGCTTGATCCCTTAGGTTAATGTTACGTATGGAACACCCTGCAGACAATCTCACTGCCATGCTGCAAGGTCATACAGTTCCTTGGACATACCTAAATCAAATCTACATGGAAAGTTCACTGGAGGGAAAGCTCAGGTAAAGGTAAAAACCAGAGCACTCAAGGTTTGGGGCTCAGTCACAGAACAGGCTGAAGGATGGCGGCCCCATCACTGGTACCCCTCCATAGGGAGGGCACTGCAGCAGCATTCCC
The DNA here is from genome assembly GCA_013397195.1 of Hylia prasina. Taxonomy (NCBI): domain Eukaryota; kingdom Metazoa; phylum Chordata; class Aves; order Passeriformes; family Sylviidae; genus Hylia; species Hylia prasina. Next base: position 793,415 of record VYXD01010597.1, on the reverse strand, counting down.
TGAGCCTGCATCACATTTAACACACCGATGCAACACATTTCTCTACTGAACAGAGGTTTGTTTTGCTCTTTCCCTGCTCAAACAGCTTTCACATCTCACAACACACATTAGATAATTAGTTAACAGGTCATACATTTCCAGCCAGAAAGGTCTATAAGGGATAATCTCGTTTGTTTGAACAGACAAACAAGACTTCATCTAAGAGCTGATTTATGTAACTCCGAGGCCTGCATCCGAAGATGAGCTCTGAGAAAAGAAATTACTGCTGGTCATAGTTCTGTCAGGAGGAATTCAAAGTCTTTGTTAGCTGTGGTTAAAGCCCATATCCAATTTTGCATGTGACTAACACCAAACAAGATGAATAACCTTGCATGATCAAAAAGATTGCTATTTTCAAATTTTACTCTCCTGTGAGAACAGCTTTGGTATAATATACATTCCTGTTTTCAAAATGCTTCTTTGTAGCTCAGAGCTAGAAACATTTGAGAACATTTGAGTTTTTTAGTATGACTAACAGGTACAAATTCCTCTCATATTTACTTAAAAGCAAACCAGTTTATTTTTAAAGTAAAAAACATTAAAGTGTATTTTAATCCTAAGTCTATCTCATTGCTTTGAAAAACACGTTTGTTCTATCTCCATATAGGGGACAATATTTTCAGTTCTTTAAACTTATAGTAGGTACTGGGAGGGAAAGGAACCAAATAAAGAGAAGCTTTGAAAGTTCTGCTTTCAGTGCTTTAAAAAGGAATTCCTGAGTCCCCCTTCAAAATATCTTTTATTCAATTTACTGCTAGAAATTAATCCAACCACACAGCTGTCTTTCTAGAAGGTTTGTGTACATAAATGGAAAATTGCCTGTTAGCTGTACTGTGCTGAAACCACTTGAATGGGAACTTTTAGACGGTTTCAACACAACAGCAAGTGCATTCAACTGGTTCTTTGTTCACCCACTTGTCACAACCTCACCAAACTAAAAATAGGTGGATTTATTATCTCGCAGCACAATCCAGCTCCTTTCACAAAGCAAAAGGTAGAAATTGCAATGCATTCAGGCCCTCTGAACTGCAGCTTTCCATGTTACACTGGTACAGTACCACACCTTTCAAGAACAATTGTGCTCAGTGGGGAGCCTGCGAGTACTTGCTCAATGGTCCTCATTTTATAAAGGATGCTGGACTAGCAAGACAAAAGAGTCCACAGTTGGCAATGGATAGAACTCAATCAGCTAGAAGTATTCTTTTGTGTGATGGAAAAAAAGGAAAAAATAAAAGAACCTCAGTTTTAAAAGAAGTGAGGCGATAAAATGTCTGAATATTAAGAAAAAAACCCCAACTTTGTACCAAAAACAATGGTGGGGAAGGAAATAAAAGAAATCTCTCTAGACCCTTGCCATACAAAGCAAACAAGAAAGGCCCAGAGCAGCTTGAAAGGAAGCTAATGTCTGTACTCTTTATTAAACCTTCAGTTCAGAAACCCGTAATACATCACTTTCCAAATATAAGCAATAAAAAGGTTGTTTTTGTTTTACTAACAAAACTAGAGCATTTGCTACAGTAGTCAAGGGAAAAAATAAGACACTTATGTGCATGAAAACCTAGTGTATAATGGGAGCAGCAGTTCTCATGCTTCTCCCCCAAGCCCCCATCATCCTCCAAGTCCATCCCTCGGCTTTGAGTGGGGGTGAAGATCCAGCTGCTCTGAAGAGGTGCAGCTGCAGCAGCTGGCACACCCTGAGGAGCAGAGGAAGCCTGAAACCACCACAAGCCCTCAGCCCATCCTATTGCTTTCTCAGCACCAGTTATCACCTGGGGATGGGCTGCTCCCTGAAGTCACAGGCTTAGAAGAGAGGGAATTCAAACTAATCAGACTGGTTGTTTGGCTTGCTTCCTGTCCCATCCTGAGACTTTTGCCTATGATGGCACAAGAGATGATGCTTTAAGACTGGCACACAGGATTTCTTGACTGTTAAAGTCTCTCTACCAGTAATATGAAATGTGTTGATGGTGCACTGGTCCTCATGATGAGGTGATTCTGGAATTTCCTGGAGTATCAGTATCTAATCCAAGAGCAAAACACTGAAGTAGCAGAACCCAAGCATGGAGCAACATGTGGCTTTTTTGTTCCTTCCCTGTATCTAGCCAGTTGATGGAGATGGGGCAAGTTAGATGGGCTGCACTTCTCCCTTTGAGAGCTTCCTTACTCTTATGGGTTCTTCCCTTACTTATGAGTCCTTACTTCACTTCCTTGAATTACATTTCCTGTAGATTAGTGAGACCGGCTCAAAAAATGGCTTTACTGATGGTAACTCATAGTTAAACTTCAGATCAGAAGCACCACAAACAGCACAAAGCATTTGTGACACCAACCTGTCCCCAAAGAGATCACAGTTGAGTCTCAGCAACAACAAAACTCAACCATGGTACAAATTTGTTCTTTGCAGAGATTCCATTCACTGAAGCTAAGGGGAGGCTTAAGGAAGGACTTTATAAAACAAAGCCTGACACAAAAGCCTGGTGCTGAGCAGTTCTCAATCACACTGAGAACAAAGCATCACCTGGCTGACACCACATCCAACCACACACAGATGTGGAGGGTGTCCCCCTCTGTACACTGAATTTTCATTTCATGTACCTACTTACATTAATGCCTTCACCTGTGAAAATTCAAGTCTGAGATATGCACAGTGTCTACTGTGAATGATTAGAAGTGTCAACTGGTTGTATAGATTAAAAAATATCCTATCACAGTCCTAATCCCTGCATCTTCTACTATGCATGAAGTGAAAAATAGTGAGAGAAAATGCTGTGTTTATGTAACAAACTATTAATCTTTCTGTAGAGTAAATCTTTTGACATTTGACTCTGACTTTTCTGTCTTGAATTGCACTGAGCATTTTGTGAACACTCCAGTGTTTGCAGATAACCTTTGCTTTCAAGAAACTTGCAGCTGAGTAGAAATGCTGCTTCAATGGTACAAAATGGTGCTGACAGGAGAAAACAGTATAGTATTTTCCATGATGTTGTGAGCTTGTGGCTTGCTAATGCACTAGAAGTTAAAACCCAAAGTTAAGCGGGAAAGAATCTCTCCTTGTTCAAACAAGAAAATTAAAAGGTGTGAAAATACATAAGATTTTATAATTCAAGTGTCTTGGAAAATACTTCAGGTCCAAAACCATTGCAGGTTTTCAAGTTATGCATTTGAAGTAAATCAAAAGAGATGTAATTCTTTTTCTTGTACTAGGTTAAAAAACAAGTAGTGAACAAAAACATCTCCATTTATGTATTATATGGGAACCATCAAATCCTAGGAAAATTCCTGACACCTTCATGGGCAAAATCAAATCTCTGTTCAAATTTCTTCATGAACCAAAGGTGTTGCTCTCCTTTTTTAGCTCTAAGTTATCCCTCATTTTCCTGAAAATTTGACATGTACTTTTATATATTAAAAAAGGCAATGGTTATGTCATCATCTATAGCTGGTAATCAGAAAAGGACTGGAATACTGGATATGAATGAGAAAGAGCAAACAGCCTTTAACATTCTGCTACCTAATTAGACACTGAACTATAATAACCATTTCTTCCAGCAGAGAAAGAATTACTGCTGCAGTTCTTCTAGTCAAATAAGGTAAAACTCTATTTGCAATGCCAAAGACCCAGTTAAAAATCAATACAAGCTGACAGCAATACACAGCAATATGCCCTCATCTTGAAATGACAACTGTTCACTGCTTTGTCTCTGCTGTATCTTCAAAGATTATTTCAATTTTTTAGATGTAGGTGCCCAGGAAGGGAAGGAAATTGCCATCAACTCATTTCACATCAGATGCTAAACAGCATCATGATGTAACACAGCTTTCATCTCCCACTAGCCAGACTGTTCTAGATTTAAGTGTGCAGCTTTCTGGTGTAGTCTACCATAGAAGTTGATCTATTTATTGGCCTAGATATTTATGTTCATATTCTATATTGTGCCACAGTGTCCTTATAAGTTTTGTTTATAAGCTGCAAGAACCTGTGATTTAATTTGGCTCTCTGTTTAGTGCTATTAGTTGAAAAAATATTACTTAAAGAAATATTTAGGTGAAATGCTGAATTTATCTGATTATGCTCAGATATGCCAGAATACAAGGCTCATTGTGTGAAGTAACTAACTGAGAGAAACCACTGCAACAGCCGAAAGTCTCCAAGTGAAAAAAATAAAATGCGCAAAGACTCAGGGACAGGAGAGGAAATCAGGGTCCAGTTTCCTGACTGAACATCACTGCACCCACATGGGGTCCCCAGCACTGGTGAGGACATTTCAGAACTCTGGCACTGCAGCCTTCAGAGCAGTAAAGCAGCCTACTCACCTAGCCAGGAAACTTGTAGGACCCAATTAACATCACTCCTATCACACCACAATCCAAACAGTCAAGCTGGAGGCATGGCAGATCCCAACCACATCAGGGATTACAAATACCAGGGACTGAGTTCGACCCAAATATCCACTCCCCCTTGCCCCAAACTCAGACTTAAAAATCATCCATCATGGGCACTGCATACAGGATAGTAAATGTCACACTCAAACTAAATACCCTCTCAAACAAAGTATCTTTTCCTTTAGAGGTTTGCAAAGATCTGAAGGACTGAGAACATCCCCAGCCCCCATGAGAGCTATCAGCTCACCCCTCTCCTGCTGACAGAGGAAATGCAATCAGTGAAGTTCCAACATTAAGTAACATAAGAAACTAAGGAATTTAAGCAGATTAAAGAAAAATTTGTCAGCCTAAAAGTATTTAAACTGAATTTAAGTAGCCAAACCACTACTGTCATTTTGTAGTTATTCCTTTAATAATTAAATTTTAGTCAGATGGGGCAATTTAGTGCAGGAAACTCAGTGCTGGGGTTTAGCAGCTTCTACAAGTTCAGGACCATTCATCTCACGGGTTAACTTTTGCTTGCTTTTAAAGACAAATTGAAAGCTAAGCAAGTTAATGCAGTGCTTCATGTAATACAGTCAAGAATAAGATTCAACACTAGTGCTAACATGGAGAGCGTGAACATATATAGGAATTTTCCCTTTTATAAAGCCCAGACCAATATTAAACCACATTTTAAAAAGTTTACAGTATTTTAATCAGGATGTTAGCCTCTTAGATTTTGTAACTCAGTGGATTTGTGGACTGCAACCTTTTGCCTTCCCTAAGTATAAATCATGCAAGCTTTTATTGTAAGAATGTGGAATTACACTCTACAAACATCAGGCCTACCTATTTCACCTGCATGTAATTAAGCAGAGAAAGTTTCAACTATTCTTAGGACTAGTCCAGCAGGCACCTACAGATGCTATTAATTATGCCATTAGCTACAACAGAGGGGGCTCACACAGAGGATTTAACCGTTCTGAAGTGACTAATAATCAATACAGCACCAAAGTGGAACACAGTGACATTGCTTTGTTCAGCTGCATAACACAGTACAAAAGGCTTGGGCCAGGGAGAAGGAGGTTTAAGCCAAATAGGACAATTCCCAGATACAGCAGCAGTGTTCATCTGAAATGCACCCATGCATTCAAACACAGGTTTCTTCAAAGGCAAAGAAGCACCACAGAAAGAAACTATTCCAAAGGGCACTGGAAGAGCAGGGAAAGAGCCTGGATGATAGATTCTTGCTCTGGTCTTGCTTCAGCAACAGCTGCAGTCAGGGGTTTCTACAGTACCACAGAAATTCTTCTGCACTGTCTTTGCACACCTTCATGCAGATTATTTTCCTACTCACTGCTTGACCCTAAGCACATCTCTGTTATGGACAATGAATTTATTCACCTTATGGATAGACCAAAGAGCTGGGCAATATGTAATTGGGCCTCTACTATGCTTGAGCTGCATAAGCTCAAGAGGCTTTGGTCAGGCAGATCCAATCAGCCAACAGCACTAATGAGCAATAGTGTGATGAACAAACAGCTGCACCACTTGTGTGCATACAGGGATGATAAACACATCTGGTTTTGTAGTAGAAGTACACAGAAGGAAACAATGTAAGCACACGCTCTCTCCCAGCAGAAGTGATTCATGCTTTGCCAGACTCATTCCCTCTTTTCCTATTCAAGAACTATTACCTTTCCTTTCAGAAAGAAAACAGGCTGCAGAAACAAAAAACAACTTACACTGTGTATTACCATCTTCCTTACTAGTATGACAAAATAATTTTACGAACACTTAGTTTAAATCAAATCTAATTAATACAGATGAAAGATGCATCTATTTTTCCACATTTTACACCGGGAAATAAGAAGGCACGCACACATCATTAACATGAGCTACACACACATCCCTGAACAGAAACACAGGCACAAAAGGAGCAGCACAAGGAAACTGCTTAACAAGACTATGACTGCTTGCAGTACCATCTCTCCAGTGTTCTGCATGCAGGATCCAAAAACAAAGACCACCCTGTGTAGTCAAAGCCTTCTGATGTATTATTCCTCTGACAGAGGAATTAACAGACTACAATCAGCTCTGAAACAACATAAACAAAAAAGCTACCTCCAACCCCAGGAGTTTTAATAAGTTTCTCAGTGTCTAACTAAATACATTTTGACAAGAAGAGAGAAAGCTGTACCTGTGCTCCCACAAAACTCCAAATAAAAAGTGACATTTCAAAGTTTGCTTTGCCATGTCAAACTCTGCTCTCAAGTAACAAGGTTTAAGTTGACTGATTATGCACTGGAGTAACACAGGACAGGATTTGACCCTTGTGGCTTCAAAACATGACCATATTGGCTTCATTTCCTGCCATTTATGTGTCATCTATTTTTATAGAGAAGTTCTATTCCTGAGAAGTTTAGCCAAGGTCTTATTCCTTCATGACTTTGCTATGAGCTGCAAACAATTACTTTAACAACTGAACCACATACACACTGATTGCTGCAATGTACATCCATGAACCAACTTCTCTCAAAATTCCTGCATGTTCTCTTTTCATTTTATTTTTATCATCAGGTCCAATATCAAGTTGATATGATGGGTCAAACTTAGGAGAAATTAGAGAAGTAAACTCCAAATCCCGATTCCAATGCTACCCTCATTAGTTACTGACAGATGTCAGACTCACCTATATTATTGGGTTATGCTGGAACTCCATCATAACTAGCATTTTAAGGGATTCTATAATTGGGCCATAAAGTTCACTTCTGCCAGGGGAGGGGGATGGGGGAAAAAAGGGAAAACTACCCCATCAGCTTGGGAACAGTTCCCCCTTCTTCAAACCAATTTTCCACTACAGAAATACTTGTCCACAACAAAGCCCTAAGCTTTCGCTATGCAAGTGCACAGAGGGACACATGGGCACAGACAAAGCACAAGTGCTGCTATGAATCCTTTGCTCAGCTCAATGCAAACCCCACAATTTAACAGTAAATTCTTCCAGGAGCATTAATTCAAACTGTAGGTGGACTTTTACAACTAATTATTTCCAGGGACCAAGTTAAATTGAACACAATGTGTTTGTTTGAGAAGAACAGAATTAGTACCAGAGACTGAAGGTGAACGGTGCAAGGACAGCATTTTTCTAGCTCAGTATCTCATTTTGGACTATTTGAGCATTTTTGAAATCATGTGGTTCAGGAAGTGTTCCTGACATTAAGTGACAAGACTGCTATATATTTTTAATACTAAGTCAACTTGTACTACAACTTCTGTTTGATAAATAAAATTCAGACAAGCTTGTTTATTGGTTTAAATACCAAAGCTGACAACATGTCAGCAGTTGATGCTCAGTATGTTTTTTAAAAAGTCAGGAAACCATATATGTGGTCCTCTATCCTTCAGTGTAATACATGCTTTAAACACATCATACCAAGTCAGAGGAGAAGCAAAGTACACACACTTTGTGTAAGGCAGAGTCAACACTCATATTCCTAAAACATTGAGGTAACACTAAAACTGAGCTCAGCCTCTCACTGTATGGCCTCAGTTTTTCTCTAATGTGCAGTAAATCCAGAGTTTGCATGAAAAAGCTGCAACTTTCAAAAAACCTGTACATCCAGTTACTACATGTGCTTTGTTTTAAACATGAAGATCTGTTTATGCTACCCCAGCTCACAAACTTCCTAGAATACCATGAAGGCCTTTTGAGTTTTAGTCACATGGTTACTAATACAATGAAAACTGGAATCAGGAAACTCATCAGAAGTCTCATTCACAATTCCTTTTCTTCTAATACTTAAGTTTTCTTGCAAAGCACACATCATCAGAACAAAAATAAATGAGTGCTTCCAAATACAGAAACAGATGAGCTATTTGATTATCTGCAGCTCACTTTAACAGTAAACCATCACCCCCTCGATCACTTATGCAGAAAACATCTCCTTATTAACTCTATTCCATTAGAAGTTGCATCTAAGAGCAACTTAAGAACAGAACAAACTTCTCTTCAATTTGCCTGTACTTGTAAAAACACGTAAACAAGTCACTATTTTCTATCCTAATGGAAAAACTGACATCACTAAGTGATGTAGAGAAATGCCATTCAGTTCATTTTCACAGGCTTGAGATATCTGCTCTGCTTTTATCACACCTATGCACCAGTGCATACATACAGCAGAAATTGATCAGTGCAATGCAAGACGAACAAAAGACCAAGTGACAGTTAAATTCAAGACTTTTCCAAGTGATTTTAATAAACCTCTCTGCAGAGAAAAGCCTCAGATGAATCAGCTAAGGTCTCTTTTAGATTATGATGCATCAAGCTAGAGAGTGGCTGTCAAAAAGGGAAGTTTCACAACAGGTAAGAGTATGGAACAACAAAGTCTAGTTTCTGAGTTAAGTCCTTGCATTCAGGTACCACAAAGATGTACTTATCTATTAATTTGATAAACATGTTATTACAGAAATATTGAATATTTAAAGAACCCACTCCCTGAATTACCCTGAGTTAAATTCAAAGATGTACAACTTCTTTTTCTAATAGATTTTAGAAGATTACACTGAGATTTTATTTTTTGCCAAAAAATCTGGAAAAAGTTCCCATATCACAGAAAGACTGCTCAACACTTCTGCTAGACATCATCTCCTGCAATTTAGAGCACAGGGAAAAAAAATTTAATCCCCTGCCACCTGCCAAAACCCAGATGGTAAAACCTGAGAAAAGTGCTCTCACCTCTTTTTAAACCCTCTGGGGCAGCTTAGGCACATTAACTATAAGTACGCTATATTTAACACTAAACCATAGCTCTTAACTCAGTATTGTATTGTTTTCCAAACATCACCAATAGTTTTAGTATAATCCAATTTTCTGATGGGATAAGTAATAATTTTTAAAAAATCCACAGCTGGCTGAAACCTGGCATGTGAGTCAATAGATGGCCCCTTTCTTTTCTCATAATGTCAAATGCAGCTGGTCTGGTACTCATTAGCTCTTTCAGCAATGAATACTTATTGTATACAGGAACTTGCAAGAAGGGAAAAGCAACTCTGCAGCAGATATTTATTTAGCTGCCTCCTCTTCTTCTCAGCACATTGCTTACAGGACAGTACTATAAACATACATGCAGAGCTGACTGCAGGTACGGCAAAGCAACACAGCCATGAGCAGCTCTGGGTATCTGCAAGACATTTGTTACAGAATCCATTCACAAAAGAGGGGGGAAACCTCCATCCTTAATGAGATTTCCTTTTCTTCCCTCTCCTCAGGGCTTATACTCCCTCACTGTCAGAGCACAGGGAACCTCCACAGCACAAGGGCTCACTTCATTAAATGCCATTTCGGGCCTAATTTCACATTGTGACCCACTCTGCTGAGGCAAAGAAAGCAAAACGCCAGATGCTCTCTGTGCCTGCTACCTCAGCAGTGCTTCATTCAGTGCTCCAAAAAACTTCCAGGCATCCATTCAAAACCAAGTACCCCCAGCCTGGTCTGTCCTGTCACAGGACAAAGTGCTGGCTTGTCTTCAGCTCACTTTTGAAGCTTGCCTATCATCTCCCAGCCCAGCCTACTCCTATCTCCTTTCCTTCTTCCCAAGCCTGCTGGAATTCGAACTTTAAATGGACACCCTCCATGGCAACAATAGATAAAAAAGGAGCCTTTGATTGTTCATGCGATGCAGGAAAGAAAGGAGGAGATTCATCCTGGCTGTGACCTAGCAGAAACTCATCAAGCACGGCTCCCCTTCCATTGCAATGGGATGCCTGAGCCTGTAGCTACTCATTCAAGCTCCCTGTGTCTATGTTTCCATTCAAAGAGGATGAATTCTTCAGGTTTCCACTGTTAAGGAATTAAATGTTGATCCTGTGAATGAAGGGCAACACCAAGCTTGGAAAGCTGCCAAAAGGTTCTGTAACACTCAGCAGTTTGGAGTTAATTCAATATTTATTGATACCTAGCAGAATTTATAGCTGCATTATTTATAAGGAGTGGGGAATCACAAGGCCATATTTAGACCTTGGTAATAAACTATTTTTAGCACCATCTGTTTTTCTAGTTTGTTCCCTTGCTTAGGCAAGAGCATACTTTTATCCAGCTCCCTTTTCCTTGCCCATTTAAAAGAATCCACAAAGTCTAAATCGAAGCACAAGTTAGGATCACTCACAATATTTATTGTGCAGCAAGCCTCCTAATCATGTTCTGGAAATCAAACCTGCTGACTAGGGACAGTCTTGGGCTGATGTAACACTAAATGTTGTCTTCACTGAACTGAGCAGACTTTTTTAATATAAGGGGCAATGTGTTTCATACAAAGGAGGTTACTATCTGGAAAGAAACAATTGATCATTAACTGCATTAAGCCATCTGAAAAGTGGTTCACAACTCCTGGCAGTGCTTTTCTGGGACATAGTTGCCAAGTTTCACCCTCATTAAACACATATTTTTTGGGGTTTTTATCACAAGTACATTCTGCCATGCCAGGCTGCTGTTAGAGGGGGACACAAATCATAAGCAGCTGCTGCAAGCACCTTGTTTCAGAGATGAGTTTCAAGCTGCAGCTGTTACCCACTCAAAAGCTCCCCCAAACCTCAAATTACCTCTGAGTTTACATTGATATTCTGCTTTTAGTATGTGACACAACACTGGTGGCCTCTGCAGCATGAAAAGGGACAGAATGAAGGGACTGCTGGTTCCTTGAACTCTGAGAGAAGCAAGGCTTTGGGTACTTCATGCTGATTAAGTTCTCAGAAATGCACTTGATGGCAGCAATATATTCATCTTACCTTCCTGGCTCACAAAAGTTTTGATTTTACCCAAACAGAAGCACAAATATTCAAAAGTTTCACTGTTAACTGTGTCAGACTAAGAAATTTTACTGTAGAGCAGGGCAGAAAACTTATGTAAAATATGATCTCATGGAATTCTTACTTGTTACAAAGGGCAGCAGCAATAAGGGTTGCAAGCTGGTTTCCTAGGCCTTGCAGCACAGGTCAAAGCATTCCTAGGAAGCAGATTGTGTGCAGCAGAAAACCAAAATAACTCCCAGCATGTAGCACATAGGTCAAAATGAAATTCTACAAATGTACAACAAACATACGGCCACTATAATGGGTTCCAACAGAGTCTTGAGGGCTTTGAAACTTTCAAGCAAACAATATTATTAATAGAACATTCATTTGGCACTGGCAAATTATGCAACAGTGTGAAGGAAATATAACAGTGTTGCCCACCCAGCAGCCCCCTGGGATGTTTCCTTCCACTTCACTGAGCTTTTTTTGCCTTTTTTTTTCCCAGTGGAGGAAACAGGACACAGCACTTCTAACAGCAAGTACAACAAACTGCCAGGTACATCCTTGGCAGCACAAAATATGGACAGGCCATTCCCAGGATCAGAGCCAGGATGGTGAAGTCTGCTCCTGGTGAGAAGCATCTCCTCAAGCTCCAGCAGCAAGCACTGTGTCCCATCTGCCAAAGCTCCCCACTGATGTGACAAGTGTTCTGTCCCTCTCCAGGGGGGAAAAAAGCTCCAAATCAGTGCTGCCTGGAGATGACACCTCTCAAAGGACAGTCTGCTCAACTGAGAGAGCTCAATAAAAGCTGTTCAAAGGACAGAATCAGTCTGCAGTACTTTGAGTGGCCACACAAAGCACATGGACAAAAGCCAGCACACGCAGTAACTGTCGCAATAAATTTAAGATTTATTGCCAAGTATGTTTAAGAGTAAAAACTAAGATTACAACTTGTAGTTCAATTCCCTAAGGCTGTTGCATAACCTGCAAATATATTACAACATGAGAGCAAACTAATACTGGTGATTAACCAGGAATATAATCAGAGGATCTGGAAATCTTCAAAAATGCAGCTTGTTGCAAGCCTTACAGCAAAGCATCCAACTTTCATGGGGGCAAGGATGCTCACTTGATTGCACACAAACATACACTTTTCTGAAGATCTGGACTCCTTTTACAAAGCTGACACCTTATTAGCTAGTACATATGCATACTTAGTATGATTCTGCATTCAGACAGGACTACAGGGACAGATGAATCACAGTCTCAGAAAGCAACTGGAGAAGATGACGGCAAAAAGATCCAGGATCAGGCTCACTAGGATCTGCCCATCCACCCTTCCCTTACACGCCAGATGGCTCTGGAAAGACAACAGTTATCTGTCCTTAAAAATCAGTGATCACAAAGAAAGGGCTTTGTGATTAACTCTCAAGTCCTTACCCATTTGAGGGGTGGCTGGGTGCCAGTGAAAGGAACTGTGGCAAGTCAGAAGAATCTGAGTACAAACTCCATTCATATCCTAGTCCATTCAGGGATCTCTCCCCTCCACCCCAATGATTAAGGGATCTGGGCAACTGGGATCCACAATGCCAACACTGAAACCCTCTCTCAGTCAATATTCTTACATAGCAAGCCTATGTGAAATTGATCTACAGCTGGTTCTAACTGTATCAAATCATGTATCAGCAAAAAACAGGAACCATTAGGAGACTGGTATTTTACCCTACTTGAGTAGCCGATAATCTGTAAGTGAACTCTGATCTTATCTTGAACCTCCAACTTTAAAAATAATGCTCCAAAAGCATTGAGGTAGTTTGAACAAAATGCAACTTTTTTAAAGAAGTCATACAATAAATGTGTTTTTTAAACCTCATAAGTTTGTTACCACCACTTAGCATTTTGAACAGTATTACTTCAGTCCTCATGATGATCATTATTCAGCAACATGTTTCCATATCAAGGTCTCCAATGGCAGGAAACAGTGAAAAACGTACAGAAAGGTCTTTTAATATATAAATGAATTGCACATGTGCTCTGTAAGCAGCCACAAACAAATCTTTGTCTCCTGACACTAGTCAGAATAAACATATCAATACTCAGATACAAGGTCACTAACATTAACTTATTCAGTGTTAACTCCTCCTGATTTGGAGTGGTATCACCCTTGTTCCTCCTGGTAGAAACATTTTATTCTGACATGTACACCAAATTCCCAAACAATATCCAACAGTTCACCATTTTCTACAATTGCTGTATTTACACAAGCACATGCTGCCTCATATCCACTACAAATGTCTGGAGACCATCTGAATGAGTTTGTGTTACACTTTACTCAAGCTAAAGGTGGGAATCCAACTCTTTAGTTGTTAAGATTTAAGAAGTGGATACATACTTCAGGTATTGAAAGTATGCTTTACAAAGAATTCCTCCTAGCCCCATCAAACAGAGAATAATGTATTTACCGTATTAACCACACCCTGAAGTTTAATCTAATTGGTTTTGAAGCAGACTGTATCACTACAAGACACAACAAAAACACTACACTTGACATGCAGGCGCCCCATTGACTTGAGGACCAATTTCTCTTAAAACGGAATTCTTTCTGCTGTCCACTCCCGCAGGGAGAGGACACCTCCTGCAGAGCTCAACCACCACAGAACACAGGTAAGATAAGCCAAATTTAAACCAGGGTTTTGTCCTAAGAGAGTTGAAAACAACCAGACAGTTTGGATCTTGAAGCATTTACTGAGCCTCAGAAGATGAGAATCAATTAAGTTCTCTGCAGTGTACTGAAGCCACTCAAGATTATTAATTACTACCTAACTACTCAGGGTCCATGCTTTCTGCTGTTAAAGGACCTTAGGCTTAGTAACAGAAAGGACAGAAAATTCTCATTTCTTACGGTTATTCAGACTCTCCACCAGGTGTCCTCTCCCTGGGAGGGCAGAAAGAACTCAGTTCTTTTAGAATATGAATACCTGAGAATAGTATTTTTCAACATGGAGCATATATTTACTTTAGTTATAAGTCTGAGGTGAGTCTGGAAGTGAAACACACTCCACTGCAAAGTTAAGTATTTCTGTTCATATTAAACTCCATTATTACAGTCCTACTCACCTGACAAAGTATTTCTATTTAACAAGCTTAAGGGCCATTTACCAACCCAAATGCACACTTGCATGCCCTGAAAACACACCTTACTGTGCCAACTATGTGAACTTTGCAAAACTGAAAAAAGTAAGTTTATTGCTCTGGGACATGCAATTTTAACAAGCCTTGGAAATTCAACTTAAAAAAGTTTTTGGTTCTATAGTAACACAGGCTCAGGTTACAAGAGTTACACAACCAAAATAAATGCTTAACACAATAGCATGTGCATTGAGCACTTCAGGACAGTACAATCACTCTGAAATCCCTAAAACCTTTAAGTCTGTATTTTGTTTCAGGAAAAGTACCCTTAAAAAGTATGATGAATAATATTCCCAAAAATCCCCAAACCTGCTAGGCAAGCTATTATGCAAAAGTAAACTCTAATTAAATACTGAAAGGAGAGAAGTGGAAAAAAAAAAACACCTCCACACTAAGTTTGTATTTGAGGAGTTTGGAGCACATCAAGAGTCTGAACCTCTGGATCAATTTCGGTTTTGTGCACTAATGATGAATTTCAGTGAGGCTCTATGCTGACTGTGTTTCAAGCACATCTGATTTCTGCCACTCTCAGCAAACACTACAGCAGTTACAAGTAACCTTGAAGCTCTACAAAATAGGACATGACAGTTAAGCCACAAGCACCTGTCATATGTGTTTTAAGATCTTTCATACTATTTGTACATCATAACACTACTTCATATCTCTTACTTTAACCTCATAGTTCTAACTTAAACGCCATTGTAACACACCTCTTTTAAAAGGGGTAATTTTCAACACACTGGCTGAAATGGAGTTACCCAAGATCAGCTGAAGTTCAGAAAACTTTCAGTCCTGCAAAGCAATTTACACCACAGTATTCTTGTTCCAATACTGCCAAGACCACAAAGCATTCCTGCTCTTCACTGGTAATGTGAATTAGTCTAGAAGACAAGCAAAGCACACACTGATCAACATAAAACAGAACTGAAAACTGAGATAGTTAAAATATAACTAGACAAAGGAAAGAAGTCTCATACAGTATCAAAAGTCACACCTGAAGAACACTGGGAATATGCAAAACCCTTTCCCAGAAGGCCAACATCTTTGCAGAGCTTAAATTACTCAACCTCTGGTCTTAAAAGCTCTTTTAAATTCTGCATTTGTAAAACCTTTAGAGGCCCAAGCAATCACATACAGAATTTCTGAGTTGTGACCAACTAGTCTACCTCCTGCATGAGAAGGACCACATAGGCTACACGCCTTCTGGTTTCACTATTCAGGCTTGGCTGAGGGAAGGCAGTTTCTTTAGTAAGGAACTACAAACATTCTGAGTGTGGTATTGCAGCTGCCTGCTACATGCACCTTTCCTGGGTAAGGTGGAGGGAGGAGAGAGACTCAGGACCCACAGCAGGCTCCAGTGACCCCAGAAGGGACACACTGAGCCAGGCCTTGGTTCTAACACAGACCTACCTAAAGAACTACCTAAAGAGTGAGATCTACCACTTCTCCTTCCCCTTTCACTGACAGGCACAGGATGTTGTTTCTCCTATTGCGCTAGAACATCTCATCCTTTTGAAAATGAAATAGTTGCATACAAAAAAAAAAAAATCTGCAAGCAGAATTTTAAGACTTTGATATTTCTGATCAAGGCACACTATGCAATGATATCTGGAACACTAGGGTTCTGCAAACAGTGAATGTTAAAATTTCAATGGGCCTCCAAAATATAACTCAATATTTTATCCCACTGAATTACACCATGAAAACACTTTTGTGCTGGAGATACTTCATGTTCAAAAAATTCTACTGACTGAGCAAGAGGGCCCATTTTTATAACCCCCAGGATATGCTCCTTTTTTAGAGGAAAATAGGAATTATTACGGGTTTGCACGTACGAAGAACAGGAAGAGGCATTATACTAAAAGAAGAGTGTCTGCATTCAGCTATTCTATAACAGTCATTGTCCTTCAAACCTCACACCCTTCTCACTTGATAACTCCTACATAAGCAAGCCTCAACTCACTCATACATGGGGCCCTCCTACAACTTGTCCCCTCAATGTAATGAGTTGTCAAATTGGTAGTAAGATTAGGGGAAAAAAAAAATTAAAGTCCAGGATTCCTTTGCTTATACTGCAAAATAATTCCAGTGAACAAAACATTAGTGCTGTTTTCAAATTAAAACCAGAGTGTGTTTCCCTACTACAGGAGAAACATGTTTGACAGACTGAAGATAACCCTTGGCAAATTATCCTGTATACCTTGCATTAATAAAGCACAGTTCAATTAAACATAAGTACAGCTGAGTAAACTGCACTTCATGCAGCTGGAAGCAATGGTCCTAGGTCAGAAGAAGACATTTGTACAAACATCTGCAAGAAAGCTCAATGAGTTGATCCTCTCTCCTTTCCCAGTTTCCAAAGTACTCTGCATTTTTGCCCCTCCCACCATTCTTCTTTATAATGCCTAGAAAAAAGGATATTCTTTTGGATCAAAGGAAAAAAAATGAACTGCCAAGATTAGCCCTAAAATGTTTCAGTTACACTTGACAAAGTAGATGTTGAAATCGTTTTAGTTTATATCAGTTTATCAGTTTCTATATCTGATTTGAGTACTTAATCACTTGGTTGAAGTTTACAAGGTTGCCACGTTAATAACTGAATTATCAGCACACTGCTCAGCAGTACTGGAAGCAAGCAGAAGCAGTTGCATTTAAGAACTGAGGATGCATTTGCTATTTTCTCAAAAGCATAGGAAGGCAGTTAAAATGGAAGTGCTGTTAAGCAAACATCCGGATCGATGGAACAGTCATTTCACAGAGCACTGAACGAACCAAGTTATTTTTTAACTACTGCAAGTTCAAGATTCTTAAAAAAGGCTGTTGGGCATATGAAGTGTGCCACACCAGCACTGCAACAAGAACAACTAATGGAAAACTACCCAGGCTTCTGTTTCACACAGGGTGCTGCAGCTCAGACTCCAAAAGGTTTGGGCTAAGACAAGTTCTTCACCTTTCTGCCATTTTATTGCTCAAGTCAGAGCATTTTAGCGACTACAGGTTATCAAAAACACTCTCTCAGCAAGCTACATCTTCTGTCATAGCAAAATTAAGCTTAACACAAAGGGACCTATCTACTGCTTATTCAGTTGATGACTTGCACTAGAAATTTTATTTCATCCCTGATTACCTTCTACTGTACTTCAGAGTTAAGAACTGTTCAGGAGCTACATTTTGTTCTCTGTCACTTCATTAATACAACAGACCTAATCTCCAAGGTACCACCTTATTTCCCAGCTAATGCAAATATTTACTTGAACTATTTAATTGCATTTTTAAACCAGACAGCTGATGTCTGATCAAAGTATTTTCCTGAAAATCAGATACACAACACAGCAGATGTGTTCACGTGGCAAAGCAACCTCAAAATCTGTGGTGGGATCTCCAAAACTGGGAACAGTGCAGAGAAACTATAACCATGACAACAGCAAATCACCTACAAAAAAAGGCTGCAACACCTCCTGATATCAAAACGAGTCCTAACTTCATCCTGTGTTGCCCAAATACAACCAGTGTTTTTCACTCCAAACTGACACTTTCAATCTTGATCTCAAGAGCAAATATGAAACCAGCTCCTTCTGCTACACATAAATGAATAATTTATACAAATAAAAGTGAATCAACCTTGAGAATTATTCAAAAACTTAGAAAACCAAAGACTCCAGGACCTAAAAGCATGTTAAAATAATTCATTTCTTTACCTCTGCTTGCATAGGAAGTTGGACAACTCCAAGTATCTGGATATGAAGAAACTAGCAAGATTTGAAAGAAACTGAGTCTCATTTGGTTCTGATTTTCTTTAGTCTCACCTGAAAGTAACTGTATTAACTTCTGCCATAAATAGTTTTTTTATTGAACAAAAATTCTTCAATCCTTTGCTTCAAAATGCATAGCAAAAGCCTCATACACCTGACCACTTGAATCCTGGTAAATCCCCACATGGATTCCAGAAACACTCAAAATCCACACCAGAGGACTGCCTACCAGCACTGAGTGCCCTTCCTGTTGCTCTCTCCCTTCAACCACACCAAAAAAGTCCTCAGATTTTCGAGGCTTCTTGGCACTGTCTGTTCCTGGGTAATTCTAAACCAGACAAGATTCTGCTTGCTTTTTGCAAACTTAAACCATTCTCACTTCAAAATGGAAATCCTCCCCTACACATACACACAGGTCCTCACCCTTGTAATTTTTGCAACAAAAGCTCATTTCACATCAGGACTGCAGCTGCATTTGTTGTAAGCCAATTTTCCTCCTTCACCAAAAATCCCCAGCAGTCATTACACTCAAGCAGTCTTACAGATACAAGCAAGTTGTTTTTCCTTATATGTTCATATACCACACTGAAGTTTAAAAGTCTTTTTGAACATCAAAAACGCCACAAAAGATGAGTCTTCTCCACTAATCCAGTTTAAACCTAGTACTTTCTTATCTTCTTCTTGTGCACTGATCTCACAGGAAGTTTCTTGGGTGGAGACTTGAGAAAGTTTTCAAAAGCCTCTGAACTGTATCTGAATTACTAGCTTGGTTTTACTGCACATCCCACTTTCTACCATCCAAACAGACTTTAAACCAGAATACAGCTCCAGAGAAAAGCCTCTGCCCTGGCACATCTTCATGCCCTTAGAGCTGAGAAGATCACACACCCCACTCAGAGAGCAATGATTGTCTTACTCTACTTACCCTCACTGACATAATCAAAACAGGTTAAAAGACTCTTCCACAAGTAAGACAGGCAAGGGAGCTGAGTGACCAGACTTCAGTCCAAGGGAGCCCAGAGCAGCAGCATGACACAATTACTCTTGGGATTTCCACTTTGTCCCAAAAGGAAAAGAGTGAGTTATCCAAAACCATGCTATGACACAGCACTTGGAATAAAAAGTCAAGTCACAATCTGTACTAAAGGCCCTAACAGCAAAAAAAGTTGCACTTACAAAAAAAAAAAAAAAACAACAAAAAAAACCAAACAAACAAACAAAAAAACAACAACAACAACAACAACAAAAAACCTAAGCATTGAACCTCAATTGCTTACTCCAGGAAAGACAAGTGCAGAAGAACCTGCTCCCCACTCTAATATTGTCCTCCATGACCAGCCAAATCATCACTTATGAGTTCTGCAAGACGCACAGCAGCAATACTGAGACCCTGATATAGAGCAGAAATCTAATCAACACACAAAACAACTGCTCAAACATGGAGGTGGCAATACAACTTTGTGACAATACATCTGAAGACTGATGAAAAATGGTAAAAATATGCCCCAAAGAATCCATTATATTAACATACTTCATGAGTTAAAGCTGGGTGACATCATCCACATAAGGGAAGGCTGGAATATTCATGAACTCGATTGAAATGATATCATGGGCACATTTATAGAAAAGCACAAGGTCACACCATCAAACTGCATCACGAGGAATTAATCAGTTGGAAGGGTCAGAGCAGGACAAGAAAAACAAGTGACTGCAGTCACCGACACAAAACAGCCGTAAAAGGAGAGAATAAAATAAATAGGAAAAAAATAGTAGTCAGAGGTAGGCAAGGCTCACAGTCTGTTTCAGCAGAGTTTACTGAGCATGGCAAAAGGGACAATCAGCAGTAACTTTCTCTAAGCAGGCACACTGCAGAGGGATCAGCTGGAAGGAAGAGCCAAAGAACCAGCTCCAGGTAACAAACACACTTGATAAGGACATGTGCTATGATCAGCCATAAGTAGAGTTTAAGAAATCACTCACAACCTTTCTCTTCATGGCAGTTTTCTAACATAAACCAACCATGCTGGGAACAAACAATAAAATCCAGTTCTAACTAAAATCCATGTTAGATGGTGCTCATGTTCTAATCCTAAAAGTAAAACAAAAGAAACCACAGGAACTTCTGCAATATTCACTTCATTTTTACAGGATGTTGAAGCCCAGGAACCTGTGTAATCTCTTTCAACAAGAGACTTCAGCTTAGCTATACATCTGACAGTTAGTACTTCTTGGGAATTGATGCTTCCACAGTATGTATGTCTAACAAAGAAGGTTAAGGAAGAGAAACTAGCAGGGTGGGGAGTGTTACACAAGAACAAATTAATCATAAATCTCAGGACATATTTAAATAGATCACAGAAAAATATTTTGACCACAAACTGGCCAGTGAAGGGTGAAAGTAGCCTTACTCTGTGTACACAAAACCTTTTCAGATGGAGAGAAGAAAAAAAACTTGAAGTAGGTATGAGTCACACTAAAGAATTTACATATGACTGCTTTGGAATTGAGTGCAGAAGGTAAAGGAGGTTTAAAGCAGAGGGAGTTAACAGCAGCACTCATAGTCCACTAACAGTTCCACTGAGGTTTGTTCTTACAGATTAGAGGTTATTACAAATATGACTGTTCGCTAAAAATGCATTTCAACATCCTGCCCCTCTTTCATTTCCTCTCTGTAATCCTTTGGTTTAGAGTTTCCAAACATGAACTTCAAGGATCAAGTTATTTCTGCTATAACCCAAAGGTAAAGCCATTAATATGCATTACAAACCATATTATCATTACTAAACTGGACTTGACCCTCAGTCTGAATGAATACAGACAAATGATCCCCCATGGAAGGCATGATGAAGTCTGTTCACAACAAGGGAAAGACTTCACCACAACAGAAGAAAAAAGCCACCCCGGTATGACAGCAGCTTAATCAGCCAAGCAGTACTGCTTGCAACATCTCCTGTAAGATATCAAAGAAAAAAAGGTTGTTTTTAGATAAACAGAGGATAAACTTAAAGTGTCCCAAACCTGTCACTTGTTACACTCTGCAGACAATATGTTGTAGCACTAGTTTGAATATCCTTCCTATTTAGGTCACAGTTCCTGCTACTCCCACAACCTACTGTAGGACAGAGAAACACCTCAAATTGCTGCTATTACTTGTGGTGAATGTGGCAGTACATTGATTTTTGCTTTGTGTAACTGGCAATTGGTTTCATCACTACTCAGGAGAACAGGAACCTTAACTGAAGTTATTTCACAGGTGCATGAGGAAATCCTAAAGTAGAAGATCCAGCATGCATCAGTAGACTCATACGTGAAGAAAAAAATAGCATTTATGCCTAAACAGACATTTGAAGCCAAAGGCCATCTCAAGAACATCAGCTTTACAAATAGTGCTGCTCACAAAATTAATAATTGGAAGAGACAGGCATTGAGAGCTATTCATAGACCTAGAGCATACACTAAAAAGGTTGCAGAGGACATTCCTTCCTTCCCCCTCAAACTCTGGCATCCCCTCCTCAAGTACACTAGTGTGCTTTTTTTAACCTATAGCTTTAAGGCACTAAGTTCCAGACTATCAAACTGCTGACAGTGGCAATGGAGAAAAAGAAAGATATCCCCAAATTCTGCTTGGGAAAAGACCTTTTGGGCAGTTTTCACCCTTTTGCCACCATCCTCTAGCTGCTGACTGCCACACATGCAACTTGCCTCATGGCTCCCCAGAGGTCTTCATATTTTTCAGAATATGTATTAAGACAGAAAAAGCCAGAACTATGCTAAGTGTGTTTCAATTTAATATGGTAATGTTAAAGATTCAAACCCACAGTCATTGATTGCAGAAGCAGATTTGCTAAAAAAATACAAGTACAAGCCATACAAAGAGTTGATCACATTAGCAGAAGGATGTCCTGTGTGTCTGGGAGCAAAGGGTGGACAGGGAGATGTTTGAGTGAGTTCACATGGCTTCACAGGTGCTGGATACTCTCAGCCCTGGCTTTCAGACGTGCCATGGCTACAACATCCAGCAAATGTCAGGGTCACTAGATCCCAAGCCTACTTAGTCAGGGAATGTTTTGTATAAGGCAGCTTCTACAGTAGCCTAAGAATAGCTCAGTGTATTTATACAGGACTAACTGTGGGTCATGCCACCACACAAGTGGATGAGAGAACTCAGTTCCACTGGATCTTTCTGCTACAAGTCATAGAATATTCCTTCTGCCATAATGAAAGTGGAGCAGGACTTAGCGATGCTCAGCACTAGGAAGGACAACTGGTTTTCTGGACAGTTATTCTCTACAAGGATCTAAACAAGATTTTGACACCAGACCAAAGAACTTGAAAAAAATCCCTGAACAGAAAAAAAAATTGCAGAGCTGCAGAAGTAACTCAGAGCAAAGCCAAAGGGACTCGATGAACAGCAATGTACATGAAGCAGAACCTGAGGAGCAGCAAGCTGTGTAAACTACATAATTCTGCACACGTCCTGTTCTCGCACGGTAACAGAGAAAGAATCACTCTTGCTTCCAGCATTCAGTTCTGCTGTCCTCCCTCCAAAAGAAAGAGAGCTTACAGCAACAAGTAATAATCCATAACATCCTTATAAAACATAAGCACATGCAGGAACACAGAGATACAGTAATAGGGAAAGAAGCTGGCAACATTTAGGAGGAAAAGAGTTATTTGACCATGTGAAATTAGCCAGCAGACTTCATGCTGGGTTGCCAATTTCCCAGTAAACACAGACATGCATTTTGTAAAGATGCTTAAATGCCATCTGAAAAAAAAATATTGACTCCCAGCAGAATGGTTCCATACTTTAGGTTTGTACCATGTAAGATTCATCCTAGAGGAAAAAGCCTTATGTGCAAAGGTTTCCTTTTTCAAGGCCTGTTACTGAAAGAGCTTTTCAAGTTCAAGAATCTTACTTTTTTTTTTTTTAAGAACACAGCTGGGTAGAATAGCATCCAAATTCAACAGTATCAGAGGCAGAGACCAGAGGTTCTCCAAACCCTGTGTCAAGCCATCAGACTAACCCCTTCAGGCAACAATGTTCAAGGTAAGAAAAACAGTCATCTGTCTTTGAAAAATACCTAGGTCAAGAAAAGACTCTGCTGTGGTTAGAAAAAACCCACAAGGCCACTTCTTGACAAACTTTATGATCCGTGTAACTCCGGTTTGGAACACAGTTATCAGTTATGCTTCAGCACGGAAAACTTAAATCTGTTCATGACAGCAAGACCATTTTAAGGAGCAAGACTGGAGAAAAAATGCTCCCTTCTAACACTGCTCAACCTAAAAACTTTTTTCTAACAAATTAAGTAGTCCATTAATTAGAAATTACAGCTTTAAGTAAGAGACCTTATTCATCATAACGAAGGGGGGGAATTACACAAAATCTGGATTAGCCAAATTCAGAAGCATCTGAAATGGAGCCATAGATGGATAGCAATTCCCAACCCACTTCCCTCCCCTTTTTTAAGCTACCTAGATATTCATCTTGTTCATGGCAGGAAGAGGTAAAAGCATCACATTTAAGTCTGGCATTATCTCCAACAATCTGGCAAACTGCAGATTAATCCTCAGGTACCTACACTGGTACCAGAGTAAATCAAGTCTCAGTTAACTGGGCCTATTTACTGAAACGGGATTGGAAAAATTAAAAACATGTCTGAATTCAAGCCTGGTAGAAGCTGAAGGTAATGGGACAGGACCTGTTGGTCCTGCCTGGAAGATCTGTCATCAATATGAACAGCTGCTCCCATAATTCTGAGACTGTACAAGAAGCCTCAGATGTGCCCTGGAGCTCTTAGGAAAAGCTTTCCTATTCTACAACACTAATTTTGAAAAGCCTTCCTTCTCAAAAATGGCTGTTCCTTGGACAAGGTACAAAGCCTAACAGCTCTAGTGTCAAAAAATCATCAATAACCAAGGGAATTTCACTAGTTTTGTACCAAGCAAAGAAGTATATAGGAACAACATCAGATGCACTGAAATAGTAGGGATTTGGAGACCACTCATGTTCAGCAGATACCAAATGCTATGGGCAGGACTCTCCCCAAGTGTGAGCTCTGATGATTAAGTGCCCCAGGCTACTCTCAGAAGAAGCCAAATACTGGACACCTCTGGCTTACTGAAGTAATTATTTGTAGTACTTTGAACTAAGCTAAAAATACATAGTCTTTGATATATCAAGGATACTTCTCATCTAAATCAGTATGAAGCTAGCTAGCACTACATGCACACCAATACAGGCAAAATACCACTTGTGCCCCTCACCACAACAATAATTACTTTTTAATTGACTACAGTTTCATTTTAATAGATTATAGCTCAATCTGTGATGCCCTAAAATATACAAGAACTAAGCAAATAAAAAAAGTCCAGTAGGTAACCCTGTGAGATGAATTCATGTTGGTTTTGTACCACGATATAAAAAGTTGGCATTTAAAGGTTTCACATACTAGATCAAATTATAAACTGGGTAGAGAATGTTTCACTAAACCATCCCACTGAAAGTAAAAATACTTGTCAGATGCTAAAGCTTTGCAGGACCAGGACACTAATTATCCATGATTCATTAGCCATCCCACAAATCTGTTACTGCTTCCTCATATGGAAAGGTCTTAAGGACTGTCATATTCTCAAGCCTGGCAGTCAGAAGATGACTCACTCACTTTGAGACAAAACATTATTACCAAAATATAATGCCTGTTTCATACAGACCTTGTAATCACCATTGTATTTGAAAGATGAAAACAAGGAAAAGGAATTCAGCTTCCCTTCCTCTGAGTCCTCCTCATACAAAACTCAAACCACAAGGGTGGCAAGGGGAGGGGAGTGAGGAAGGGAAAAACAAATGCTAAAGTGGTTTCCATAACCAAACCCTCCATAATTTCAAAGCATGTATGACACTAACATGCTGCAGTGACCACAGGAAAGCAGAGCTTCAGGGAAAATAATGCCTTATACCATGCCTTGCACACTGCCATTTGCTTAAGGACATCCTTAAATGACAAAAATTCAAGTAGTTGGAGAGCCCAAACTTAAAATTACACAATAGAGGTTGTGAAAAGAAGTGTTTCACAGTTAGCACATCTACAGAAAAGAAAGCATAAGAAAACTAAAGCATCAAGTGATGAAGGAGGGTCTGTAAAAAAAAAGATACAGTTTAAGTTAATTTTTTTCACCTACAGAACTTACTGGAAAAAAATTAATTCGACTTCCCAATTAACACTTTATTGGATGGGGCAGGGGGGAGTCTCAATTACATCCCACATTCAAAAAGAACTGGGAGGAAGTTGAGAAGCAGTAGTTTCAACATCTCATTTCATATTTAATTACACATGCCCTTTTCTCTAGTTTCATTCAACTGTAGAATTATCTGAACTGTCAAGTTCAAGAAACTGATAGAGCAAACATTAATTGCTATCAGAGATGCTTCTACTTGAGTAGAAGCATTTTTTTAAAAGGAAAATCAAAAATACTGTGAAATTCAAGCACCCCTCTCAGTTTCATTGATACGCATAGAGGACCCAAACTCATCACCCCAGTCTGCTGCTACAATCTCCTACATCTCCCTCTTAAAATAACTACACTCTTAAGCCAGCACTGCTCTGCCACAAAGCCCTTAGAGCTTACACCACCTATATACGTACTGCAGCCATTAAGGTTGACACAGACTGTTCAAAAGGAAAGTGAATTCCACAGGGCAGTGTCTCTGACAATTAATTCTACTTTGAGTCGAGCTACATGTCACCTGGATAGAGCCCACAAGTTTTACCTGAAAAGCAGACAAGTCAGGTCAGTAGCTGCACACCATTGACATCATCTGAGATCTACACAATTCACTGCTGAATTAAGTTACTACCTTTCTTATAGGCAGACGTTGGAAGGTTTATACAGCGTTTGCCTCCTTCTGAAAAAAATTTACTGGGTTAGATACCATTCTTCATTGTAAGAAACTGCTCTTCTCACTTCCACAAAAATTCGTGACAACACATTAAAGAACTAAAAACCACACTTAAGTCTCTGCACCTCCCCAGTAGCAGAGAAATCCCCTAATGTTTGCTCCCCAAAGGCCCTTTAAAGTCAGTCATGGCACAAGTGTTGTCCTTAGGCACTGCTGCTACACATATTTTGGTGAAAACCCTCAGCTCTTTGTACAAGAGTACTTCTCTTTTCACCTGGTACAATGCCTGAACTAATTTAAAAAAATTGAAGCTTAATTTTGCTATGTTGCTTTGCTAGTTATTAAGCATAATACCCAGTTTCAAAAATAAAGATTTACACATGCTTCACATTAAAAACCATCTGGGAAGGGATGGAAAATGAACATCAGTTTTGCAACACCACGGTGTTAACAGGAACTGTGTAATTATAGATAAGCTTTTTAACTGATGTTAACAAAGTCACTCTTGAAATAGAAAAATTTAGAGACCTCCTACGTTACTTTCACACAACAGATGTGCAGTTCATCTATTTAGGATTAGAAGGATGAAAGAGCCATACAACTATGCCTGAAATGACAAAATCCAACTCAAAACTGATTGTCAGATAGTAACATAACACCCAGTGGATAATACAGATTTTTGACAAGGTTAGAAAGCTGTCTTTAAGCTTAAGTCAACTACTTATGCCATAAATGCACACTCTAAAAATAGTTTCATATCCCCCTGAAAAGACTCCTGTTATTTAAACAAGTTCCTGCTCAAACAATGGACACAGCAAGAGACAAGCACCAGCTTAGAGATATGATTAAGAAGTTTAAAAGAATGCTACACTGATTTATAATGGCATAAAATAAAGTTGGGGGGATGTTGTTTTGGTTGTTTGGGGTTTCTTTTAAATATTTGGAGCTTAAGCCCACTTATAGGCTTTTTATTCTGATGCAATACATGTTAAAGAATTATTTTTAGTTTTGAAACCAGCATTCGAGTATTTCTAACATAAGTACTTCCACATAGGAAGCAGTAGCTGTATAACACCTCACAAAGTAGGGTAAATAAAGCTTAAGATGACTGAAAAAGGTTCATCCCTTCCTACAAAATATTCCTTTAATTAACCTATTTTACTGGGATACTTTGAAAAAGTTTAAGTTAAGAGACCTAACTATTAGGGAGAGGAATAGTCTAAATGTTTGACTGGAAATGGAGATCTAGCTGAACACCTCAGCTGGTGCTACTTAAGTCCTTGAAGCTCTGCAAGAAGCTCTCATCCCTGGCTATTATTTCTCAGAGCAAAAACTCCTTCTTATGTGTAATTCTCTAACTCATGGGGAAAAAAAATTCCAGGCCAAAGCAGAAGAGTCATTCATAAATTTTTCACAAAGAGAGAAGTGTAGCTGGATACAGGCTCCCAGGCTCTAGGTACCACATTTAATATCTGCTATTCCTCCTCTTGCTCCTGCAGAAGTTGCTTTCAAACAGAGACTAAGACATCTCAATAGTTTTTATTAACTAGAGGACCAGCAAGATTAAAGTTCTATTTCCATGAAATATTATCATGACAGTAGGAAAGAGATCCAAAAATACATGACACTATCTTGAGTCTGAATAACTTTTATAGCTTAGGCAAAACTGCCCCTGCTTCCCACAAAAGAGTCTTTTATCTGCTAAGGAAACCACAGCTCTGGAGGCATTTAAAAGGCTACAGTGGGCCAGATCTAGAAAAATATATATTGTGCGAAGTAATCATGCATCAACAGAGAATGAGACAGGATGACTTACGACATCTTTCCTCAGCCATGATTTCCAGAGTTGTTTTTTACAGATTGATAGCCAAATGTAAACAGCTACTCACATAAAATTTGATTCAAACTGCTGTATGCTATTTTTCATTTGATTTGAGAATATGGGAGGTTTAATCACACTACATAGCAGATACATACTGCTTAACTTCAGAGGGGCAACTTTAACATACAGTCTAAGCTCAAATACTTGGAAATTTAGACATCTGTTGTCCAGACATGTGCAGAGCTCAGGAATGTCTGTGCTCTACCAGCAGTGACAGTGGTGCTGGGACTGCCACCAGCCATCACTGAAGTTTGCTTAAGAAGTAAACGCCACAGGAGGAGGCATCTCAAGAAACTGCTCCTACCTTCCACACACCTGTTCCTCTCCAAAGAGAGTTTCCTCCTGATCTTAGGAATACTGTGGCCTCTTAATTGATTTACATTAAACAAATATAGCTTGACCTCTAGCAGACTGAAGCCAACTTACGCTTCATTGTTCAAAATCCTGCAGGCATAGCAGGAGTTTATTTTAACTCTACTGAAGTCTAGAAAACTTGCAAGTATCTTACTGTACTCATTTTCATTCAGACATTTGTCCATACTCTTAAAGAAAAACCACGCTGAAATATTGAAGTATTTAGCCTCTTGCACATAGGGGGATGCTGCACGGGCAAAGAGTAGAAAACTTTTCTTTGAGGTCCATTGCTCACAATTTATTTCCAGCTACAAATTATGTTTATGCCTAGAATTACACAAAATGGATTTAAGCCACTGTTTTACTTACCTAAACAATTTTGATACAATGTTGATATTTGGGATACAAATCAAGTTATCTTTTGCTTTCTTGGTTTATGATCACTTACAGAATATATCACCACAGGAAGGAAAAAAAAAAAGCCAGTACAGTAAGTCTCTGAGGTGTTTTTCAAAGTAAAGGTAGGCCAGAATTAGTTCTATTTTTCAAATGTTAAGTTAAAGGCTTCCCTGGTAATAGGTATTAAATTTTCCAAAAAGAACTAAAATTCTGTTCCTGGTTCAATTGCTTCATTCATAGCTGTTCTTTTCAGTCTTAACCTTATACAAAAGGAAACTACTAGTGTTATACATCTATATTTGCCACCATTTTATTGATCCCAATCAACCCAGCCCAATCCTGCTGTACATATTACTCAGCTGTATTGTATTTTCCACAAACCATATTCCAAAACCCAAGGGCATTGAGGGTGCCCTGCAGCACAAGATACCAACATGTAGTGCAAGGACGTCTACCATCTATTTTATTTGAGTAGTGCTGCACCATCCATGCACCACTGAATTGCAGCATGTCATACACAGGCAGACAAACCAGACCTACATTCTGACCTAGAGATGCTGTAGTACATCTTGCAAGTGAATCACAAGAGCTTAAGTGATTACGTGCTGCAGTTGTGTTTGAGTGCAGGGCACAGAACAGCCTTTGCTGACTCCACAAGCAGAAATCACATCTACCCCAAATAACCTGTTTGTTCCCATTTAGACAGGAGGCTACAAGAGACAAGCTTTACATAAGCATCTCAAGCTATTTAAAGCAACATGTTTACTATTTCCAGAACACAATCTGAATGAACTTCATGAGCCAGCACTTAACCTACTTTAGCCAGTGCAGCCCTGACTCACAGGGCAGGCAGCATGTGAGCTTAGTGAGGGACTTGATACCACTTCTTTACCTTGCACATGCTAAAACAGCAACCTGGAGTGAGCTTCACAAAAGGGAGCAGTTTCTTTACTACACTAATCACAACATGAATTCAAAGAATTAAGAAGAATGCTTCCACATTTACTTTGCTTAAACTTAGTGAGGTCACAGTACGGCTAATCCATACACCTTTCCCCAATACTAACTATTACAAAGGGCAAAAACAAGCCATTGCCTGGTTCTCAGACTGCAACCACACATTTTGTTACCCTGGCTTATATACCTAAATAAAATAATTAGTATTACAGCTCACTCCTGTATCTATTCACACTGGCTTCTACAAACTGGCCCACACAAAGTGAAACAAGTAAGTGGATGCAGAGATTGCACAATAGAGATCAGGAGTTACCAGGAAAGTCTCTGTAATAAAAGCAGCAGCCACCTGACCCAAGTTCAGTTGCAACACTGCTGATGTGCTCTGCCCTTTATAAAGTACTGCCTCCTCCTCCCACCCTTCAGGGACACATATCCACCCCCAATATTCACTTCTGCTTTGTATACATTTTTAAAGTGCTGTGTAAATCACTCCCAACTAGTCCTGCTGCTTATTCTCACATGTAAGCAATACTGATTTTGCTGTTTTGGTAAAAGTTGACATATTTGATTTGTTTGTTCACACTCACCCTTATTACTACATAGAGCCATTACATCACTGCTATCTGCAGCATAAAGGCAACAGTCATAAGGCAATTTTAGCTCAATTTACTTTAAGGATCAGAGTTATCCAAGTGTTTTGCCTGTTGAAGAGCTGAAACAAGTCTTCAAGAAAGACTTGATCAAGCATTCCGTTGTTGCAGGTAATGAAGAACTGTTCACAAAAATTAAACTGTTGTGTAACACTGTGGAGGTCCAAGATATGGAGTTAAAAAAGCTGGTTATCAACAGAAAACAGCTCTATCACTAGTTGTCAGAGTTTGAACCACTGATGCCCCCAAGATGCACACTGGCAGGAGCCAGGCCATGCTGGAGGAAGTATCCCATTGCACATTCATTGTTCCTGCATCCCTCAAAGCAGCTGTTCTGGTTGGGCAGGGTGCCAGCTGCAGCTTTGGCCTGACCTGGTGTGGCACTTAGGATCTCTCTCAGTACTAAGAAAATCCAGTAGCATAAAATCCAGATGACTTTAAAGCATTTCCAAGAAAAGAAGCACCCCGTACTAGGAAACTACAACTTCAGCCCTTGAGTTATTTGACTGCTTAGAGACCTCAAAAATCTTCATTGTGTTGCCTTATCTGTCTAATGTTAATTAATGCATGAGATGCCCCAGGATTCAATAGTTGAAACTACTATTTATGAGAATAAAGCCAGGTATTTGGTATTAACTATTTAAACAGAGCAAGCACCACTTCACAGAAAACACAAATAGTTTGGGATTTTTAAGTATGATACCAGGATTATTACTTTCTGGAACCTCATGCCACCACAATGGGGGAGGAGTAACACAAGAATGTTGAACAGCAGAAAGACTTCAAACTACAGTGTTTTGTTTGATCTAAAACAGAATTAAATCTCACTGTCACAGTAAAACTTGCTTACACACAAAAAAACATGTGCAACCTCTTGGCTGCTCTTTCCTTGTCGCACCTCAGGATCAACTGACGCGACTCAGGAAGCACAACACTGGAAAAAACTCAGCACTTTCCACTTCAGTAAAGAAACACTTCTCTCCTCACACTGCAGTTAGCAGTCTAAACACCACCTTGAGTCATTCTGTGGCAGCCTCTGAGCCAGAGCAGATCTGCTGCAGGAGAGCACAAGCCCAGAGAGGCTTTGCCACACACCAGTGATGGGATGTCTGCTGCCATGGAGGAAGGCTGACACTGCTCACTGCAGCCAGCTTCTGCTTGGGGTGGCTGTGAACAAATGCTCAGCAGGCACAGACACCTCGTTCTGCTGTGCTGCAACTCCTACAGCTCTTCTTGCACACAAAACTGAATGGAGAAAGCAATTTTGAGCCTTCAGGGGCTGAAAACAGCTATCGTATTTTGTTATCTTTTCCTACAGTCTCTTCCATTTGTTTTTACAGCTGTCTTTGTGTCCTAGAAGGTCTGATGTTTCACAAGTTTATATTTTCAGCTTCTAGTCCAGAAAAAGATCCTTCCAGAATTTAGCACCATGTGAGAGCTAAGCAGGGGTGCACAGCAATCTGCCTGAACAGTTCAATCTCTTTCTACATACATGAATCACTCACTTTACTGGATATTAATTAGCATTTTCTTTGAGAATTGAAGATATGGCATATTCCTTCCCAGGAGGGCATGAAAACCTAAACCAGAGGGGGAGTGCAGTGAAGTGTGAAGGTCTGTGGAAGAATAAAACAAAGTCAAAGTACATAGAAATAAACAGTTTACGGTATTCAGAGCTGCCCAGTTGCTTTACCTCTCTAAATAAAGGCGCAAATCAGAATATTAGAGATGCAACAGTGGAAGGAGCAAGCCATGAACAAGGACACAAATTAAGAACAGGCATGGATAAATTAATAACCTGAATTTTCTCATCAATGAACTCTGAACTTAAAAAGCAATGACAATGGAAACTTCGCTTTCATAATCAGACTTCTGATTTTCTATCACTAATATTTATCAAATTTTTAGGGACTGAAGCAGCAACCAACAAGTACATTTTCAGAACTCAACTAGCAAAAAAAAACAGTTCAGCAATGAAAAAAGCCCAAAACAAACAACACCAAAACAAAAACAGGAAAATAAAGCACATCAAACTAAAGAACACTTTTCATCCCCTTCTGCCTCTAAAGCTTCACTTGACCACAGTTATTCAAGATCTTCATTCAGACGTAACAGCCCTCGCTTCAAGCTATATAAATCATTTAGTGCTGATGAATACTGATTTGAGAGAATTCCTTGCTGAGAAGCCTTCTGCAACTTTAGCAGGTGTTTGTGTCAACCTCTCAGGACACCAGGGCATTGGCAGAAATAAATGTCTGCAGCTCCAAAACCTTCATCTTCAAGCAGTTGTGGCTCCAATATACCACCTTCAGATCTACCATAAATCATATTTCACCCATGCCAAGTTCTACACAAGCACTATTATCTAACTGCTGACCTGGTTTTGAGCAACTACTTGGTAAGTTGAGCTTTTTGGGAAGATTTGAGAACATCAAAATATTTGCAGTAAAGCTTAAAACAAAAATCCTTAAAAGTGCTTGTTTTCAACAGAGGTCTTTCATTAACTGACTTGGAAGTGAATTTGAAATCACAGAAAAAGTATTTTTGGAAACAATAAGGAGCCATCAAGATACATGAAAGGAAGGTCTTACTGAACTTTCCTTAATGGTAGCCCTGATCTTCACTGAGCTATACACAGATATAGGACACCTTGTTTGACACTTCAAAACAACCCTTCAAAACAACTATTAGCTCATGCTATTTTGCACAGCAGTAATTTTGCTTAAGACCACAATGTAAGTTGCAAAGCATATACATCTGCCAGGATTTGGGGCATGCAAAGGAGCTAAGATATAAAGACTTCTAACAATAAAATGGGCAAGCATTCTAAAAACAACCTGATCTTTCTTGGAAACTTAATTCAATTCTTACTTCAAATATTTCCAGTACTTGCCTAGTTTTTCAACAGACGTTTTCATTAAAGTTTAGCATGTTTGGAAATTGATGTATTTCCAAGATATAGTTTGTGCCTTTGATTTAATACACAGTAGTATCTTAATAGGAAGATTCTACTAAAATAGCTGGAAAGAAAACATCAGGCCTTGATACTGCAGAATAAACTACTTATCATGAAATCATCACTTCAAAATAGTCTTACAGAAAGAAGTAGTTGAGACTGGCTAAATGTTAGTGTCATATACAATTCTGCAGCAAATCTAAACAGCAAAAAAACTTCCTGTAGACATGGGCTCTAACAGGTTTCCTCCATACACACTGCTGTATGGATTATTTAAGAGGTGTAAGATTCAGTAGCCTGAAACATTGCATCTCACCTCCAGTGTCTCAAGAATGCAAGCAGCATCAAGCCTAGCCAAAAAAGGGGCAGGTTTTAAATTTTACATAAAGAAACCTGCATTAGACCACACAGGCAGTTGAAAGACAAATCCAATAATACTTCTGGTCTAGATTAGCAAACTAATCTCAGCAGTGATTAACACAGAGAAACAGGTAAGATCTGATTAGCTAACTAGCAAACTTGCATCTTAGCCAAAACTCACAACACTGTCTAGTCATACCTAGAACAGAACTAGTTACCAACCTTGTCAGTAACTAAACAGATTGTTCTACCCCCACAGCTTCACCAAAAATGTTGTATTTTTAAAGAAGAACATCTTTTAAGATATAAGAAAGTTGTTTTACAAAAGTACAAGGGAAGGACAGTTGTCATCATAGAGACTTTTAGCCAAGTGGATATAAATTAGTTAGCATCAGACAGTTCCAGTATCTATCTTACTGGTATTTTTCCCATGTATTTTATGTAAAGCCTACTAATACTGGGGTACCACAAACTGCATGTTTTAGCCAATATTGTGCCCTATTCAGCTTTCCTTTTGCATAGTGCACCACATACAAGGACACTGGTGCACAACTATGTCTCTTCCTTACAATTTTACTGCTACTTTTGCCAACTGTCTCCTCACCACTAGTCGTAACAGATCTATCACACAAGCCTTCTAAGTCTGGTATCTATTCAAGGCAGTAGGGTTCTATTCACAAGCACAAAGTGCTCTCTGACCATGTTAGATCCAGTTTTACATTTTGAACTGTAGTACTCAACTCTATGGAAAAAGAAGCTCCAAAAACATGAGCTGTGTTACATGCATTTGTATTCCATGCTATGTATAGGCATGAACTTAAGTTTTCTAGTCCTTGAATTAGCTAGCACCTCTACTCTCATGAGGAGGGAAGTAGAATTCTAAATAAAACTCTGGAGTAAAACACCTCCCCATTGAAATGGAGTACCTGGAGTTGCCATATTAGAACACAATCTCTTTCCAACTGCTTATTAGCAGCTTCTTTAGTTAATCCATTTATACAGGGGTTTGCTGTCTCATTTAGCTTTATGGAATTACTCAAACTAAGGGGAGGCTTAATCAAACAGATTTGCACCAAGATTACTCAGAAATCATTGCATTTGGGAACACAGTGATAGAAATTCTTTGCTACTGTGTCTATTCCATTCCCCGTGGCTTCCTTGCTTTTCAAAAACCAAGCCATTTCTCTGTGGCCTCTGCTTTAAGCATCTTTTCAGAGCTCTTAGCATTCTCTATCAAGTAGAAGGGGCTTCAAGAACTGTGTTTCACAGGCAAAATATAAGTTGCTTCGGGGTACAGTGCAAGCAACCCGCTCTCCTGCCAAAGGTGACAGATACAGGGCACGAGCAAATCTCCAACAACCACAACTCAGTGCCGCTGATCTAGAAACGGCCTTTCTGCAAGAGCTCCCGTCCCGCACTGAGGAAAGTGAAATCTCACCCGTGTCATTTTAAAAAAGTCTAACGATGGCCTGTTCCATCGTACATCCTCCTCCCGTCTGCGCTTCAGCCGGCTTTTCTTTTCGTTCAGGACGCAGGGCTGCGAGCGGCACCTCAGCAGGCCCTGCCGCCGGCTGAGCTCGGGTGTGGAGGTGGGAGTGCTGTTGGCTGAAGGCAAGAGATTTCCTGTCTCGGTGATGTGCTCCTGGGAGAGGGAGAGGCGGCGCCTTGGGTTAAAGTCACAAGGGCCTCCGGAATTCCAGCGGGTGCTGGAGCTCGTGCTGCCCTCGCTGCTGTCCACAAACCCGCTGCTGGCAGAGGAAGGTCTGGGTACTGGAGAGGTGTTGAAGCTGGTGATGGTGAAGACGTTGTTTAGGGACAGGATGTTCTGCGGCAGGCTGATGCTTGTGCTTCTCTGCAAGGTGGCACTTCCATGGCTGTTGCAGCGCTGCAAGGTCACGCTGCCGCCGCTGTTACAGCGTCTCTTTGACACGGGAGTCCAAACCTTGGAGCTGCCGGGCTTCCAGGGCGAGCGGCATCGAGCCAGCTCGTCCGGCTCCGACAGGGACCTGCAGTGGCGCTTGGTGGGTGGTGCCAGGGGCTGGCCCGAGTTTTCGTTAAGGTTTAACTCGCTTATCCATCCTGACACCATGGACGTGCTGGAGGGTTCCTGCTGCCACGGCACGCTGCCATTGCTGGCAGCGCTGGTGCTGAACGGGCACACTGGGAAAGGGTAAGCTGAACTCCTGGTTGTGTCAGGCTGGATTGGGTAACCCCCATTTAAAGCTTTCCAGGGACTGTCTTCTGAAAGCAAAAAAAAAAGATACAGGTGAAAGATGAAAAGGGAAAGAACAATTTGGTTTAAATCTAGTTCAATGTAAAGCCATCAAAATCTCCAGAAGGATGAGCCATAAATACCCAGCTCTCAATCAAAATTTCACACTAAAAAAAAAATAGAAAATTAAAAAAAACCACAAAGACCAAAGTATTTCATCAAGAACCAATCCAGGTACTCCAATATATATGTACCTTGTTGATACTTTTTCCTTTATACTGAATAATTACAATTTTTTTTTTCAGTGACAAACAGGGACAGTTTCCTAGTGTACAGCACATACAATTAAATCATGTAACAGTGAACAACTTCAGGTACAACCAAAACAGATTAACAGTGTGGAGAAGCCATCAGGGAACTTTTTATTTTTTTATGTTAGAGCAGGATAATCACTTCAGACTGCTGTTCTTCATTTATCTCTTATGCTTTTCTATTAAGAACACTCTATTAAACAAAACTTGCAAAGAGTGTTCTCATTCTCTGCTCAGAAAAGCTTTACTTTAAATTAGAAACAGTATAAAGCTAAATCAGACTGAAGACTGTTGCCTTCCCCCCCTTACACTCTGAATATAAGAAAAAAACCTCAGATCTTAATTTAATGCATACATAAAGTATCCCTTAAGAACCTCCTGCAAGTTTTACTGTGAATGCAGACATAGTGCACAACTTCTCATCTGAAGTGGCAGCGCTGGGTTAAAAGCAGCCTGCCACGCAGCGTCTCACTCTTTTGTGAAGTGTTTCTTTGAGAACATTCTGCACATTTTACAGCTGTTCCTCCACATTATACAATGAAGTGTAAGAAGAACTACAGCAGACTTTGGATTTGCAAATTGAAAAGCAGCAAAACTGTTGGCCAGCTAACAGTGCTTCATGCTTGGTTAGAAAATTTGCTAATTTAAACCAATTAGCCAAATAAGTTTCACTTATCCTGGCTTTAAAGAAAGAACATTTAAAATACCCATTTTTTCCCATACACCTATTTTAAGAAGCTAGATAAGAGTCTAAACACTGAATACTAATATAATCTCATGGTTGACTTTCTAAACTAAGTTTTAGAGTAATCAACAGCTAAAAGATTTGCTGACTAGCTTTAAAAGTTGCAAACCCAAATAGTTGTACATGTTCCATGCCCAAAGTATGTCATGGATTATCCTGTTTATTTGGATCTTATTTAAAGAACACCCTATTGTCTCAAAATCATTTAACTGTGCAGACAGCTGGCCTATTCAAACATGTTTTATTAGAATTCCTCTGTCCTTCCTCCTCCATTCTTTCAGATGGGTACAACCACATACTGTGCTTTGCCTTAAGCTCTTCAAGGCAGGGACCATCCATAATTCAATGCAAGTAAAAGAGCCAACACAACGGGATCCAGCTAATGTTTGAAACTCCTAGCGTCTAGTGTAGGATGATTCCCTAGCTGGGACTCACCTGATTTTTTAAAATCCTTAGGAAGCTTTCTTCCAGGCTAGGAGGCTTATTTAAAAGTTTTAGTAGGAAAAAAAGAAGTCAAAAGCTGAACCTGTGTTTTAATTGTTTACATGGCAGAAGCACCTAACCATTTAGTCTGGAAAACAGCTCTAAGATCAGAGTCCAACCATTAACTTAACTCTGCCAAGTCCACCACTAAACCATGTCTCAAGTGCCACATCTACACATCTTTTAAATATCTGCAGGCATGGTGACTCTACCACTGTTCCTGGGCAGCCAGTTTCAATACTTGACAACACCTCCAGTGAAGAAATTTTCCTAACATCCAGTCTAGGCCTCCCCTGGTGCAATCTGAGGCCTCTTGTCCTGTCACCTGTTATTCAGGAGAAGCCATTCCCTTATTGCTTGTAACAGGTCACCTTGTTGGAGAAGGGCAGCGGGTTGGTCAAGCAGGACCTGCCTTTCAGAAAGTCCAGACTGACAGGCCTGTAGTTCCCAGATCCTCCTTCTGGCAGATGGGTGCCACATTTGGTGACCTCCAGTCACCTGGGACCTCCCCAGGGAGCCAGAACTGCTGGTAAATGAGGGAGAGTGGCTCAGTGAGCCCATCCAGGAACTCCCTCAGTCCTCTTGGGTGGATCCCATCCAGCCCCACAGACCTGGGTGGGTCTGAGTGATGTAGCAGAAATCTCTGATTATTTCCCCTTGGAGGGCTTCATCCAAGCCCCCATCCATTATGGGGGCTTCATCCTGCCCCCCATTCCTGTTTTCCACCTCAGGGAACTGAGTACCCAGAGAACAACCAGCCTTACTGTTAAAGAAGGCATTAAGCACCACAGCTTTTCATCATCCTTTGTCCCTATATTCCT
Source organism: Hylia prasina (assembly GCA_013397195.1). Lineage (NCBI taxonomy): Eukaryota > Metazoa > Chordata > Aves > Passeriformes > Sylviidae > Hylia > Hylia prasina. The sequence goes on along the minus strand of VYXD01010597.1, from coordinate 755,245 downwards.
CCTTGCACCCAGTAAAAGATGGAGATTCCCCTAAGCCCTCCTTTGGTTGCTGTTACATTTACAGAAACATTTTTTATTGTGTTTTATGGCAGTAGCCAGATCAGGGTCTTGTTGGACTCTGGCCTTTCTAATTTTCTCCCTGAAAAACCTGACAACATCCTTGTAAGTCCTCCTGAGATGCCTTTCTCTCCCTCCAAAGGTCAACTCTCCTGGCTTTTTTTTTTTT
>VYXD01010597.1:725313-754355 GCA_013397195.1 Hylia prasina | reverse complement strand
CCTTCTGGCAGATGGGTGCCACATTTGGTGACCTCCAGTCACCTGGGACCTCCCCAGGGAGCCAGAACTGCTGGTAAATGAGGGAGAGTGGCTCAGTGAGCCCATCCAGGAACTCCCTCAGTCCTCTTGGGTGGATCCCATCCAGCCCCACAGACCTGGGTGGGTCTGAGTGATGTAGCAGAAATCTCTGATTATTTCCCCTTGGAGGGCTTCATCCAAGCCCCCATCCATTATGGGGGCTTCATCCTGCCCCCCATTCCTGTTTTCCACCTCANAAGCCTCGAGCTCCAGCCAAAGCTTCCAGCTCCATCAGGCCAACCTTCTTCCCCACTGGCTCATCTTTCAGCACATGGAATAGCGTGTTCCTGCACCTTTAACATCTCCTCCTTAAAGCACTTCCAGCCTTCCTGGACTCCTCTGTCATTCAGGGCTGCCTCCCAAGGGATTCTGCCAAACAGCCTCCCAAGCAGGCTTAAGTCTGCCCTCCAGAAGTTCAAGGTGGCAGTTCTCCTAATCCCTGCCTCTTTCTTTCCCCAAGGATCAAAACCCCCAGTCACTATACCCAAGGCAGCCTCTAACCACCATATCACACCAGTCCTTCCCTGTTCAAAACCAGCAGGTCCACCAGGCAATCTCCCCTGGCTGAGCTCATTTATCAGCTGCATCAGGGAGTTTTCTTCCACGAAGTCCAGGAACCTCCTGGACTGCTTCCTCTCTGCTGTATTGTATTTCTAGCAGACATCTGGTAAGTTGAAGTCTCCCACAACAACAAGAACTAGCAATTGTGAGGCTTCTCTCAGCTCTTACAGAGTATTGTCCCTGCCTCTCTTCATCCTGGTTGGGTGGTCTACAACAGACTCCCACCAGGATACCTGCCTAGCTGGTAAATGCTACTTAAGACAAAGCACCACTTGCCTTTGAAACCTCACAAACCAAGATTCACATTTTATGAGGATTCCCACTGAGCAAATGAAAGTCCTCCATGCTCAGAGAAAACTTCACATGCAAAATTCCAAATCCACTCCTTAATAAGGCAGTACAGTATTGATATTTACATATCAATAACTGGAACTTTTGTTTTTGCTAGATAAAACTTTTTCTAATAGAACCAAGGGCGAATAAAAGCAAATAACACTTCTTTGAGGGCACCTGGACTGATTCAGCTTATGGTTTGCATCATGCTGGATGGTCTATGTGACAAAGAATATAATAAGGTGCACAAAGATTTCTACTAGCTGAGAAATCTGAAGATGGTTAACATGAAAAACAGCATTAGTGTGCTTCTGTACACCAAGGCAGATATTGAACAAAAAAAAAAGTGTTACAAGGGCTTTTTACTATGCAAAGCAGATCACAAGTACAAAACTAACAACCAGCTATTCCCAGTATTGTTCGAAGACCAGCTTAAACCAGCAGGCTCTACAGCAGCATGCTCCATCCCCCTCACCTTATTTACAAAAGAAAGGCTGCTTGCTATACCAATTACCTCAGTAAAACACAGCTAAGGTTTCTGAAGAACTTACCATTGATTTCGAAAGGGAACAAGCTGCCACTTTTGTTCAGCTTCTCAGATGAGTACTGAAATCAATCAGAAAAAAAAAAGTTTTAACTGTGGAAAGAGTCAGCATTCACTTCAAGGAAACTGCATGCAGTTTTTAGTTTTTCTATATGTGCACTTAACAGCGCCTTTAAAAAGATGGGGTTTTCCAATGTAACTTGAAGAAATTCCTGAACAGTTGATCGTTATAAATAAGCCTCTGGCACCTAATTATATGTAATGTTTTCTGATATATTGCTAAGTATCAAACTGTTCCAAGAGTTACAACATTAGCCCATGTGAATAAAGTGGAAAATTAAGAGTGATAATTCATCCCTAATGAAAAAGCTTTGATCCAATTCTCATTTCAGTAGAGAGGAAATTACAATCTGGTAGTTTGGTTTCCATTTGCAATCTTAAGGCTAGAAGGCAAAACACTTCATCTTCAACTAAGAGACAGGAATAGTTTTATCTAAATTAAATATACAAGGTCTTGAAGTTTACCACCATGAACACTGTTCCGATCAGGCTTTATTAGTATTTTACATTTTCTTATAATCAATGCAGTGAAATTTTTTTTATTTCTTCAAAGTAGAAAAGCCACTGAAAAAAATCTTTCCTATCATCAAAACATCTTTAGCAGACTGACTGCTTTTTAAATCTCAGCTTATTGGTGAGAAGTAACATAATAGCCCCACTTAAAATAAGGTCTATGTGTAAGGGCCTTCAATCAAGCCTCATCAGTAGCATCTGCACAGTAAGACAAGTTTGTAACTAATTTACCTAAAAACTATTACTGCAAAGGCATTCTTAATGGTCTAGATTTCTCAGACAAAGCACAGAGCTTGCAATCCAGTCTCCTATAAAGGAGCTATAAATAAGTGGCTCATAGCTCCATCAGCCCAAGGGTCATTATTCACTCCCCCACCACCACCTCAGGATGGAGAGGAAGATTACTTTAAAAAACAGCAACACTTTATGTGAACATTGTTCCTTGTGTATAGCCAAAGAAGATAGCATTGTACATACACTTCCTTTCCAGATACAAAGTCAATTTTTAAACAAACATCCTTGGGCTACAAAGCTTTTTCTTTTTTTTTTTCCTCTGTACAGCAGCACATAGTGCTAGTGACAACTTTATATCCTTGAGCCCCACAGAGACAAACACTGAGCTGTGCTAATATTCCCTTGGTGTTATTGTTTCACAGGTAGGAAATAACAGAACAGATGAAAGGATAGGACAGCAATGAGATTTTAAATCTTATTTTTTATCAGCATCTGCATATGAGATAAACCATTTCATTTTTACTGTGTAAATACATCTGTAGATACATTTATAACCTCCTTTTAAAGAAGCTATGTTATGTAAAGAGCGGAACCCCCAGTTTAAATATCCACTGGATCTGCTGTTAATTAGTCCAATTCAAAGTATTTGAAGTCTGCAACTTGCCAGTTCTACAGAATTCACATTTAAAAAGCCAGCATCCATCGTTTACTTTAATCAGGTACCAGCTTCATGTGAAACACAGAAGCACATTAAGGTAAAAGTAGTTACTTTTCAGCTGTCCCTGAAGGGGAAATGGACAAATTAGAGACTTAAAGATAAGGTCTTCCAACAAATTCTTCCTTTCCAGCATTCCCCAAATGAAAGGCAATACCAACCTATTCAACTATCAGACAGTAGCTAGGGAAAATGTGTTTTTGTAACAAAATTCCATGTGAAAAAGTCTCACAGCTGATTTAGCCTTAACCAGATGAAAAGGGCAGCAAGATGAGTTACTATGAGCATAACAGGGATGTTTAAAAGACTGTTTATTCACACAGGCCAAGATATTCAATGCTTATAAGGAACAGAACCTCAAGGAAAATCCTATGTGGCAGTTGATACTTAGTTTTTACAGTGTTCAGCCAAATGCATCTTTAATAAGGTTCTCTTCATGAATGTGCAAGTTATTTGATTACCTGTACTTTTACCACCCTAAAAAGCCTTGTCCATCAGGTAGAGACTAAACTACTTTGACAGCTGCAGAGGACTGAAACCATTTTTCATGGGGACAGTGGAAAAAGCAGGATCACATATACACACACAATTTATCCTCCAGAGAACTGCAACGTTCTCTACCTCAGACAGCAACCTTGTCCTTATAGCTACTTCTGACTAGGTTCTGGATAAGTCAGAGCTCAGTTCCATGACAAAGCAGACATATTTCCTCTGCAACCTGGAATCCTTTATACAGAATCCTGCTAAGTCACAAAAAAATTCTTTGCTAGTCCTTTGGAGATTCAGACCAAAAACCATAAGAACATGACATGTGACATCACATGCTGAAAGGGAGAGTAAGCTGCACTATTTCCGGCAAAAGCTCAAGGCACTGAAATAAAGGTTGAGTGACTAAGAGGACAGTAAGTAACAAATCTCCTTTACAATATATGCTTGGCTTTCTCTAACTGAAACTAAAATACTTGGAAACAGTGTCTGCTGGTGTATATTAACCACATCTGAAAGCCCAAACTTGAGGAGACCCTGTCAGGCTGTCAATTCTTTATAGGAGGGAGGATTTTTTTATCTATACAGCACATGGCACAAGTCCCACAAGATATTACTGTAACAGGGCACTGAACCAGTTTATCAGCTCTCCTGGGCCAGCCACACCACCCTCCCCCACTCATCCCCTTTGTGCTATGATCTACCTGAAGCTTTCTCAATGAATACTTTACTTTGTGATTATGCTTGAAAAGAGCTTGCAGTTGCTAAGAGCCTTGACAGGGAAGTCTGCTACCCTCTGTGTGAAGGAAATCTTCCTTAGAATACGGCCAAATTACTCAACAAGGTCACTTTCCTGAAGAGGAAACACATCCATCTTGCAACTACTGCTTTTTGAATAGATGTTAAAATGCCTCTGGAGAATTTATTAGAGAAATAATGGCATATTTTAAGATAGACATGCAAAACAATGAAATTACAAGTTTCACCTGAGGTTAGAATTGTTTGCTTCATGCCAAGAAGTGGCTCTACTTTGAAATGCTTGTTCACAAATAGAATCTCTTTTGTGCAGCTGGAGAGACTATGTTCAAAAGGAAAAGAAATGTGTGGTACAACATTTAGGACAGCACTGCAAGTTTCAGTTGGTTTTTTGAATCTTAACAGCTGTTTTTTCATTAAAATACTCACTCAAAAAGACACCTAATCTGAACTGAGTAAGTGGAAGGGCCATGCAAGTGAGGCTGACAACAAATTATAATTTACATCACTAACTTTAAGCGTTCTTTGCTGGTAGAAGCCAACTATAACAAAAATAATTCTGGCTATTCTCCAACACTCCAATGTACTGCATTAAGGACTTCACAGCCTGTGCTATCCCTCCTCATTATTCTCAGAATGACAACTTCATCTTCATACTTTTAAAATTAATGGCTTTAATTTCAAGGCATTTTTTCCCAGTTTCCAAGTATATTTGAGTTCCTCCAATTTATCAGCATCCTTTCCAAACCACAGGGAAGCTATTGTTTATCATTCAAATATTAATTTAACCACCACCATACAGATGTGACTCTGTTTGAATAGGCCATGCCAGACCTCCATTTCTCTACCAAATACCCTCCAAATATAACTGGATATGAAACAGTGGTGAGGAATATTTTGACCTTTTCTCAGGATGTAAAGAAGTGATTAAGTCAAGTGGTCTGACCAGTGGCTTTTCCTCTGAGGAAGTCAATCTAATTCTACATCTTTCAACACAAATAAACCTCAAAAATTAAAAATAACGAAACCCCACATGCCTGCAAGAGGTTTTACAGTAAAACTTGTTCCTTCCACAAATCCTTGACTGGCAGTGCTCATGTTTCTCAATACCACAGTTTGAAGTTTACAGCTCACATGCTGTTACTTCACAAACCAACACGAGATTCTATACAGGAATATGAAAAATGTACACATTTAGTCAGAATATGCAGAAAAATCCAAGACTTTTGAGCTCTATGAAAGTTCTGAGAGTTCAAGGGAATAGAGACCAACTATTTGATTTAGTGCTGCTGTCAACCCAGGAAAGCCTCACTGTGCTCACAGAACTTCTCATCTCTTTTGTGAGGTAGAGTTGAGCAACCAGGGACACTACCTTGTGAGCTACAGTACCCAAATTGAGGAAAAAACCTTGGGACAACCTTCTACAGCAGGTCACTCAGTCATTTTCCTAAAGGCAGGTGCAGGACAAGGCTGTAGGACATAACTGGGCATGCACTGGCTGAATTACACCACCTTGGAAAATTAGCATGTCATTTAACAGAGCAGTAAAAAGCTGGAGCCAATATTTTACAACATAAAAGAGGTACTTGGTCACCGCACAGCTTACACAAATGAAAAAGTGTACTATGTCCTGTACATGTTATTTTTATGCCCAGTTCAGCTGCACAGTAAATAGCTTTGAAAGAGCTATTGCTTTTTCTTTTATAACCCTCCTTCATGAGCTGTATTACAGAATAGCTTTTCCCCAGCTATTTTATCTACTTGTGCCAAGACACTTCTGCAGATGCATTGCAAAAGGTATCACAAAACTGATAAGGTTTAACTATATTAACCCAGGCAAGAAAAATCGGTCTTAATCTTCAATTAGGTTCACAGCTAATGTCAACTCACAGTGAGGTTCACATGGTGGCACAGAACTTTCTGCCAGCACAAGTAACAAATGGTGCAGGCAAGATCACTTCAGAATTGCTCCAAACTGCTGCTGGTATTCAAGAAACTACAGCATTAACCTGAACTTCTTGCCAAAAAGCCTAAATGTGCTAGCAGTGATACCAGACCACCACCAGTGGTCTTTTTCTCTTAGCGAAATTTAGCAATGCCTTCACCAGTGAAAAAAACCACATTTTTTATCATAAGTTCACATTTTAGTCAGGAAGTCATTATTTGCTTCCATGAATCCTTTTTAGTAGGGAGCAACCTACTTGCACACTTCTTTCACACTTGCTTCTCTATTTCCACACCTCACTATGCAATTTCCACACATTTTCAGGGTGCCATTGTGTACAAACAGAACCCAGAATCCTGTCCTCAGAACCTATTTTCTGTAAGAACTAAAGCACTTATAAAACCAATTACTTGACAGATAAAAGGAGGAGAGGAACAGGAGAAGGGTGAGGAGGAAACTGATGAGACATCGTGTGCCATTTTCCACTCCGCTTGTTCTTTTTNTGTCTTTCAAACCAAGACACCAGGTAAGGACAGGAATAAAAAACAACCAACCTACAACACATTACAGCATACCAACACACTCCTGTACAGACCCCACACAGTTCAAAAGCAGTAATATGTCCTTCTCTGCTATTAGAGGTCTGTGGTCCAAACCCTACAGTGACTATTGGTAAAGAGACTAGAAACTACAAGGTGCCGCTACATGTTTGTAACTAAACACTGCTACTGCTTAAAAGTCATTATTGGCTCCAATTAGACTCCAGAGTTTAGTTACAAATGGTGACTTTGCCAGTTCACAGATACAGCAGATTCTCCTACAAACTGCATGTCCCACAGCAGATTATCCTACAAACTGCATATACCAAGTGCTTCATCAAACCAGACAAAATAAATGCAAGCTAAGTACACACTCCTCCAGAGAGTTAACATCATTTCAACACCTTAAATCTGCCTTTCAAGAATAGCACATAAGGGGAAGGTGAAAAAAAAAGTAAAACCAATTATTGGAAGAACTCTAAATGGGCCTGCTAAGTTTTGAAAATAAGACTGCTTGATCAATGTCTGCTGTTAAGATATCCTTACTGACAAGGAACTGCATACATGAGAATTGCAGGTGCTTGTGCACAAAATCCACCACATTCAAGGTATGCTTCACCTGCTTTGAGCTCATGAAATAAATAAGGAAGCAGTTCAGTTGTTTAAGTAAGTTACAACAGAGAGAATTTTAAAGTAACTGACATAGTTCAGATCCAATATTTGATTATTTTAAAAAGTAACAGAACTACAGTTGAACAACACCTTGACGTTTAGTCAAATTAAGTTTATTTGTGTCCCACTGGAACATTAAAGTTTGACCTACAGAAGGGTGCCACTGTAATTAAAGTCAGTAAAACATAATTAGTGCACGCCATACAGAACGTGGTTTCAGTCTTCTCAGGTAGGCACCTAAAACTGACAAGAGACTGTTCTGCTTTTCTCACTCTGGAGTAGATATTTCATTCACAAGAGAGATGTGAAGAGAATAGATTCTTTCATGCCTGAACTGCATGCTTGAACCACACAATGTATCCAGAGATTACACCAGCAAGAATAACACCATCAACAACAAAGTTTTTCAGAGCACCAGGCATCTGAGACACTAAAAAAGCAAGGATCCCCTCTACTAGCATCAACAACAGTCTGGTAATAACCTGACTTTTAGTCTAACTGTATTTACTTGATGACCTGTTCTCCTTCTGCCCAGCGCTGATAATTACCTACATGGTAGTCACGGATTTTTATAAGTAAATATTCTTGTCAGATATAAAGATATCAAGCACCTGGTCTATATGGGGGTGAAGAAAATTTCAACCCATACAAATAGATTCCTTCTACGTGTGCATTTTACTATCAAAAAAGGAATCCTGAAAAGCTTGGATAATCCTTTTCAGTTATTAGGACACTATTTCATGAAGAGAATTGGCTTTTTGCTATTTAAAATGAAGTAGCAAAGTTAAAAAGATCATTGAAGTAGAAAAGCATCACTTCAAAAAGGGACTAAACACTGAAGATCCACTTCTTGCCCTTACAACTCTCACCCAACCCTGCAAACCAGTTCTAACTTAATACCTGAGTTCTGGCTGATCTGCATTCTTGAATTTGTTATGCAGTTGTGAGTTACTTGGCATTACACATTTATATCATGTCATTTTGGAAGATCCTTACCAGATTAATATTGTATGTTTTACAGGTCAGATCATCCAAGCTCTGGTTCTGCAGCTTTTCTGTTATTAGTGTTACCATGGTAGTTGTTCCTTTTCCACTGCTCACACAAGTGTTGGAGGCTCTTCAGTCTCTTCTTTTAATACTCATGAGCCATTTCTGGTTTGGGCTAGAATCTTGAGATTTATGCTTCCATCTTACTGCCAAAGTTTATTTCCAAATGTTGTCAGTGTATCATGTCTGGTTTCCTGTAAAATTGGATTAGAAAAAAGAAAAGTCAGAAAAATTCTTGCATATATCATAATTAGTATTGCAATAACACAACTCTTACCTGGACTATTCCTTCATGCAAATATATCACTTTGTGACCAATGCTGACGGCCTGGCATTTCAGATTACACATCTTTACTCATGAAAAAAATACTTCTACTTGAGGTTTCTATGATTAAAATTTCAGAAAGGAGACGAGACACATTAATGGTGAAGATCAGAGTACTATTTGGCAGTTTCCTGCTACTGAATTGCTTCTACCAAGGCAGAGGGAAAGCTTTCCCTCATTTAAACTGAAGCCTAAGCCAGGTATATTAGAACAGCATATGACACAGGCACTTACCCACCACACTGTTCTGCACATTTAACACTATTTGGCATGTGAAAGCATTCTACCATATTTGCTCATCACTAATCCCTTCTTAAAAAGAAAAATGAAGCAGTGGGTAAAAAACCCACTTCTCAAACCCTCAGCTACCTTTAATATCTTACTCTGCATTTTTTTAAGCTTTTTCTTTAAAGGCTGCATAATTGTTACCTGTCAGCAAACACCTGGTTACACTCTGGTAACCAGGACAGATTCCCATACACATACAGGTACCACAGAGAACAGCTTTGATATCTTTTTTCTCTGAGCAGTCATCTAAATCAAAAGCACTAGGTTCATCAGCTACCTCTTTTTATCCTAAACATCCTCTATATATTTTCTTTCTCTCTAGTGACCTGCATTAATCATGCTTGATGATTTAAGTTGGCCAAGCATATTCAGGGACCACTTATGGAATATAAAGTGGGAAGAGATCTTCACAGAGATACTTCCAAATTTAAACACGAGGCTTTGGGAAGGAACATTGATAAGTCTGCTTACATTTTCCAGTTTTCATATCTACAGTTAAAAAAAAGGCAGAAAATTATTTTCAAGTAATGTTTCCATAAAAATATTGCCTCTTCTGCACTACTAATTAGCTGTTTAAATAACCAGTAGTAGCAAGGAAAAAAAGCAACTTGAGGCTATGAGTCAAGTTAAACTCACTTAAAACTAAGAAATTAATAGTAGTAATAGTGATGTTAGACTATCTTTTAAACCTGCTGCCTTTAAGTACATCCTCAAATATGATTTTCATAGGTTAACCATGCACTATTTCACCTTCACAGCAGTCTGCTACACACAGCCTCCCTCAGCCTCAGAGCTGTCCCATCAACGTAACTTCTGCCCGGCTTTTGGCCTTGTTCTTTTACTTTTTTTTTTTTCTGTAAGATAGAATGCTTAGAAATGCTCTTTCACCACAAACAATGCTACCCAAATAGCTGGAAATTCAGCTGCTCTGTTCTTACTTCATGTGTCCTATCTTCCAGGAAAGCAAACAACTTTAAATATTTACATCTTGTTCTGAAATTACACCAGGTCAAATATTAAAACCCCTCAAGTTCATACATCCCCTGGTACACATACACTGTTCAATGTGAGCAGTCAAAGCTAAGTGTGGGGTTCATCAAATACTGAAGCCAAGTTTGAGGGCAAGCATGTGAACACAGCAGTATCTAGAGCAGCACAATCAAACATTGCTGTGTCCCTTTTAAACCTGATGAAGTTTAAGGAAATCTGGAATAGAAGTCACAAGAAAGGCTGACTGGAGGTCAGATGTTGTTCCTTTACAGATTGAAATCATACTGAGGAGCTTCATAACTGGTGCAAAGACTTTGTTATGGATGAACATTACCACTAGTAAGAGGCTACTGCTAAGAACCAGCTGAAAAGCTCAGCACGTGTTTAGTTACTTCTATTTGGAAGAGCCATAGAAGAATTTGTGGGGTTTTATTTCCCTCAAGGAAAAAACCTCAAAATCCAATAAAACTACCAAAACCAGGAGAAAAACTGATCTGTAATCAGTTAATTACAGTTATATTTTGCTTAGTACTTCAAATCTTCAAATGTTTCACTGCAATTTTAAGTCAGCTTAATACAAGCTAAAATAAGGAGAGACTAGACAGAATGACCTTAGACTTTAGTTAATGAACCAATTGAACCAAAGGATAAAGGGAAAGCAGATGAAATCACAGAAGTATAGCACTTTCAGAATCATGCTGAATTGTAGTTATCCACATTCATAAATCCTACCAGCTACTGAAAAGAACATTCGGGTACTGCAACCATTCAGGCCCTTTCTGACAGCACGGAACCCAATCAGTTCTGAAACACAGACAACGTGGAAACCCCCCCCAAAAAAGTTTCGTTTTAGCAGCTCTCACCATAATAATGTTTCGAATGGAGACATATTCCACTGACAAAAATTTTATTTTTAAGTATGGGGCTGGGATGAAAGGTGCTGTTAGCCCAAAAAGCCTTCACCTATCTGCTCCCAATTTTTCCTGCTCCCCACCACAAGTAAATTCCATTTCTCAATATGAAGCACAACCCTGATAGCAGGGTTGTATTTCAGATCAAAAGCACACTTTACAAATGAATTCCCTTCTCACCTTTCTTACATGTGTTTGATCAGTACATTGGTATTAACAGTTTTATACTAGAAATCTGTTCTTACTGGGCAGTCCTTGTTAAGAATGACACAATGAATGTTTAAGTGGTCAAAATGTCACCAACACACTCCTACCACCAAAATGTTACCATCACACTCCTACCACTGAAAGCCATTCTAGGTTGCAGTTTGATGTACCTCAGCTGCCATCACATTCTCTTCTCTGGCTATTTGTGGCCCACAGCAGTGTGCCAGCACAAGTGTTTCTGCTCATCACAGAGAACTAGATCAAGGAATTTTTATAGCTGGATGAAACAAAAACACTTCCTTTTGGTTTTGGGAAATGCTGTTTTCCAGCTGGATCAGCTCCCCAGCCTGGTTTGCCATGAACTGGACACAAATGCTTGTGTGGGCACATTGTGGGATGCTGACACTGCTTGTCCAAGTACCTGTCCAACTACAGCGTCAGAAAAAAAAGAAATTCACCACACAAGAAAGCCAGTTGACATCAGCATTTCCTACACTGAACCATAGATTCTTCTTTAATAAAAAATTAGGCATCTTCTCCTGAAGCATGCTTTGAACATGTTTTGCTCCCATCTTCCTTTCCCAATTTGGACTCCTTTGACTGGTCAAACTTACCAGCTCAAAGGGATCTGAAATCCTCCCTGCAGCCTCAGCACCTCAACTCAGTGACCAAACTCCTGGCTTACTCTGGTTGAGCTATGTATTCTCTACAAGGAATTGTTTCCCTCATCTTTGCTAATTAATATTGGCTGCCAGGAGACAAAAGATTCTTCAGAATAACTTCACTCAACTGTGGTCATTTTAAATTGTGTTATTATGTATTTTTAAGCTTTTTGTCCCTCAGTACCTCTTAGAGGGAAGCGCCTCACTTAATTTTCCTATTTTTGAGGGTTCAGTTTATTTCAAGACTCTCTGCTATGGTATGTATTAATGGATCCACAGAGAAAATAAGAGTAAGCTGTTTACTTTATGTACTTTTTTCACCATGCTATTTTTCTAGAGCTGGTTAAAAGCAGCCATCTTTATTTTTCAGTCTCTCCTTATCGTACTCCTTATGCTTATCAAACTGATCAGCACTTCATACTAATTGGACTTCCAGTAATATGCACCATTTGACCATCCTTGTTGGGGCAACGAGGATGCTGCTGAATTTGCATGTTTTCAGCTGCCTCACAGCAGAGATCTTGGCAGAACCCAGCCCTGCCCCAGTCTCCACAGAGCCTGGAAGCAGAGCCCACAGGTAACACACCTCTGCTGTCACCAAGTCTCCACAGACAGCGGCAGAGCCAGGAGCTGCCAGTTCAAATAGGAATATCCTCCAAGCCTTGAGCTAATCACAACAGGCCTTGGAGCTCCAAGTTGGATGGAGTCCTACATGATTATGGCCATCTTTCCCTTAACACACCATCCTTTGTGGAGCCTGATTAGGTAGGATAGTGAGCAAGTTGAGACCTCCAAGATAAACACACACAACAAAAGATGTTACTCAGTCTGTGTCCTGAGAGAGACTTCATCTTCCTACAATCTCCTTGAGCTGGGGTCAGAGGTGAGAGGGAGGAAGAGAAGCAATTTTTTGTTGTTGTTGAAAGACAGACTAATCAAAAAGAATAAATGGAATATAAAAAACTCCAAATGCAAGCCAAAGCTAACATTCCTCAAAGGTGGAGAATGAGCTGTGATGGAGTCAGTATCACCACTGTCTCTGATTTAAAGTTCTTTTCTACTTTTCTCAGCCTTCAGAATGAATAAAGATTCATTATTATATCTCTATAGTACTACTAAAGGAGAGAAGGATTATTTCTTTAAAAGTTTAGCTACAAGTAGTAATGACTTGTAAAATCTCTGCCAAAATTAAGTGGAGATAGAACAGAAGTGCTCATGTCACGAATTCTGTATCTTCTCAGTGACATCACTAGTGCCTTTTTTGGGGAAGACTACTAAAAATACAGATTATCCAACCTCCCAGTCAATTAAAGGATGTCAGAGGCTCATTCAGTTTGACAAGCTACTTTCAAAGAGATGAAGAGTCCTGATGAAGAACACAAAGCTAACAAAAAAAAAATCTCTCCTCAGCTCTAAGAAAGTGAGGCAGCCAGACTCATTTCCAACCCACTCCTCCTCCTCCTCGGCATCCTGCAGGACAAAATGTTCCAGCAACAGCTCATCTCAATGGGAAAATTACATTTGTTTGAAACACTTCTAACAAATTCTTCTCTGTTTCTGGAAGTTCTATCTTGGATAACGAAGGGATCACAAGATTTTTAGATGATTTCCCCATAACACAAATGTAGGTGTTTCTTGGTGATCACTATTCCATTATTTTTCTGCCTATGGCACTAAAATGACCTGTAAGAACACAGAGGATTGTTTCCTCTTTTACTTCGCATTATTTCCTACCCTTTGCTCCGAGTGCTACATGGAACCTTTATTACCAACAATCCCATACATGCACTTAGCTTGCTCCCAGCAGAAGGAAAGGATTAGCTGGAGTCAAAATTCCAACTCGGATAAGTAGGTCCTTTAAAAATTATCTCTGCTTCAGCAAGCCAAAGGAGCTAATCACTCCAGCAGTACTAACTCCAGATCTAGATGATTTTGCTACTAGACTCCAGATGAAAGGTGATGTGATTTTTTGCCTCCTGACACTGTCTGCAGCATCCAAGCAGCACTTCAAAATTGAAACATCACACAAAACAGATCGAGTTTTAAGAGAGCATTGTCTGTCCCATCCCACTTATCCTTGAAGTAACACTAAGTTGGGAAGACCAGCTTTTCTGAGACTGCTAAGCTAATACTTCATGCCACCTGACAAAAAGCTACAAAATGTCTAGTTTCCTGCAATGCATAATTCCAATATCCAAAAGGGAAGAGAACATTCTATTTCTAAAAATATATATTATTTACTACAGTGCTAAGAAGTTCACAGAGAGGCTAAGCATTCCTTACAACATAAGTCTATTATTAATAACTTTTAGCCCAGAAAAGTTGTTGATAGCAGGCACTTTGAAGAGAATTACTTGGACTCTATCCTTTGCAGCACTAATCTGCAGTGTGGCTATTCTGCAAACCTTCCAAAATTCCACATCAAGTTTAAAAAAAAAAATCTGTTTTAATTAGAAAGCTTCCTACAGCTATAAAGTTATCAATCACCATTCTGGGTGATTGGTACTAAATGGGGACACTTCCATTTCCAAAATATTATATTTCAGGAGTCCTCTTAATGCCATTAACTAGCACCTCTTTATTTTCTGAGGTTCTTTACAAGGAGGTTCTTAGCAGTGCATTATAATAAGCATTTCTGACCAAAAGGAACAACGAGAAGAGAGTTTATAATCCTAGTTTGTATTCTGTAGAAACCGTTTCACAACCATCTAAAATATTCTGTTTAAATTGTAGTTGTTCTCACTGAAGAGTTCAGATGTCACAAAATGAAGCCTTAACACCACACCCTACACATTCAAGAACTCTGAATAAAACAACCTAAGAATCCAGTTTCAACATTTGCAATTTAGAGTTTCTCTAAAAGGACTGAAGACAGACTTCATGAGTTACAGAACATCTTAGAATCAAAATTAGAATCAAAATATTTTACATGATGAACTGTTGTCTGTAATAAATATATCCCCTTTTATTTCTCAAGTTACTGTCAGTGGTTTGGGTTTGGTTTTAAAACAAGATACTCAAGAGTCTGCTTCCAGAAGGGAAAAAGAAGGGTGGAGGTAGGCCATGTTATATCTTTGTCACAGTTTATGAAGTACAGTTCTCAAAGCAACAGCAGTGGTGAAGTAAGCTCAAGAGACTTTTTCCAGGTCATACCTAATTAAAGCAGGGAATATATCACTACAGAAAACTAGGGCTAAGAACTCAACTCAGCCAGAGGTTAAAGCATTTTTTTATTGCCAACTCATATCAGTAAGAAGTCAGTCTCTCAGGTTTAAACCTGTCTTTCAGATCTGATGAAGACCAAATATTCATATCACAGACAAGTCATCCTGCATTTTTAAAGTATCTTTGTCAGACAGGACAACAGTTGAGCTGTGTCTTGTGTCTGATGCTGTACAAAGATGCTGTTCCAAGATGCTTATGCTACTTACGTTCTTTCCTAAAATAATCCACCACAATGACAGGCAAGGATTTCATTAATTTTGCTGAAGAATATTTACATCTACTCTGTTTGGAACTCCATCTGAATGAGCCATCAGCACTGGCCCATGACCAGTCATCTCCCTGTAATGCGAGATCTGGACTATTTCTCCTCAGCCCTACAGCAGAAAGCCCAAGGCTACAATGCAATGTTGAGGAACAGAGGTCTGATCTACCGAGGCTTGAAGACATGAACACCAAGCCCTTGGCCTGTGCTGCAATTATGAATAAATAAATGAGCTAACAGTCATTATTTCAAGACTACACTACTCAAACCAAGAGCTATTGCCTGTTTAAGCAATTCAGAACAGAACCTAGTGGGCAATCACCACTTCTGTGCTGTAACTTTCAGGGTATATTACTAAAAGCTCAAAGCTCAGGTCCTCACAAATTACTTGCACCTCCACATACTTTTATGAATATGTTATTTAAAACTAATGGAAGTATTTACTTCATAGACTAAGCCTCCAGTAAGATACAAAATTCAGACTCAAATAGTAATTTATACTGGTAATATTAGTGTTGGGTGAAATCTACCAGACTTTCACTAAAGTAAGTGACCCAGACTGTACAAGACCCATGAGATTGTTTTTTTTTATTCTAGGGCTTGAAAAAAATAGATAAATTTGCCCTACTACCAAGATATTTGCTTCACTCTACCAGTCAGAAAAGCCAGAGGAAAAAAAATAAAAATAATAAAAATAATGAGTAGTATCACCTACTTTCTCTTAGTGTTTGCCCTTAAAATGGCGAACAGTTTTATTAACTGAAATTATTAACTGAAAATAGGCATATATGCATACTTTAAATATACCCAGGGCTGAAAAAAAAAAAATAGCACTGACCCCTAACTTGTATAGCAGTGACAACAATGATTACCCCATGCACATCCTGCTTCCCTGTGATAGAATGGAATAATACCAGCACTGAAGTACTGCTCTATTACCAAAGGCTATGGGCTTGGAGCTGAGGGATTATACAAATCTCTTCCATACATCCTGCTCCCAAAACACACACTGCTAATAAACCTCCTCCTGTTTGCCTTCAGGTTCATTCTGAGGAGTTTCAGACATCTGGTTGGCTTGTTTAAAATAAAAAGCCCAACTAGCAGGTTTGTTTTTATGAGCCCAAGTGTGAAATGTTCTTGCTGGAAGCCTCAGGCCAGGTGAAAAACTCGTGTTAAGATGCTACTTCATGACATTTCAGGGATCTGATGAGCTATATAATCTGCACACAGAGAAGTCTCCCTTCATTAGCCTGCATACATGCATATATGGAAATTAAAAATTAGGAACAAATTAGTCCAAATATTTTTCAGTAAATAGTACAGCTGGTGAACTGCAGATAGCACTAAATTTAGAACTCAAGTTCTGAGCAGTAGTCTGTAAATATCCATACACCTCAATGCTTACAGCAACACGAAGCATGTTTCTCCAAGGCTCACTGTACTCAATTTTCACACTATGAGTAATATTTCCTTCTCATGACAAAGTATTATGCCAAATTTAGCAGTTTAAGGAAAGTGTCTTTGTCTCAAAATTGGAACTCTCCAGAAAATCATTGTGCAACTATACTGAATAAGCATCTGGATGTGTGTACCCTTATTTTAGCAGTCCACAAGTACACTGTTTACATATTTTCATATAAAACTCTAGAGTATAAAGAAAGAAAATTACACAAAAAGTTTACACAACAGTAAAATTCTGCAGGCTTGCACAAAGTAGTTAAAGCCTGCTGCTGCATTATCTGTGTGGAAAGAGCATGGAAATGCATCAAACAGATACGAAATATGGTGTGTAGCTGACAACCAAGTTCCATCTCATGGCCCAAACTTGTTCTATATCGTGGCTCACCATCTGCAACTTGTCACTGAAGAAACCCTAATTCATGTGGCAGGAGATACCACCTCAAGAGGTGGCACACAAAGATCCCAAGTTCTACAACACCTCTCTAGTCACCAGATCCGTTAGAAACCAGAAAATAAAACCCAAGTACCACACAGCTTTCAAATAGAAAAAAAAATCTTTTAAATGAAGGGGTCTTGGTATCACACTACAAATAGCACAACTGAGTGGTAGTTTGAGGAATTTCTTATTGTTGCTCTTTACTTTGCTAAACTATGGCTCCTATCAACTTAATAGTTGGTTTCCAACTTCTGTTTTGCACATACCACAAGCTTTTGAATGGTGAAGTCTCTGAAGGGATCTGCACTACATATAATCTGCTCTAATGTGAGCTCTCAGTCCACAAATGACCCAAGTATGAACAGACCACAAATTAAAGCCCATTAAAATAATGGAATGAAATACAAAGACAAAGGCAGTACACATCAATGCTGTGTGTGCTTCCAGCATTCAATTCAGACATTACTTCAAGTGTCACTGGGGACATCTCTCTTGCCAGACCTATTAAAGGTACTTCAATAAAAATTTATTTTTATTTAAGAAGAGCTGCATAGTTCAGTTGAGCTATGCAGCTCTTACTAGTTCACTAGACTATTTGAAAAGCCAGATAAGTACTTTGTCTCTATGCAGTCAGCCTTGAGCAGCACACTGAACAGCTGGATTCAGGAAAGGCTGTTAGAGGTCAAGACACAAACCAAGGGGTACACATTGCAGTAGGTATTTAGAAAAACCATTTGTAACAATTACATCAACTAATGAAATTTCATGAAACAAAGTTACACCATGTCAGAGGAGGAAAAATAGTGAACTATTTTAGCTACATTAGTATGATTGTTTTTTCCTTAAATACTGGAAGATCACCTGGCTTGATGGAAAAGCCCAATATTTTCTGTGTACTTCCTCAACAATACCTGATGTTGAACAAACAACTTCTTACTTCTACAACCAAATTCTATGGCAATATTTACTTGTCAAAGGGAATTCATAGAAGTCACTAGAACTTCCAATTACAGTTTACTCACAGAGGATGGGCTACAAAGCCTTAGTGTAAAACCATGCCCCTGGTACAGGAAGCAAACTGGCACAAGATACCAGTTAGTACACAAATACTACAGACCATGCTTCAGTCAGTATAAACTAAAATAACTATTGTATTTGAGCATAAAAACATCAGGAGAAAAAAAATTAGCGTTGAGGAAGGCCTTCAATTTTAATTTTCCCTGACTGGGACAGAAATTTAGGTAAGTCACTTGGCAAGTCCACCACACAACATTGCAGACAGCAACTGCGCAAAGGAAGACAGGACCAAGAGTGTTTGGAAGGGAAATGGGACCTCCCACCTGGGCAGTTATCGCTACAGAGGACAGCATTCTGACAAGATCAACTTTTGGTAACCAAGCTGAAGCACAAAACAGTAAAGATTTATCTGATGAAGTCAACAGTAAGAGAGATGCAGTCAAATGACCTTTCAATGCTGACAAAAACTGTACTCCATCTAAGCTTCCTTTAAAACGAGCCTCTGAAATTACATCTGGGTTCCTGGCATCTTCACACATGCAAAGGTTAAGCACACTATAATCTGCATAAAGCAGTAACATCTTTTATGCTGAAGATCTGAAACAAATGACTGTGTTAGGGGAAGTCACTGGCTGAGCACCTGGACTCAAGAAGTACCGAAGTGATAAACAAGATTCTGACAGCTGCAGCCTTTTCTGCAGGTGCAACAGGCATTTACTTCATTGCAGTTTGGCTCACTTCAACAGCTACTTTAGAACTCAGAAATAGGTTTGGTATTTGATCAGCTTGTGCTCCAGTGAGAAGATGACAAAAGAGAGGTCCCCCCCAAATGAGTTCCAAAGTTTAAGACTGTATGTTTAACAGGACTATAAAATTTAATCTCAAGGATACATAGCATTTTGCAGTCAACTGTGTTAGTAAAATTGGAGTACCACAATTTATACAGAAAAACCTGCCACAACCATAAACACATCTTGAAAGAGCTTTTCTGAACATAGCTCCCCCATAATCCTATTTAAGGTCTGTAATACTTACAAACAACTATTAACCTGAAGTACACTCAGCACGAATTTCACCATCCACGTTGTCTTTAACTCCCCAACAGCAGGTGATGCTGCCTTACTGTTCTGGTAAGATTTTATGGGTTCAGAGTGGTCACTGAGGTAATCCTATCTAAACAAACATTCAATATTAGGACCATCAGACTTGCTAAACCTCTGTTCAATTTAACATTGCAGCATGGTTTCAAAGCACATCTGTCCATCTCCTTAAAGCATCCAGCAGAAAGAATGGTTGGAAGATTAATTATTCCAGCTTGTAGCCAGGCACAATAAAACTTTCAACTACACTCAAATACATCTGTGTGATGAGAATAAACTGCTACACATGCAGGGACTGTAAATAAGGCAATGATAAGAGTAAATCTAAAGGAATTACTGAATGGCAGAGATGTAAAGAAAGTTTAGAGGAAGAGGTGCTGGAGAAAAAAAACAACAAACAGCACTTACAGAACTGTGTCAAACAACCCCAACAGAGACAGGGCTCAGAGAAATCCATTTCTATGCAGCAGAAGATTCATTATGTGCATTGAGTTCGACAGGGGAGATAACATGAGAACTAGGATTTCAAACAGAGAAAATTGCACCTATAGGGATGTCAAAAAATACTTACAAATACAAATCCAAGAAAAATACTCTAAAGAAAAGCTGTTCCAAGTAGTGGAGCTTATCCTTTGACACATGGCTTGCAATGAGAGAGCAATTTCATCTCAACAACGGACAGCTTCAAAGAACTCTAACTACAGATGACTTCAGTCACTCTGTAACACCTGGAATTATTTGCAAGGTACTAGATTTAGGCTGTTATATGATATATTTAAATACAGACAGAAACAGGATAGGGTTGGGACTTTTTTAAAACAAAAAAATGTTTGGACATCAGTTTGAGGTTAGGCCTGTCTTCATTCTACGTCTGCATTAAGAAAGAGGTCACAATTCATGCAACCAGTCTCTAATTCCCCCATATGTAAGCAGAACCTCTGGGAAGAGTGGGAACTTTTGTGAGCACTAGAGGTGTGCAGCACACACCTGGTTCAATGGGACATCAGTGCAACAGGGTTTAGGGACAGGGAGGAACCTGTGAGCTCACACACCTAAATGCTACAGACTTGTGCTGCTGGGAGGTAAGCAAAGGCAGTCCTTGGGGGACAATCACAGCCAGGGAGCAGCTGCCAGCGGTGCGTGGGAGAACACACGGAGCAGGAACCCAGCTCAGTTCCATTTCTGTGCTTCCCGTGATCTGCTGCTGGCAGAGGAGGCTTGTTATATGTAGGAGAACAGCAGGAAGGACTGCAAGACAGCCTTAAAATCCTGCATAACTCTGAGAAGCTGGAAAACTGTTCTGCAAGTAATAGGACTCAAGTGAGTTCTGAAAGGGACACTCAGGCAGGATTAGATGAACGAACAGGAAGGCAAGCTCTTCAGAAGAAAGCTGTGAGCTAGGTGGGATCAACAAGCTGACTTTGAAATGAGTGTTAAACTGGTGTAAAAAAGTCCAATGTATGGGGATGCATAAACAGGAATATCAGCTCCAGGGCACATGAAGCCATTTGTTCACTCCACTCAGCACAGAAAGTCTCAGCTGCAGCACAGACTTGGGTTTTGAGCACCACACTTGAAGCCAGATGTGAACTAACTTGAGAGAACAGGAATGATCAGAGTTGAAAAAAACATGACCACTCAGGAAGACCTCAACACGTTAGTTTTATTAAGGCAAAAAGCATCACAAGGGTGGAGGGCAAGACACAAGGAAACAGGAACACTGCAAAGAACAGTACAAATATTTTTTAAAGTTTACTTACTACAGGGGAAGGAATGGCTGTCCCTTATGTCCAAGGAACTAGGCAATAATTGACCTGCAGTGAGAAGATGTCTGGTTTCATTTTCAGAACAAGTTCTAATACTGAGGACAGCAAAGCACTGGACTAAGTAGAGAGAAGAGCTCCTCAGGCTTCTGTTATGAATCACATTAGATGTGCAATACCAGTATGGGGCAGGAGACTCACAGCCAGCCTACACCTTTCACAGCCCTATTTTTTTTTTTTAATGAGAAATTCAGTTTCCAGCCCCTGTAATGTTTTTGCTTATCCTCCTATAATGTTTTTTGAGTTTCAAGGAACTAGAAGTTACTTTTCTGATTTTTCAAATTAAAACTTCAGGATTTGCATAATCAGGTTATTTTATTATTACCACAAGAAAATCACAGCTGCCCCATCCATACTTTCTTCATGCAGAAATAAATCCCCTTCAATCCCCTCCTGTGGCAGCATGCAAGTTTCAGCAATATTGCAGTATCCTGCTGCATCTTTCTTCTGACCAAGAGAAGCCAGAAGCCTATTACTTCAGAAAGACAGGCATGCTTTGCCTTCCAACAACCCAGGAGGGTGATGTAATGGCTTTCACTGATGTGGTGTCAAGGCACTGTCACACAAACATGTGCCTGCACCTTTTATTCCCACTGCCTCAAGATGGGTTAGGACTTCCCGAGGATGGAAAATGCTGCACGCAGGAGCCAAATACACCAAAGCAAAAATTAAGATATGCAGAATTCTACAGATGGGGCGTTGAAGAGCATTAGTTATAGCCAGAGTTCACATTTAAACTGCAAAATACAAAGTCACTAAAGCACAGAGGAATTAACTCTTACGAGATCAAGCATGAATAGGCCACCTAAAAAGCATGAAACAAGACAAACTACTATCCTTTTCATCATCTGTAATAGTTTGGTACTACACATATTTATCCAGGTACTTTCCTGCTTTATTGAATGACATTCTTCTGATTTGTGAAGCATGAAAACAGAAGAGCAGCAGCAATTCACCTCACCCTCCCCACAGTTCAGCAATTTCTTATCCAAATATTGAACCAGAAAGGTCTGGTCAGGATGGGGTGCTAATGGAAGAAAAGGATGAAGTCAGCAGGCACATATGCAGCCAAGCTCAAGGGGACTACTCTGCATCCTGAGAAGGGAACAGGCCAAGTACCAGGCTGGCACTGGAACATGCTGGCTCATGTTCCAGTGCCACCACAATCTCCAAACCAGCAACATATCCCTGTTGTCTCTTAACCTCTGGTAGCCTCTTACAACAGGCAGCAGCACTTCAGTGTAGCCTCCAAGTTACTCACACTTCTCAAATTCATCAAGGTTCAACTCTGCTGTTTCATTTCATTGTTTTTAAGAAATGAAAAGATGGAGTGCCTGGTACTTGTTCCTTTCCCCCTTCCCACTATAAGAAATACATGCTGTACTTCAGTCAATTCATGTAAGTAGTTCTTGAATGCTGTTTTCATTACCCTTCTCTCCTCTCATTTACTAAATACTGCATCAAATTACACTCTGAAGCAGGGCAGTAGTCTTGAGGCATGCTAAAACACCACTACCCTCCATTCCAACAGACAGCAATGAATTATTTGCCATTACTATCACACTGGGATAATTGGGCAAAGAGGGGTTTTTTTTAAACTAGGATCGTAATTTTAACCAGCAGTTCATCAAAAACACTGTACAAATATACAAAAAATATACATATCTCGGATATCTAAACGGAGACTGGCACTTAAAAAAATCAATAAATCACACCCTTAAACAGTTCATAGATCAGAAGTTTCCTGCATTATGAAAACATAACATGATACAAAAATCACCTGCAACCCCATTTACATATTGAAATGCTGAGATGCAGAAGGCAGAACCCCAGATCCAGACCCATCAAGTATGTTCCTGCCTCAAGCATGTTCCCACAATTCTGTTTCATGACCTACATCACACCTGAGGCTCCAAACTTTAACCTCTTCCACATTGTGCATACTACTTTTGGACAGTGGAAGATAAGGCCACGGGGTTTGACAGCTCTAAATGACACATAGCTTTTGTCCCTTGCCCCCTTCTTTAAACATGATAAACTTTCATCCCTCTAAAACCAAACGAGGTCAGATCAGCAAAAATCTTGAAGACAGAGAAGTGCACTTTTCATTAGGAAAGCAGGAGGAGTTAAAGGAAAAAGAACTTATAAAAGAAGAATTTTCATTCTAAACAAACTTTTGAGGGTAGAGTAAAGAACAAAAATATCATACAGTATCTAGTAGTAACTATATAAGATGGATGAATACTTTACCCAGACAAAATCTAAAGCCACAATTAAGAAGGTGAAACATAACACATGTGCACAGCACTGAAGGAATGATTTAGAGCCACTGACATCAACACAAGCTGTGCAAAAATTAAACACCCTGCAATAATAATCTGAACTGCCCAATTAGGTTAAAAAATACATTTACCCTACAAATTAAAAAACCTCCCAAACCCCTCGAAGGCATTAATGCTGTTCACAATGTTATTTGAGATGCAAATTAGGGACTTAAAGTTAATATAACAGCAACAGAAGTTTCTATTATTCCTATTAATGCCTGAAGGGGAGGTGACAGTAGAAGAAAAGCCACAGCCCTGTTATATGAGATCTTATTAGGACAGTATACATTTTCCTTCATTTTTAATGCCTTCACTTTAAGGTAGAACTGGGCAAGTTAAAAATGTGATCTTTCATAACCCAAGAAAATTGGACTGAATTAACAAATGAACAGCAAGCTGGTTGTCAAGCTGGCTGGATGAGGGGAATCTTAAGGAGAAACAAGTATTCCTTTAATAAAACAGAATTCAAATCCTGTCTTCCAGCATCATAGATCTCAGGCTAAAGCACAAAAGTAAACGTTTAGACAGTGGCGCTGCAGTTATTTCTTCAACTATTTGCTGTACCAGCTGGGTGTTCCAATTCTGATGCTCAGCATATGCAGAAACAGCTTTCTTTGCAGCTCAAATGCCCTCCCCACGATGACGTCCAGGTCTTGGTAAACAGAGTCAATTTTGCAAATGACATTTCTAATGAAAGCTCCAGGCAAAATACAGTTTGATTTCACTCCCTTGGCTCTATCTGCACAGACAGACCCACACACACTGAAGAGCAGTTGCCATCACTGGCACTGCTCTCCCAAGCTCTGGGCCTGATACATCACTGACAATTCTCCCCAGTGCTTTCCTACAGTTTAACTCTCACAGAAACTTAAAGTTGTCATACCAGGTTCAGAGCGATGGATGATGTGAACATCAGGTGATCAGAACCCTTGATCTTACTGTTAACACTCAACCTGCAAAACGTGGCAGCTGCAACTTACCAGAATACACTCAAGTTCAAACAGAAGAAAGCCAATCATATTAGTTTTGTTTTTATAACTCAGTAAATATCCTAATTGAAACATTTCATATTTCCTTAAAGCATAATATTCAACTGCTTGCTTAAAAAAACAGTGCTGTCAGTAAACTGAGAGCCATAACCCAGATAATGTATTTAGTAACAACCCTGCCTACTTCCTCCCCTCAACCTAAAAATCAGCAGAAACATGGCCTTCAGAAGTGATTTACACCCACTGCAAAGCATTAGCAGTTAGCTGAGCAGCTTCTTACCAGCTTGCTAATGATATTATTCCCTGAAACAACCAAAAAACCCAAAACAGCATCAAACATAGAAAGGGCCATGTAAAGAGTTGACCATTACCTTGATTTCAGGTTTCTCTGTATTTAACAGGACCAAAATATCCAGTTGGATCATCACAAAAAAACTGCAGAGCAACCTAGGAGTTAAAAATATGCCACACACCCCCTTTTTTTTACTCAAGAGACATCCTCTTGAGTGAGAAGAAAATCCTTAAAGAAACCATTTTCTGAAGATATGACTGTCTCAATTCCTCTAACAGAGTGTTTACAGTTAAGAGAAGCCAACAAAGTGAAGGCAGGTTTTTTTTTAAAGACTCATCACTGGATTGCAATACTTCAGTGCTATGATCTCTTTAAGGACACAAACTTTATGACAACCAAAAAAGCACATTGTCCACGTAAAGGGCTCCCTCACAGGTGTACGGAGTCAAGAGATTAAAACTTACCTACCAAGAAAGTATCAGACACTGCACTGACTTCATGTACCTGTATTTCTAGCTATGAACTTCTTCCCTAGAATCCAACAGGGCTTCCCTGTGCTGTTTAACCTTTCCTTCAGGAGAGCTCATAAAGCCCTCCACAGGCTTTATGTGAGTAGTTTCTGTGAGTAGTTTCACCCCTCCCAGTAAGGTTGATTATGATACTTACAATATCTAAAGTAAAAGTTGCATATAATTCCACAATGGGCAGGAATCTTTTGCATTTTGAAATACAGTACAAGAACAATTGCAATATCATTCTTACATGACTACCAGATCTCAAGAACGCAGGAAATCATAAAAGTCCAAGAAGTTTATTTCACAAAAATAAAAATTACAGTTTAAAGCGAGCAAAATTTTGTCTAAAAAGAAAGCACGGAACTTGTAAGCTTGCAGGGGAGAGAAGCTCCCTGTTGGCAAAAAACAAAATTTGTTTATATTATGATCATCAGCATACACATAAAGAAAGGTAAATCATAATAAATACTAATATTGCCCACAAAAGGCTTAGGGAGACTTATTAAGGAGACTAGTTTTTAGGACAACTCAAAGCATAAGCACAGAGGACAAATTTTTAGAACAAAAATCAAAGCCAGCATCAAAAAAGTGGAGGAGCAAGGAAAGAATTGTGTTTGGAAAGTTTTAAGTACACCATGATTCTAAAGGGAATAATCTATCAAACCACAGGAGGTGACTAGAACTGCCATCATCACTGCTAACACAAAGGAATGTAGATTGGGGGAGGCAACAGAGGAACTTTATGACAGCACAGAGAAGGGAAAAGAAGGAACTAAAAAAAAGGGAGCCACAGTAATGGCTACCAGACTCTCAAGGAATTCCTAAAGGAAAGAATAAATCCTTCAAGGTTTTGTTTTAAATAAAGCAATCCATGCAATAAATTGCAGTCTTCTCAGTACAGTCAGGCTTTCAGTTTATCTGCCCACCATATTTTCATAAATATAGTTTTACACCTCTACTAAACTTCCAAAGCTTAACACAATGGTTGCAAATATAAATATTTCTTCTTTCATCCTCCTCATTCTTCCAAATCATAGTACCCTGCAGAAAAACAGCTTTTTGAAAAGAAGTAGGGAAGCTTAACCATCCTGAATTTAAAATATCCCTTTACAATTATTTAACCAACTTTAATTCCCCAGTTAAAGAGACAGTAACTATGGGTTACGCACTGGCAGGTAAGGGCCGCTAGAGGACTGCCAAATTACCACAGGAACATCCCAAAAGTGTATCCCATCATCACGGGGCTGATCCTGCAGATCACTGTTTTGAGTTTGTGTCTAATAGGCAGCATTTACTTCCACATGATGAAGAGTAGCATCTTGCTACCCATGCAAAAAAACAGGGCTCATTAAAAATAGCAGACATGTTAGTATGAGCAGTATTTCAAGGAAATTCGAAATGAATGAGTAGTGAGCCCATTTTCTAGTTCAGAGTTCCACCAGATTATGTAGAGGTACTTAAAATGTATGTTTTAGTCTCCTGCCTCTGAGCACAATTCTTCCAGGCATTTTTGGAAGCTCAATAACCGTAAGGATACAAGCTCTTTGGGCCTGAACAAGTACACTGCATCTCCAATAAAACCAGATCAAGTAACATGCTTCATCAGGAAAGTTTTTGCTATTCAGCAAACACTGTGCTCCACATTTCATAGGCCTGACTAGAAGCAAGCAGACCATTCACAATTAAAACACACCCAGAAATATTTCAGCTTGCCACAAGAGATACAAACTCACTGGTTCTTGCCAAAAACGGCAAATTTTTCTGACTAAAATATTTGCTATCAGTCAGGCAAATGCATGGGAGGTAATGCAACAGTAATGGCTCTAATAACTGTTCTCAGGAGCTGATTTTGAT
The DNA here is from genome assembly GCA_013397195.1 of Hylia prasina. NCBI lineage: Eukaryota > Metazoa > Chordata > Aves > Passeriformes > Sylviidae > Hylia > Hylia prasina. Next base: position 727,191 of record VYXD01010597.1, on the reverse strand, counting down.
GTAGGCACAGCAAACCAGAAAATGGATTTGACCAGCTGGCTCAACTCATCCCCTGGCAGAGGACTTGGCACTCATGGTGAAAGCCAGGGACAGAGTTGCTCAGTCCCTCTCAACCCTGCAACCCCAAAGCTGAGGTGCTGCTCCAAAGCTCCTGAATGCTGGGATGGGGATGCCCTTCCCTAAAGGGGGAAAATGCCTGAACGTTTCCATCCCAACCCCAGGAGTTCAGATCCCTGTACACCAATCCTGAGAAGCCTCCACAGCGGCTGGCTGCTCTATCTCACAGGACCTAAAGCGACCTCCTGAAATAGCACCCAGAATTTCAACCACACATTTCTATCCAGCCTTCCAGCAGGCCAGAAGACATTTAATAAGCCAAATAACCAGAACAAAGCCATGTTATTGCCCTTAGAAAAGCTAGGGTAACACAAAGAGCCCATTCACTTGCCCACTGAGCCCAACTGGTCCTTACACTTCGGGGCCATAAAAACGAGAATCAACTTTCCTATGGCTGAGAGGAAGGGAAGGAAGAAAATAACCACCCTTTCCACCCAGGAATCATTATGGAAGGCAGCTATTGTGGAAAAACAGGCACCTCCACAGAGGTAACGCTATCCTTGAACCAGACAGAGGGGAATCGCCTCAAAATCGCCGGGGTACGTGCCTGCAGACATGTGTTTGCAGGGCAGCGGCACAAAGGAATGTCCGAGCCCCGCCGCGGCCGGGCACCTTCCCTTCCCCGCACGGCCGGGCCGGGCCAGGCCCCGGGAGACACGGCAGCGCCGCGCAGCCGGCCCGGATCCCGCCCCGGCAGCGCCTATTAATGCTAATAACTTCATTTTGGGGGGTTAGGGGCTTTTTGCCTCCCGGCGGGGCCGCCGCCTCCAGCTCNGGCCGCGCCGCCTCCCCCGCGCGTATGGACCGGGCTGCTCAATGGCAACCGAACAAAACACCGCCGGCCACGCCCCCTCCACCGCCCGCCCGCGCCCATTGGCCGCGCTGCTCGCCCGCCGAACCTTGACCCGCTCTGCCATTGGTTGGCGGCGCTGTCCGGCCCCGCNGCACGGCCGGGCCGGGCCAGGCCCCGGGAGACACGGCAGCGCCGCGCAGCCGGCCCGGATCCCGCCCCGGCAGCGCCTATTAATGCTAATAACTTCATTTTGGGGGGTTAGGGGCTTTTTGCCTCCCGGCGGGGCCGCCGCCTCCAGCTCCCAGCGAGCACACGGCAGCAGCCCCGGCGGTGCGGCGGGAGCGCGGCCCGGGCCGAGCACGGACAATAACAACAAAATGCACAATATCCACACCGCTTTACCTATCTGTCGAGGTAACCGGAGGGATGAGCAGCATGCAGCCCTGCGGCAGCAGGAGGTGCCGCTGCAGGGAAGCGCAGCCTCGGGNGGGCAAGCGCGTGTGCGGAGGGGCGTGGGGCGCGCGGAGGGGAAGATGCGCTCCGCGCGCGGGGGTGATTACGTCATCGCGTGCCCGGATGGAGCCGCAAGGGGGTGCGCACCCTCCTCCTTTTCCTCGTTTTCCTTCTGGTCTTCTTCCTCCTTTTCCTTNTCCCCCGGGCCGCGCTCGCTGCCCCGCCCGCCCGGAGCTGCCCGGTTCGCACGGCTCTTGGGCTCCGCGAAGGGGTCCGAGGATGGCCGGGCCGCCTCCCCTCTGCCCCACACTGCCTGCGGGCCGACAGCGGGGCTGCTGCCCATCCGGCTGCTGCCTGCACTGCTGTTATTACCTCTCCGGCTGTTGCCTACACGGTTGTTACCTGTAACCCGCCCGACTGTTACCTGCCGGCCGCCCTCGTTGGCCCCCCGCCCCGTGCCCCCTCCACAGCGGCCGCCGGTACCTGAGCGGCCGCGCCGCCTCCCCCGCGCGGAT
>VYXD01010597.1:697700-724846 GCA_013397195.1 Hylia prasina | reverse complement strand
GCAGGCCGAGGCGCGGCGGGACACCCGAGGCTGCCCTCAGAGCTCCCCGGTCCGAGCCGCTGGCGCTGCTCCCGTTCCCTTCCCTGGAGCCGGCGCTTCCCGGCGCTGTGTCCGTGTGCTTACACTGCCCTCTGCTTGCCCGCTCCCTGCTTCCAGTCACACCCGCCGGGAATTCCTCATCGCCCCCAAAATGCAGGGCAGAAAGCCGCCCAGCATCTGCTGCCCGCCCCACAGGAACCGTTCCTATGGGAGTTTCTCAAGGCGGCCGTGAGTCAGCCGGAGCGAGGAAGTGGGATGTGTTTGGACAACAGTTACACCGTGCACTTGTCAGGGCAGAGGCTGCTTTATGTGGGTGCATAATCCTTAACGTCATGAGAAACCAAACCCTGATTTACTGCTGCCCACAGGCCTAACATTACTGCGGTGCAGGTATTTTTTATTCACAGTAACTGTTATCAAGCTCTTGTCCCTGTGACAACCATCTGTTGTTTCAGCCTTCTGCAACCTGTTCTTATGTGTTTGCACATGGAGTGGTATTTCACTCACCTTTCCTTCGACCCACGAGTTTTTCAGCTGAATTTACCTTATTTCTCTCTGAAATTTTGCTGAATTACAGGACAATGCTGCAAGAGATACCTGCGTGAATGTCACAATGCAGAGTCCAAATCAAAATTGTGTTCCTGGGAAATGCTTGCTTTGGCTAGCTTGCTTTCAAATTTGAACCTTAAGATACCAATAAATTAAACCCAATTTTATTTTAAACAACATTACCAGGTTTTACTGCTGGTCTTCATCACTGTCCTCCCATCTTTTGCACTCTGTACAACCCCACAGTACTTTTTTCACATAGTTTTCCAAGATTCCTTCCCCTGATTATACAATGAATATTTAAATCAGTGTTCTAGTTCTCTGTAAGATCAACACATACCTCTCTTCAGAAAGATCTTGCAAGCGATTACAGGTACACAGAAGAAAGTACACAGCTTTCTCCCATTGCTCAGTCCTGGCTCTTGAAATGCTTTGTGATTGTGCTCATTTTGCTCCTGGCCTTATTGTAAATTCTGGTGCATGGGAAATTGTAGTTCTTCTGCTTCCGTGATCCTGTCCATATCCTTGGCAGGGATTTGGCTCCATCCTGTAATCAGTTTTTGTTTGCAGAATTTCCCATTGAAAACAAGTTATCCCTGAAGCATTCAGTTGCTAAATCCTTATCCAAGTTTAGAATTAACAATTTTTTTTTTAAAGAAGTCATGATATAATTTGTCTTTCATAGCCATTACAAATATTTCACTGGAGTAGAGCAGCTCAGGTGTGAGACTGACATAAAACTGGTTTTCCTTTACCGATGACTTTAACCATTTCCATAGTCTGTGAAACATTTATGTTTCCATGATTCTTTCCTCCAGACTCCTGCACTATTTCTGTATTAAGCAAGGTAAAAACAAAGGGAACTTAGTGTATCCGAAACTGAAGTTTGTTGATTGCAACTGTTCAGTCACAGCCGCGGCTGCAGCTTTGGGGGAGGCACATGAAAGGGGCACAGCTGCACTTCCCCAGCAGCCAGGGCTGCTGCTCTCAGCTTCCACAGGCTGGGTATTTCCATCTAGGGCAAAATTTTGCAGGAATTAAACTAGCTTGTGCATGAGATAAATCCCTGAAGTTCTCTTTCTTCTTCTGTAATGTTCCCCTGTAATTTCTCACCTGGTTTATGCTTTCCATTCTCCTCTCCAACTTTATCTGCTTTTTTCCCAATGTGGCAATACTCTATATGGGCTTCTTTTGGGATGGAACTGCTTTTACCTCTCTGTAGTCCAAAACCATGTGGAAAGATGAGCCTAGAGAAGATGAAACTAGAAGGGAAGATGAACTAGAGATGTTACAGAGGTGGTACTTCCTATGATCCCAAAACTTATCAGACGGCGAAACCACATACAATGGCGAACAAAAACTACAGGACAGGGTGGGAGAGAGGAGTGAGTGATCATGTCTAAGACAGGGCAGGTGGTAGCTCTAATCAATGTCACTCAGTATTCAACCAGAGTCTTCTTTCGTTTTATACCCAAGAGTAAAGCCCTGGCAGGGATCCAGTTTATAATTCGGATCTTGATATACACAGACCTAAATTTCTCTCATGACGAGGTTCGATAGTAATTGTCTAGCACTTTAAATATCTAATTACAAACGTGCTACCACATGGTAAAGTGGTCCGTGTCTGTTCACTCAACTGTGTGTCTTCAGGAAGGGCCATCTGTTTCCAACAAAACAGTGAGACACACATGTAGGCAGGTTTCTAAATTAAAAAGAAAAAAAAATTTAAAAGAGAGGGGAAATAAAACAAACTGAAGAGAGACACAAAGCTGTCTTTACAATAAAGCGCAAGCTGAAATAGGTGCAGTCAGAATGAACCTCAGGAGACAGTTTTCACCTAGGGAACCAATGGATGGCATGGCTTCTCTAAGATGTCCTTCTGAGCATTATTTTATGCACCTAAACTGCTGCATTAAGAATATGGAAGTCTTCACTACAGGATGAGTTTGGTCCATCTTGACTCCCATATTCCATAAAGAAATAGCAGCTCCTCTAACCTCCTGTCTCCACATCCAGGTCGTGGATCCAGGTATTCAAGAAAGGGAATGTTTTCCCCTCCTCAGAGCATGGCTGGTAGACATGAGTGACACTCTGGCATTGCCTCTCAGGGAAAAACAACAGACAGACCTGAATGCTATGGGTGTGTTAGAACTAAGCTGCTGCCTATCTAGGCAAATTTCCACCTAAGATCAGGAAGGGAAGCAGAGGAGACTGTGCAACTCAGTTCTTTTTTTGTTATCATTTTCATACAAGGAGCCCAGCAGCTATTTGATGTAAGGTCATGAAATGCAAAAATAGTTCAGACACTCTGTAATGTGCACAACTGCTCGTAAAGGTCAGATGAGCATTTCCAACACTATTTCAAACTGATTGCAAAGCGTTTTGCTGTGGACGCTGATTAGGTCGACATTAGAATGCCAAAACTTAGTGTATTTACTGCATACAGTATTCTTCTAACAATGAATTACGGAAGCAAGACAAGCAAGGTTGGGATAGCAGATCTCAGTTGGGAAAGAAAGTCTCAGGTGAATTTACCCCAAATCATGCTATTTCTCTTCTTGTAGCAGTCGCTGTTGGTCATTCATCTGCTTCCCCATAAAGTATATATAGTGGCAAAGGGACCTCTGTTTTAAAAGACACATTTATGAAGGCCTGTCAGAAAGAGTCCAGATCCAATAAAAGCCTTCACTGATCGTGTTTCCCTCAGGGTCACTTAGCACTCCCCCTGAGGAGCGAGAGGGCAATGTGGATTCCATCTCCCAGCCCAGGGAGTCCCCACACAAGGGGTGAAGAAAGACACTGGACTGACGCTGGAGTCTGACACAGAGCAGGTACAGGAGACACTGCTTGGGTACTGAGTTCACTGTGATGTTCTTCCTGTTTTGAGGGGATGTTTGAGCATGGCTGAGCCCTGCCAAAGCTGCTTTTCACACTTCTCCATTCTCTCTGTTGAGTGGTTTCACAGGTTCTGGGCACAAGAGGAAGTTCTGCCACTAATTATATGTATCAGTTGGTGGGTTTAATGTTGATCTTGCTCAGACTGCTCAAATAGATGAAGTTATTGTATAAGGTACTTTTCCTTACTTACATCCACAAGCTTGCTATAAATGAAATAAAGCAATAAGAATGCTAAATAAATAAGCTGGTACTGAGAAGCAGAGCAGTGTTCAGCATCAAAATCTGAAACAAGCAGAGGTCTGACATACAGGGATATTAGAGTCAGGGGGTGTCTCACATACCACTACGACCTGGCTAGATATTATGTTCCTTGTGAACTCTTAAAAGGATTTTGAAAACCTTCAGTTAATCATGACCAGATCAGGTTTTATTGGATTTCATGGAAGGGTGACTCCATCCTGTGCCCCCTGCACACAGCTGACTTTTTCTACACCCAGCCTTTCACCTCCATTACCTGTTATTCCAGCTACACACTTGCCTGTTTCTTCTTAAATTGAGCCAACTGGCCAGGATATACTTCCTTTTTCAGGGTATGAATTAGCCACTGGATTTCAAAAAGGGCCAATCAAGCTGCATGTGCTGAGCCAATGCAGCATTGTTCAGCAGTCCCTGAGGAACAGCCCCACTCCTGAGAACTCTAAACCACTAAGAGTTCAGCCAAAGCATCTTCTGCCTACTCAAGTTTCTAGTCATACTACATACATTTCCAAGTGCCTTGTCCTTTTTGCTGTATACAGCACTTCCTTCCTAGACTTTCCAACACTTGTCTGCTTTTCCAAATGGCTTGTTCATCTCTTGACTGAGCTTTTTCTCAGCCCAGAACTTTTCCCCAGTTTGTGTCTCCTTGAAAAAGCCAGGGGCAGCACAGGTGCATCAGGTAGGTGCAGCCTGCTGCTGGAGCTCTCAGATTTGCAGTTTTTCTGCCAGGACAGGGCTTGCAGAGTTCTTGCAAACTCCTCCAGTGATTTCCAATACAAGGCATAGGGAAGGCATATAACTAACAAATAAATTTGATTAATAAGCTGTGTTACTTAAAGCCCACTCTGCACAACATATCACACTTGTATGGTTCACCATCCTTAATATAGTATTTCTGTATGAGCCATTTCATCTGCTTCTCATTTTTATGAGTTGAGATTGGGGTTTTTTGTTTGGTTTGGGCTGGTTTTGCTTAATTTTGGGGGTTTTGGGGGGGCTTTTTTGTGTTTTTGTGGGCTTTTTTGTTTGGTGGTTTTTTTGTTTGATTGGGGTTTTTTATTTTCTTTTTTGTTTGTGGTTTTCTGCTGTTGTCATTTTTGGGGTTTTGTTATGCAGTTTTTTGTTTGCTTTGTTTCATTTCAGTTTTTGTTTCAAGGAGATGGTAGTTAGCACTGTTCTGGTACTTTTCTGTTTTTACTTACCCAGGAATCTGAGAGAGCAATTAGCAAATTAATTTTCCTGCAGAAACACGCTGGATAAATATTAGTGTTAGAATTGTTTATACCTGCATAGGTATTATTTTCTTTTATTCTTCCTCAAATTTGGCTGTGAAGTGGTAGATGTGCAGTGGGCAGTGTCACAGTGTCAGGCCTTAGTATCTTTTACCATCCTTTAAGAAACAATGATCTTTCAAATGTGAAACTTCACTGGAGAACAAAGTGATTGCAAGCCAATAATATCTATATGTCACTACATCTCATTCTTAAATTGACTGTGGTTAGATAAAGCAGGGACTATTTTAATCCTCAAATCAAAACAGAAATATAGGGATGAATTTTCCTTGTGTTTCAGCCAAGCAGAGGGATATGTACCCAAGATTTTAACCATGAATTCTTCACATAGCTTTGTGCATATTAATCATGGGGGATATTCAAGTATTGAAGGTTTTCTCTTACATCTTATATTTCTGGATAATTTCCCATGCAGAAAGCAGTTCAAACACCACGTTTCTACTCCTGCTTCCAGACCTGCCTGCTCTGCTCCAGCTGAAATCACAGCCTGTCAGAAATCTCGTCCCTGACACATAAGTGAGAGGTGGAGCCCACTGTGACCCAAACAGAACTTTTCATTTTCTCTCAGTTTTCCCCTCAATTAACACAATCTCATCCCACCCAGACCCACTCACTGCTGCTGCAGTGGCTGTCCAGCCATGTCCTTTAGCCACACGAGCCTCCTCCTCCTGACTCTGGTGGCTCTGTTTCTGTGCTCTATTTTAGTTGTATCAGTCCCAAACTAACCATCTTTTCATTCAAAGCCCTTCACAGCCTGTTGTGCCTCTGTCTACCTTTCACTAAAGCAAAGGCTGTTCTGCCTCTCGAGCCCCCCAGACACTCTGAACTGCACCAGTGTGACCTCTTCTTACCTCAGGCCTTTACATTTAACAAAGGTACTCATATATGAAGCCCAAAGGTTTCAATTAAACTAAAGCATTTTCATTCTCAGGAGAGTAACCTGTGTTTCACAAGCACAAAACAAGAGTGATCACCATGGCCTGAGGCTTTTTTATGATGACCTGAACGATTCAGGAGGTCAGCCAGGCCGCTGGCTGGAGAGGAAAGGGATAAAAAAAGACAAATTAATCTTCATGTCCCTTCTTCCCTGACTGGGAGGGAAATGTCTTTCTGACCCCCAATCAACCCTGTGCAAGGGAGCAAGAGACATCCATCAGTCCTGTAGAAAGAGGGGTTTCCTCTTCACCTCCAAGCACCCACATGAACTGTTCTGTGTTTTGAACTATGAGACATCTAGGATGTTTCTGAAGAGGGGAGGAGATAATATTGGAACTAGTACATTTTAAAATCTGTTTTAATGAAACTTGGTGTCTTTTGAATGTGTTTCAAGGCTGACGGACTAAGATGGAAGTCCTGGCTGAAACGTTTTCTGCACTTAGGGGTAGGAGAAAGCCTCACAAATTTGGGGTTTTTTTCCTGTGTTCTCTGTTGTCTGAGACCACAGGAGCTGATTAAGAAACCTTGTCTTCAGCGGAAATACTTGTGGGGTGTTTTCTATTCAGTTGGGTACTTCCATGAATTTTGTGCAATCTCCAAAAGGTCTCTGAACCTCTACCAAATTCAGTTGAAGTTGCCCAACTGGTTTTAAATCTGTTACTTCGTGTACAGATATGCACAGACAGGCACAGATGACATGCAACAGTGGCTGTGTGTTATCACAAAAGCACAGAATGGCTTGGCTTGGAACGGACCTCTAAAGACCATCTAGTTCAACCCCCCTGCAATGATCAGGGACGTCTTCAGCTTGATCTGGTTGCTCAGAGCTCCAGCCCACCCAGCCTTGAATGTGTCCAGGCATGGGTCATCCCCCTATGGATAACCTGAGCCAGTGTTTCTGCAGCCTCATAATAAAAAATTGCTTCCTTATATCTAGTACAAATCTATTCTTTTTTCCTCCCTCATCTCTGATACTGTTGGTTAAAGGTAGAAGATTTAACTATAGCTGTAATATGAATACTGAACAGGAGTTGTTACAAGCCCAGCAAAGGCTGCACACAAAGATTTACTCCCAGAAAGAAGGAACTGAGCAGGAAGAGTGTTGCACAGGTACTGGGCTCAGAAACGAGCAGTGAAACCCTCCAGCTTCCAACCCACAGGGCGAGGCTCCATAGTTTCCTCTTGAAGCTAATGAAGCATCTCATGGCTTAGTTTAAAGCAAAGGCAAGTGCAGTGCATTGCTGTGTAGGCAGTAATAATTACTTAAAATCCCAGGAAAATGTCTGATTTCAAACTGCAATAGATCAACACAATGAAGACCGCCAGAAGTATGATAAAAATCAGCCATGGTATCTCTGTCTTCTTTTTAAACTACGAAAAGACACCTCTTGGCTTCTGTGTGCTTCTTGGCAAGGATTACACACTTATTCTGTGTTGGTGGACTGCCCAGCACAACAGGAACCTGGACCATCACAAGAGATCCTAGGTACTTTGGGTAGATAAATAATAATGGTAATCTACGAGCAAGAAATTGTTCTGAGGGTTCAGGGCAAGGGAGTGTTTTCTGTGAAACAAAAAATGTACCTTGCCCTCTCAGAAAAATCCCTTAAAATATTCTGTATACAGATCTGCAGATCCCAAATGCAGGGAGGCACTGTAAACAGCTAAAAGAATTCCTTTCTCCCCACCTCAAGAGTTATCATTAAATATGTGGTTTGAGGAAGAAGTGTAATCTTTGAGTGTACTTTTTCTGTTTCAGTTCTTTTTTAATGTTCTAAAGACAGCGGGTACTTATTTAAAATAAGCATCTCAAATTTTGTCATTAAAATAGCTGTTCTGATTTTTTTACATTTTTAAACTCATTATGTATGTCTGTATGCTGAGGCCTTCTGTGAAAAAAACTAAAGGCAAACTTCAATGTATTTTTTTCCTGGTTACCAACCTTGTACAAATTAAAAGCACATTAGCCACTTTGAAAATAAATCCAACTGTAGTTCAACTTCTTTGGAGCTTTAGTTTGAAGATAGCAGTGACATTCCACTGACTAAGCCAGTTGAGTGAATTTCCTGATTTTGCTTAGTTGCTTAATTTCCTGTTGGGCTCACATTTTGCCTAATTCAAGACAAAAAGACCCCTATAAATGGGATAAATGATTAAAATTGCAGAGCTGGACATAGTAATTTGATTGCAGTTCAACATGTGCCTCTCTGAACAGAGGTAGAATTTCTGAGACATGCATATAAGTAACTCTAAGAATGTCTTTAATTCAGCATTTTCTCCCCTTATTGAATTACCCACCTATGTATCTGAATATCTGTTATCAAAGGTCTTCTCCTTGTGTCCAGGGTTTAATGTGTGTCCATGACAAGTTTCCCCCTGTTATGACATCACTCTTGAGGCTCTAAAACAGGGCAAAATGTAAAACAATAGGAAGTGCTGTGGTCTGTTCTTCATAAAAGCTCTCTCACAGTAATTAGGAGTACATTTAAAGCAGATCTCCTTCTCCGCCTCGTTTTTGCCGTGCCAGGCTTTAACTTTTAAATGCTCAGGATTGTGAATGGGACTAAATAATGCCTTAGCCATAGCTTATAAATGACGGCTCTACAATACACAGAATTTAATTCTCTAACCTGATGGTTCCACACACCTTTCCATTATGTATTGCCTACCATGCTGTACACAATTATTGGGCTATAAAAACTTAAAACTGTTGGCTTTGTTCCTTGCTTCCTTCCTCAGTGAAGAACACTGCCAGTGTGGCTTTATGTATCAGTTAGGCCAGGGGAAGGCTTTATGAATTTAAAAATGCACTTTGCAGCTTTCCCTGAACACCATCAACCTGGGCTAAGCTGGATCTTTTCTGAGAAGGCTTTCCAGGCAGCTCTCCCTGAAAACACAGTCTTTCCACAGCGCTAGCCATGGTCCAGGAGCTCCCAGTGTGTCACCTGTGTGAGGCTGGAAGCTTCCTTGTGGAAACAAGTATTTGAACCCTGTATAGAACAAGGCTAAACTAAAGTAAATGCAACACCTCATTACAAGGTCAGTTTCTGTAATATCTGTTCTTCATGTATCTTTTCAGTCAAAGTCTTGGTGGTGGATTGAGTACCAAATTAATATAGTTGAACTGAACTCTCACATTCGTTAAACTATTAGCTTGGCTTTGGATGCTTGAGCCTGATGATTCTGAAAGGGATGATTCTGAAATGCAAACCACATTTCCAACTGCCTGATTTGCTTCAAAGGTGACTGACAGATCCTTCAGGAATGAAAATGCTGTGTCTTCTTTAATGAAGAATTATTATTATTATTTCTATTTTTATTTATTGCTCTTGTATGTGTCTTTATGGGATGGTCTATTAGAGGCAGGGATCTTCTCACAATGTTAAACATCTGGTTAATGGCCTAGGACTTGATCACTGTTTATGGATATTTCTAACAGAAACTGAGATCAAAGATCAAGTTAATGGAAGAAAGAGCAATGAAAGATGAGAGCCAGTCCTCTTTTAGGAGGGACCAGATTCTGCCCTTGTAGAGCTTTGTCTGGTAGGTGTCTTTCCATCTCTGATGACTGTAAGGCAGATTCTGTGATCTTTATATTGACCAACTTTGCGTTTAAAACTATGTCAATAAGACTGCATTTAATTTGGGCGCATTTTTAAGGCACTGCTCTTCCTCTTCTGAAAAATCTATTTTTCCTAGCAAGAGCTGTATAATACTGCCTCTAAAAATACTGTGCCTGGGCATCCTTATAGCCATGAACCAAAGGTATCGCCTTTTTTGTGCCTGTGGAATTGGTCTGAAGGTTGCATTAGCTTCTGGGTTCTTGCAAATAGAAGATGGTAGGTTGAGAGAGGAAGATAATTTCTGAGAAGAGCCAACTACACATGGATCCAACAGCCTCCTGAAACCTTACAAACTAGGTAGCTCTGAGAGTGGGCTTCGGGTTTCCATCTATATAGGAGCAAATTTAACTATATATATATATAACATAAACATGACCAAGATACTATGACTGCTTTGGGTGGTTCTGTTTTTGTGTTATTTTATTTTTAAGCTTGGTGGGAGCAGCCATGGTCTAAATTAAACCCAACACTTCCACATAATTGAAAAGGGATTTACAGAAGATGCAGACAGTTTTCATGCCAAATGTTGTGCACGTACAGAACGAGAACCAACAATTACAGTTAATTTCTGTACACAAGAAGCAGCAATGTGCCTCCTTAGCACAACAAGTGCATGGGGGAAGGGGTTTTATAGGGGTTTTATGCATTTTTCTCAACGTTGTCAGAACCTGGAAGTTGTGAAATGACTCGGATTTCTTTTGCATGCGTTTATCCAGGCTGGCAGGCAAGTCTGCAGGCTGGGACAGCAAAGGGCCCGGCAGCATCCGAGAGCTTGAAGTGCAAGTTACGGCAGACAAAAGCAGCGCCTGTTGCATTCCACCTGTTACCTCCGGGAGTCAGCAGCGCTGCCTTCCCCCTCCAGCTGCCGGCAAGTCCTGGCAGCGCCGAGATAACATTTAGTTCAAGATCTGCTCCTGCCAGGTTATCGATGGAGTGAGGAAAACGAATACCTGGAGGGAGCAAGGCTAGGTTTTCAGTTTGCTAATTTATGGGCCAAGTCTCGCCTGCTACAGTGGAAGTCCCGCTGTCAGTGCTTTCACCAGCTTTTACAGGATGTCATTTTGGGACATGAAAGGAGGTTTGAAGAACACTTTGCGGTGATGGTGGCTGACCTACTGCATTTCTGGTTACAATTAACAGCACATTCTCACCCACTCTCTCTGATTCTGCTTGTTCACAGGCCCGGGGGCAACCGGAATATCTGTCTTTTGTCCCACACTCCTTCATCACCATGGCAACAAATGGGCAAATATTATAGTTGGGGTTTTTTGTGTGTGTGTGGTGTTTTGGTTTGTTTTTTTGGTTGTTTTGGTTTTTTTTTTTTTAATTTGCAAGTAGACTGGTGAGTTTTCAAGACCACACACACAGAGCCTCAAACTCGGGGATTAGCACATTAAAACCATGGGTTTAACCAGTAACTCGGGCCGTGGCCTGGCTCCAGGCCAATGCCCACTGGAAAACGTCCTCACAAAGTCACACAGCACAGAGGTGTCAACACAAGAATGTGGGCCATGTCCAACGCGGCCCGTGGTTGTTGTCACCAGCAATTACAGGGAGGCTGAGGTCCTCCCCAGGACCACCCTGAGCCCATCCTAATTGTGCCACTGGTGGAAACAAAGGTCAGCTCCCGTGCAGGAGTTTAAAAGTTGAATTTGCACCCCCAAGGGGACACTGTAGCCTAGAGCCCCGGGGACACACAGTCACTAATCATCGTGGCGTGGGAATCAAAGCCACCATCTGCTTTAATAAAGGCTGTCCCCAAATGAAGGGGCAAAAGGAGTAACACCAGGAGTTCATCGTCCACTGGGAATGGAGGGAGGGGACTCATCTCTGCCTCTGTGCCTCTGAAACCCCTGTGTCACCAGGACCCCACCAGGTAGTGCTTGTCCGTGCAGCAGTGAATTACTGGGGCTAAAGGTGCACGTGGAGTCCCAGTTTCTGGTTTGCAGTCTGGGAAGAGACCCTTGCCAGCTATGGCTGCTGGAAGGTACCGTGTCTTGGCATGGCCACTGGGCTGATGGACCATCTGGCATCTGACCCAAGGGAGCTGGAAGGCTCTCATCTGCAGCCTCTGGATCCAGAAGCTGGCCAGGAAGCTCTGAGTCTTTCCATAACCCGCCGTTCCGTAGCACCCTGCAACATCTGTATCACTTGGGTATTTCATGGGAAAGTTTTCTTTTTGTTGGTTACGTGTTGCTGCTTGCACATTTTTTTTCCCCCCCATGTATCTAGACCATCTATTCTTTTCAAGTGACAGATACTAAAGTAAGCTGTAAAAACATGTACCACCAGAGCTATAAAGAAAATCTCTTGGGAGATGGTAAAACAAACCCAGTCCCAAACACCCTCCCCTGGCCCACATTGCCAAACCACCTCCGTTTCTACCGCCCTGCCAACAACTCAATTCTTCCACAATACCTACAGGGAGGGAGGTGGTAGCAGATTAAAAAGCCGGGTTCCTCCCTCGCTGAGGTTTCCCAGCACGTATTGCTGGCCTGGGGAATACGGGGGAAGGGCAGAGGAAAGGCTGGCTCTGCCCTGCGTTGGGCCGAGCAAGTTTTCAGCTGTATGAAATATATTAAGTCCCAATCGCGCTGGAGCCGGTGTTGAAAGATTTCAGCAAGGCCAGCACTTGACCTTTCGCAGACAATAGCCCCGGCCCTAATTGGCAAGTGCTCATTGTGCGGCTTCAGCTGTGCTGAACAGGCGGGTTTCATGCTCATTCCCCCGTGGGCTCAGGTCCGGGGCTGCGGGCGGGAAGCGGCCAAGGTTTGGGCATTCCCGATTGTTCTATAATGCCACCTGCTGACTCGAGGGCCACGGCAGCCAGTGTATCAAAAGTCCTTTCACGGAGCCCTGCTTTTAACTTTAGTGCTATTTATATTAATGGGATCATTCAATGCGCTTCACTCATGTCCTGATTTAGAGTCCGAGGACAGCCCCGAGTTACAAATCCTGAGTGAGCACCGTAAGATATATTGAACACAAACTATACTGGCTTTTTGTGCTTCAGCTGGGTTGCGACTACAAAATATAATGAGGTGATTGAAAAGGTTCTGAAACTCAAAATATTAACATGTCTGTTTGTACCACACTATGCTTGTGACTGAAGCGAGCGCAAGCATCTGTGTGCCAGATATAATGTGTCTTCAGCAAGTGGCCAAGGTGGTAGGAGGGGGCAGATACAAGGGGCTGTTTTGTCTGGGAGGCACAGATCTTCCTCCAGAAAAAGGCTCTGTATCATCTACTTTTGCAAAGCCTGGGAAAGTGCACACACAGACCTGGAGTGGATGATACGCTGCTAATTTAATCCTTTAGCAAATTGAAAAATCATGGTCCTTTTATCTGACAAAATTTGCACTTCCTGAACTCATCCAGTTATGCCAGCGAGTCCTTGTTCTTCACTTCCTTGTCTAGACCAAAACTGAATTTTCACCTCCATCTCTGGGTGAACCCTTTTGCTGAAGGCTCATCTCCATTGTAGGGTGTAAGTGCTCCCAGCACACTTCAGCTATTTGTACTGGTCTGCCTGTGCTCTGCTTGTCCCCTCACATCTACTCTGGTTCTCTTTCCAAGTTTTTTACTCCTGGCACCAGCCTTATTTCTCAGCTCCATAAATAACTGTTCATCCAGGTCTCTACCAGCAAATCTTTGTGTCTTCCTTACAAGCTCCCAGCTGATGCTCAGGTACAATTTTCAGAGGGCTTCTGACGTGGGCAGCTTGGTGCTCTCCAGCACAGCAGAGACAGGCACTGCAAGGCCTTTGCACCTCCTTCTGGCACCTTTTTGGGGTCTAATTTTTCGTGCTGGCCTCCCACGCACTTCATAAAAGATGCACATTCAAGCAGGCTTTGTGCCCAGAACGCAATTAAGCATCCAACTGTCCGATCTGTGTGGCCAAATCCTCGCGTTCCCGGGGCTTCTCAGGTGCAGGTTCACACTGGTTCATCAGGTTTCCATAGGGGGGAGGAAATGTAATTTAGCTCTTTCAGTCTTAGTCATTGAAAAGAAAAGGGGAGTGAGTGAAGCTTGTCTCTGGCTATAGGAATGGCAAACAAACCAGCCACGATTCTTTATCTTAAAGTGAAATTTGCAAGTGAACAAGGCATTATAATTGATGCAGATTTAAAGATTTAAGGTGAGGCTATTCTGTGTTTAGTTTGAATGGCAAACCTTATCTCACTTTTCCCATCCCCTCCCTTTTTCTTCCCTTGCACAGCAAAATGCTTAACAATAATTTCTTCAGGCCCAGTCTCAGAACTGCCATTCCCTACAACTTCAGCAGGTTTTTTTGAGCATCTGGTGGTGTTTAGGAACCCTGAAAAAATCCCCCCATCAGACCTCTCCTTCATCACAAGCTGACCACAGAAATGTCACAATACCTGTGATGAGTAGTTTCCCTGTGTGCTCTGGGTCAATCTGTACCACTAACGAAAGATTACATGTGACGAGAACAACCCAAAATCACAACACAGAAAATAACTATTATCTCTACTGAAGATAGATCATGTGTGTTTAATTCCAGGACCAAATCAAACTTAAGCTCTGGACTATTGGCTGTGCACTCTGCTAAACTGGCAGTGCCTTTCATCATAAATCTGTGCCTGTACCCATCAGTACCTTCCCAGAGTATGCCTGGCATGGCTTGGGGAATAGCAGGCATTCCTAAAAGGCAGTATGGATAGCACAGAGCAAACCACAGCACCACAGACCTTCTGTACATAACGGGCTGTGCCCCTTTTCTTCGGGGCTGAAAACAACATCTGCTCTGTTGTATTTAGCAACAAAGCTGTCACCACGGAAAGGAACATTTTCACCTCCTAGAACTTACCAGGGGCAAAGTCTTAAACTATAAACTCTGTTGTGAGTTTGAATCTGAAACACTAAAAAATACAGTGTAAGTCTTGGTCTCTTCTGCTGGTTGAGGCAGAGAGAACAGGGAGGTTAGAAGATGGATAGGAATGGCTGATGGCACAAAAGTAGTCTTGGATGAAAGGAAAAGTAAAAATAAAATTATTTTATAACACTGCTACTAAATGACAGAGATCCATTATCATGTTAATGCCTTGTGTGATTGCTGTGTGAGGGACATTGCTCATCCATCCAGAGACGGATCCATCTAGAGATGGATTGTAACCTTTATCTCTGTCACACCAGTTCCTTTGCATACACTTGGGTCTTTCCCCCTCAGCTGTAACCAGGCAAGGAGAAATAAAGTGTGTAAAGGCAAGGGAAAATAAACTGTGTAAAGGAATAAAAGCTGCAAAACCACCCAGACTTCAATCAAAGCAAGAGTCCACAGGAGCTCTAGGTCCTCCCGTTTTGATTTGCATTTTTCAGCCACTGCAGAGGAACATGAGATCTCATCTGAGTGAAGACAACACTGACCACTGGAATGTTTGACCCCACAGACACAGATGAGCCTTTGATGGATTAGCTCAGGTTTGAAAGGGGTGCACAGAGAGGGAAACAACACTTTGGAGAACAAATGGAAGCTAAGTACATCTTGGCAAACTGAGCTCTAGGGGGTTTTTCTTATAACTAGGAATTATTGAAGTTTCTCTGAAAATGTTCTGTTGTATATAATAAAAGGACAATTTCACTAAATGAGTGGGTCAACCTTACTAGGTTTTATACATTAACAGTAAGAAGAGTAAGAAAGGCTCAAATCACAAGATTTAAAACAATTCATCTAGGAAAAGTCCTTACTTTTGGTCAGTGCATTCAGTGAAAAAACAATTCCTATTGCACAAGAGCAGGAGGTGTAAGTGAAAAATAGTCAATGAGGACAGCATGTTTCCTGCTTTCTAAAAAGCTGTCAGCCTCTGCAAGGATGACCAGGAGCTGCATCCACCATCTCACTGTGTCCCCAGCTTGCAGTTTTCCAAATGACTGTCATCTTCCTCCTTGCTCTGCCCTCCATGGCTGTTGGGAGCCCATTATGTCTCATTTTTCTACCCTCTTAAATGTCCCTACTGCCCTGCCCTCTCATTTACCCAGAAATATCATCAAAAGGTCTTTTCTCCACTCCTCTACATCCTTAATTTTGCCAAGTAAACCAAATAAACCAGGCACAGGATCCTCACTGTCAGAAGCTCTGAAACACCAGGCCTGGGACAGTTATATCACAGAAACAAAGAAAATAAGTACCAGACTGTAAGGATTTTAAGTAATTCCTATGTAAAAACTTAAATTTTTAAACTCTGGCACACTTCTGTACAGCTGTTTAGTATTAGTTGCGAAACTGTGTGATAAAAAATGCAAAGATAAATTTGCTTTAGGGAGCGGATCTCTTCTGAATAAATTTGAAGGTTGTAGGTTTAATAAAGTTTTAAATTATATTTTCTATTTTATTTGTGGTATATTTATTATGTTTTCAATGCTTGAAATGAGAGTGAGAGAGAACATGAGAAAAAAATGGTTTAAGTGTTTATCTGAAGAAGAAAAATCTGAAAACACACTTTGTACTAACATTGCAGAAGTTCTGCCCAATCTTTCAGCTGCTAAGACTATTAATGGAAATTAAAGCATTAATTTTTCAAACATTCCAGTTTGAAAATAAAGGCTGGATGAGGAGTCCCATCAGAGATCAAAAGTGGCTACCTACTGTTTGCAGCAAACACTAGATGGGATATTTTTCTGAGAAAAAGGGAAGCACCAGTACAGGACAGCCTGCTCAGTGGTCTGGTTTAGAGCAATCTCAAGCCTTTGCACGCTGGTAATCTTCCCAACTCAACTCCAGATGTTAGGGCTGGCTGGCTGGAGGGAGGAATGGAAGATATGGAGAAGAAAATGCACCAGATATCCAAGATTAGAAGTTATGCAGTGTCAGGCATTCATAAAAGATGGGAGCTTGCCAGCTCCTCCACACATGGGATGGAGATTTGAAAGTGGGAAACAGCTGCTGTTGTCCTGTGCTGCCTCCCAGGCCATGGAATTTGTGCCAGTGGCCCACCATGGCCAGAGATGGAGAAAGACCCTCAATGCAGAAGCCCAGCTGGATGATGTAGTTAGAGGACAATCGACAGAGGACAATCTCATCCAGGAGAATCATCCCTGACCACCAGACTACATCTGACCCCTGACAATGACAGCTGGGCTCCTGTTACACCCACTGGGATGATGTCAACCACCTTCTTGGGGTGATTTGTAAAACCCACATGTGACTGTCACCCTGTCACATTCATTACAGCAAGAGTTTCCTGACTCCCCCTGTATGACTGATTAGGTTTTACATTTCCCCAGACATCTGCAGGAGGAGCTGGGCCTTTGTCCGGCTGCAGTCCCGTATCCCAGCTCATTCCACAGGCAGCTCAGGCTGTTACTGTCTGCAACCCCGGGATGCTGAAAGCCTGCACCACACACTGCCCTTTGATGTGGCATTGGCAAAGGGAGGACGCTCCCCTCCAGCAATGCAGGGAGTGAAACCATGCAGTGAAATGCCGTGTCCAGGCAGGGTCAGGACAGATTCCACGGCTTTTGTGCTGCCTCCTCTTCACTTTTCCCTTCCTGTAGCAATTATTGCTCATCAGCACAGATTAACAATTGCACAAGCAAACCCTCAGAACAAATGAAATCAGGGCTGAGGGCCAATCTCAGTCAGTGGAGCTCTGCCACTGACTTTAAATGGGATTGGGATTTAGCCCTGCAGCCTTTCCCTGCGTTTCCTCTTTTTACCCATTCATGTGCTGCACATGTGTAGCTCTCCGGCAGCTCCTCTGGCTTTGTTTGGGAGGAGGCACTCACAGGTACAAGCTCCAAAAGTTGCACCCATAACCTTCTGGCATTCTCCACCCCACTCCCTGGCCCTGGCTTTCTGCTAAGAGTTGTTCCAGCCATTTTATGATATCTTTTAAAAGGCAGGAGAATAAAGACAAAAATAGCTCTCAGTCCATTCATATGGGTTTCTGCTGGGCTGTGAATAATTTAAAGGTCTTCTCACCTCATCTCTTGTTTATCTCGTAGCCTCAGGCCTCATCTACATGAAAGAGTTGCACCCATTCAAGTAGATGTTAATTTAAACCAATTCATTAAACTAATACAAACCCCGGAGGGAGCAGAGGGAGGGATGCTCCCGTGTTAAACCCAGGCTCCTATCGGTTTGCTTTAATCTGGTGAGAAACTAAACCAAAGTAAGGAGCGCCCATGGACAGGTTTGCTCTGGTTTTGCAGAACACATGGAACAGAGCAATGCAAATCATGCCAGGGAGTTCTCACTGGCAGAGCTCTGCTGCTCACTCCCTGCAGGGACAAGCTCAGACACTCAGCGGAGATCGGAACCACCACCAAAAAAAAATCGTCATGAGCCTCCAACATACACCCAGGACCATGAGCCTTGAGCTGGGCTGTGTTGTGGGGGTGTCACACCTCCCACCCAACCCAGGGGCTCTGGTGCAGGTCTGCACTTTGTGGCCACTGTCCCTACAGGTGGTAATAAAGCCACGCTGGTGTTTTCATACCATGGTTAACAGGGCCTGTATGAGAAGCCAGGTAAAGTGCAGGTCATCTGAAAAAACTGCAATGTCAGTGGGAGCCAAAAAATGAAAGAATTGCAAGGAACACCACCCTAAAATCCCACAGAAAATCACTATTTAATGAAAACAAGCCCAAGAAGAAAAGAGGGGAGGGATGGGACTGGAACATTTTTATTTCACAGTTCTGCCCTCTTTTCAGCGAGTGGAAAGGACTAAATCACCTGTTGTCAGTATTGAATGAGGACTACAAAGAACATGAAGCCAGACTCCCCTCATGTGTGCCTAGGGGGAGGATGAGAGGCATCAGATCCAATCTCCATCAGCGAAATTCCAATCAATATTAAGAAGTTACTTAATGATGAGAGCAGTTAAGCAGGAGGCCAGAGAGATGGTGGCATCTCCATCTCTGGAGATAATCAAAATTAAACCATACAAGACACCGAACAACCTGATCTGATGTAGAAGCTATCTGTCTTCTCACTAGGGTGAAGGTTTGGTCTGGTGGCTTTAAGTACCTGTCAATTTATTCAGATTTATTCAGGTAAAATACAGCAGAAATATCTTTTCTGAAGCCAGCTTCCCTGATGTTCCAAAGTCACACACAGCTGGTAAATTCACCTGGCTATTACCCAGCTGTTCACTTTTCCTGAAGAGAGAAGGCAAAAAGAAAATATTAAGAGACCTGAGTGCCTGCAAAATGGTGCCAGTTGGTGCAGTACAATTCCATGGGGCAACACAGAAGATTTTCCATCACGAAAGTGCAAGTGGGACGCTGGAAGCCTACAGAAAGCTTCTTAGCATCCACCTCCTTGGTCACACCAAGATGTCTTGGCTCTGGGGCCACCCCTGGGCTTGGGGAGTTACTGGAAGTTTTGCTGGTGGTGATGGTATCATTTGGCTTTCCCCTGTGTTGGTAAGCACTGGGAGTGGGGGTGTAGGTGGCTGCTGGCTGGTTCTGGCACTTCAAAGCTGCACCTGTAGCACCACACCATGGTGCCTACACCTCTAGCAGCAGCCACAGCTCATAAATTTCCATCACTGTGAGTGCTCAAAGCAGGAAGAGAGACAAAGGCACTGTTAGTATGGGCAAAACCCCTTACACCATGTAGGGGCAGCATAAATATAACAAAACCCTCATTATTTCAGAGAAGAGAAAAAAAGAGGAATGATTTGGCAAAAGGTATATGGATTTTACCAATATTTGAATATTTTTGGATGTTTTTGTTTCTCTCTATATATACAGATATATTCTATGAAAAACATTTGTGTTTATATGAATTTTTCATCATACTGGAGAAATCCTGCAAGATCTGTTTTTATATCACTGTGGTTCTTTTCATCCAAGAATCTTTTATGAATTATCATGCCGAAGCTTTCATGGGTTCAAAGAGATGAAAAATAAATTTCAGGAGGAAGGAATTCCAAGGGCCACGAAACACAAAGGCACAATGTCCAGCTCAGGAAGCCTTTAAGCCATGGATAGGTGGAAAGTGGGATGGTGTATCAGAGAAATGTCAGCACGTTTTCTGTTCCAGCACCCAGCACAGACAGGACACGGGCTATGTGCTGCCTTCATGTTCTTCATGATCCCCACATCTCTGGTCAGTGATGGTTTCACTCATCTGCTCTCCCTAGGAATTGACTCCTGGGCTTTGTCCATGATGCACAGACTGAGGGTACAGCTCCCCCTCTGTCCCCACCCCGCCCTCACAGCCACCCTTTGCTGCACTCATTCAAATCCCTTCGAGATGCAAACGCCTCTTTTATTCCCCGTGTGCTTTTCTGCCTGCTCAGACAGCTGATTACGAGTGCCAGAGCTGGCCCACAGGAGAGGAAGGGAGAGCTCAGCTGCAAGCAGACAGAAGAGGAGTGAGATTTTGCCTCCCCATGACCTGCTGTTCTCTGCTTCTGCAATAACACAACTTCTGCCTTTGGGCACAGCTGCGCCACTCCTGAAGATCCCTGGTACCTCTCCAGTGCAGCCTCTCAGCCTTCTGCTCCCCCATTTTTGCATAGGCTCTGGATCTTTTTGTGACCTTCACTGAGCTGAACCAACTGGCTGATGCACCAGTTATTTGGCCTAAAGAGGGGTCTGACAACTAAAGGTGATGGTACAAAAACAGAAGGCCCACGTGGTTGTCTTGAGGTCTCCTCCAGCCTTCAATGATGTTGGGCATTAGATCTTGTTGCAGCTGTTGAATTTGACTCACCTCTCCCACCCCACTCCCCAAAACAGATGTGGTTGTAAATTGTAGCCAGATTAGAAAGATCAGTGAAGACCATAAGAATGCAAGAGCAAATAACAGGTTGTAAATTCTGTTGGGTTGTGACTTATGTACACAGTTTCCAAGTGGCTCTGACCTTCAGCACAGCACAGTCCTGAGTGTCTGTGCAACGTGCACAGAGGAGGAGTCTGCTCTGCTGCACTTCTTTGACAATCCAAGGTAACTGTGAAGGATGAAAGAGCAAGTGCATGTGGATCTCACAGAGCTTCCCAGAAGTCTGCTGACAATTGCTGTGGGATGCATCCCAGCCATCCTCGCCTTGCCCCTGGATGTTCGGGGGAGATGCTAAAGTCAATCAAATCACAACTGTAGGTGCAAAAATTCACATCTCAGCCCCTAGATGGGCCAGGTGAGTGCCTGGTGAAGGCCTGTGTTCAGAAACCATACTCAGTTCAGCAGAAAAGCAGCCCAGAACACACTGCTGTAGCCTAGAATGAGAAGTCAGACAGAGGCAGAAAACCTGGCAGAACACCACTTGAATTGCTTCTCTGTCGTAGGTGGTGTTTGTGGCCTTCCCAAACACCTAATCTGGGAGCCATCTGAAGTCAGTGGGAGGTTTCAATTTATTGCAGACCTCATATCCGACCAGTCATCTAAAAAGCACTGGGATATGAGTATCTTTCAGTTCTTGAAGTCAGTAGAACTTGCTGCCTTGGTCAAATTTGTACAGATGTTAAGCTGATTTCTAGTATGATGTCTAGGCATAGTTGAGGAGAGAGGGTGCTTAGAGAAGAAATCTTAATAAAATTACCTTTAAAAGTATAAAAGTGATCCTCCTATTGCCAGGAAAATAATAGTTTTTCGTACTCCATTGGTCTGAAGACCAGTTTTTATTTTCTGAGAAAGTACTGCAGGAAGTTGACAGAGGCTTTAAGCAATTATACTGAAACAGGTAGTGTAGATGTAACTGGGCTTGTCTTTTGTTTGGTTAAAGATCAGAAATCAGGCAGTGGTAAGCTTTGCATGGCAAAGAGACACTTCAGATTTCTAGTCACAAGAGACCCCTCTGAATTTCATGTCTGCTCCATTAAATATGCCCACCCCAATACAATTGATTAAATCCTTGGACACAGAAGATAAAATATATTTTATTTGTGTTTAATATATGGTGCAAGTATTGCATACTCACAGCTGTAAAATAAAGAAAATAAGTGAGAATATAAAAAGTTTCTTCCAGTCATGTGCTGACAAAACAAGAACTTGTATCTCATCTTGTTTGGACAGCAGGGGAAAAATGAGAGGGGGGCAACCAGAGCAGCTGCAAATAACTATGTCTGTTTCAAATTCAGAACCAATCATCTTCTTGGTGTAATTTCTCATAAATAATCTTCTTGTCCAACAATTTTTAGGTTGATCCCACAGGACGGCTGTGATAATCATCCTGAAACTGCAGATAACAGGATTGTGATCATAAATCTTAAGATTCAAGTACATTCACCATGGTTGAATGACCATCAGCATTTTGAGGGAATGAGACTATTTTTCCCCTGAAAAGATGATGGCACGAAGGGCACATATGCAGAAAGTGAGGGCTTGGAAGTACAGAACAATGCATCATTTTTATTTCCATTTGCCATGCACTCCTTATCATTTCACCCACATTCTGCCCACTAATTAAGGGGAAGAGGCTTGGCTGGTGCAACTGGTTCTGGATAGATCTATTTGTGGCTGTTGCTATTGCAGCAACAGCAAAAGTGCATTTTTTATAGAAGAATCTAGGCTCTGTCACAGAACGTGACTTATTCTGTGAACAATTATTTTTATCTACAGAGCAAAGGAACCTTTACACCAGACTGGTGTTGTGTGGGGCTATTCCAGTCGTGCACATGTAAGTGATGAAGGGAAATACACTTCTTTTCATTATCTGGCCCTGCTTGCTACAATTCTGCCTGTTCTGCATGGAAGAGGAGAAATCAGGCATTTAAGTAATATTAATATTACAGAACCATGGAGCTGGGTTTTTTTTTTGCCTTTTAAAGATAGTTTGTCTTCTGCAAACAAAATGAGAAAAAAGTACAAAATAGCACTGGGTTGTTTATCAATATAAAACACTCAGCTGATGAGATGCACTAATCCACAGCCAAACCCTGGATAAAGGCCCAGCTGACTCCTACTTGAGGCACCACCTTACTCCACAGCTTTTATATGTCAAATCCTTGACAATACCTACAATTTGAGCCAATTCCACGGTTACCAACAGCCCTACATATCCATGGTGATCAAACAAATGCTCACCTTCCAAAATGAGGAATTTGACATTAATAAAGGCATGTTGCTCCCTGCTAGGCAATGCATGAGCTGGCCAGACATGCCACATTATATCACTTGCAAACTGGCAGCATCACAGGGCAAGTGTGTTAACTGGGATACTGCTGTGAGAAGGGGAAGGGGATGTCTGGATTTACTTTCTTCCCCAAGGACCTTTCCAGCAGCCAGCATCTTCTCCATTGCACATAATTCTCTTTTACTAGAAACACCTGGTAGGTCTTGTAATTCCTGTCCTCATGTTGCAGAGTGCTCTCCCTCCTCACGTCACCCTCCTCAGGCCACACAAGACACCCTCTTTAAAAGAATACAGAGCTAAGAACCAGAAGAGGTGGAAGCAGATGACTCCCCAAAAACCAGAGCAAGGCTATATAAGTTATGCTGCAGCCTCAGCCAACAGGGTCTAACAGGGAGTCCCTCTTTGCTTCCATTTCCCTGGACTGCAGGTGCTGGTAAAGCAAACAGCACTGCTGCTGCACGGGATGCCCAGGTTTTTCTGGAAAATGTTGGTTAAATCAATGAGTTAACAGTTTGTTCCAATTACAAGAACAGTGACCTGGAGTACAGCAAAAGCTTCTTACCTTCCTCTCTGCAGTTGCAAAGCTCGTGCACCAGGACCCTCATGCCCTTGCTGCATGGTTTCTATATTCTGTGTGCGTGGGAGTAGGTGCTCAGGGATGAGGGGTGGGGGAAAGGGGGAAGAGTCCAAACAAAACATTTAAATGCAATTCCTTTGATGGTGCAGCTGTGAGAGAGCAACTGAGATGATTTTGCTGTATTTCAGAAGGGGCATAGTTTTCCTGTCCTTTATTAATTAGAAACCATGTTTCCGTGGCCAGGCTCTTCTCAAGTCAATCTCTCCTGCCTGAACAGCAGACCTTGGTTCTAAATTCCCACACAACAACTGATGCTTCATTTTCCACCTACTTATGACCCTGTCTCCCACCTTCTCTCCCAAACATGGCATACCAGAAACATTTCCTAACCAGTACAACAGAACAGCACAAATGAACCTGATTTGCTTTGTGAGAAAACTGTGGGATAGCGCCCAGCTGAGAACGACGAGTTGGGGCACAGGAATCCCTTGCAAGGCCAAGGGGCCTCTTGGTTCATTCTCAATCTCTTTATGTGCTTGTACACTCCTTTACATGGTGCCATGAATGCTGGTTTCCACAAGGAGCACAGAGCAGAACCAGCTCAGAGTGATCCAGCAGCACCAGGAGCTGTGGCAGTGCAGGTGGGTATTGCAGCCCTGCTCCCGATCCATGCGGCTCCTCCAAGAGTGCAGATCCCTGACCAACACCTCTACCCCAGGCTTGTGCATGGAGCAGGGACCTCCCTAGCTGCTCTGTCAAATACCTGCCCTGTCAGACCCCAGCAATGGCACTAAGTGACTTCACAGGGGGTGTTCTCAGAACAGAACACACTGCAAGGCAGTTCCTGTGCTCCAGCTTCGCCTTCCTTGACCCTGCAGCCCTCAGCTCACAAAGCATCCCAGCCATTTCTCTCTAGCCTTGGTTAAATCAGGAGCTGGGTTACACAGTGCTGCAGCACTGGGCTGGTGTCACTGGACAGCAGATAAATGACCACAGACAAGGCAAAGAGTCAGCACCTGCAGTGTTCTGTGGTTCCACTGCTGCAGCAGGGGTGGGGAGGCAGGGGAGGGTTGGAATTCTGTTTTGCCCTCCACATTCAACAACATACATGAAGGCTTTTCAATCCCTCTTCCAGAATAAATAGTGCAGCTGAGCCTTTCCTGGTGCCTGGAAGTGATGCCAAGACATTTTTTTTCCCTTTGCTTTTATATACCTTTTATATAAACTTCTATGTATTCTCAGTATTCTTAGCATGAATATTTGTAATTCCTTAAGCCTGATAACTTAGCATAGCCCTAATATTTTGTTAGGCCAGGAGACCAAACATCCTAAAGGCCTCATAGTGGGAGGCTGGAAAACCCTACACTATCTTGGGAAACCAAGGTCCTCTCTGGAACATATCCTGTAAACTGGTGATTTGGCCCATCCAGGGGGGAATTCCTCAGATGAGGGAATATCACACCATTGATCCACACCTCCCACGGGGGCATCCTTGTTAGATATGCTCATTTGTAAGGTCTATATATTGTATCCATGATCTATCATGTGAGTGCATTGTGGCACATTCCACCTTAGCAAAATGGTGCACCAATAAGGATCCTTACCAAAATAACAAGATAATTATCCCTTAATGTGTCTGGATCTCAACTTTTAAGACCAGGAAAAGGCATCAGAAGGGCTAAGCCATTCAGAAAGAGCAAAGAAAGGAGAGGATGCAGAATCATCTCCTCAACTGCAGACAAGCAATGGCCTGACAGGCCTGACGTGATCACGGAGCGCAAGCTGGACGCCCTCCCTCCCAAACCATTCATCCTCATCTTCCCAGCCCAGCACCTGGTTCCCTGGCTGAGCTCCCCACCACCTCTGTTATTTGCATGGTTACTCTCACATCTGTGGAAACAAGAAACTTGTGTCACACTCCGAGCTGCATCTCAGAGCATCCCGAAGCGGGGGGGCGCAGGGAGGGACAGTGTTACCTAGGAGCTCCGGGATTTTCTCCCAGAGACTTGGTTCATTTTCTCTGAAGCTTCTGTGTTTTCTTTTTTCCCCTTTCGCCCCACTTCTCTCAATGGTCTGGTGCCCTCGGAGAGTCCAGGAGCAGACACCAGCTGGCCCTAGCAAAGGCCACATCCCCCACTGCCTGTGTTGTTCTCTCCAGCTCGCCTATATGGATCCCTTAATTGCATGCATGTCTTTCAGGCTATTCTCCATGCATGAGCTGTCAGCAAAACCTTGCTGGAAACACTGGAATTTCACATTTTTCATGGAGATTTTCCATATCAAATGGGCAGTTTCACATTTTCCATGAAATTCCTAATGACTACAAAAAAAATACAGCCCCAGTGTTTGGAAGGGCTTGCTCGGCTTGCCTTCGGGCACCATTTGCGTGTTAAATGCATGTGTGTGAATTTACTTAGCATATCATTTCAGGGATGGGATTGGATTTTTTTTTTTCTTTTTTTTGGTTGCAGATGACAGGAGAGAAGCATGCATTCATCCATTCATTCATAAACCCAACTTGTGGCACGGCATGCTGGGGAAGGGATCTTTCGCATCATTTTTAAAACAGAGAGAGTGCAAAGCCCTGTCAACTGACAATATCCATCCAAGCTGTCATTGCCAATCACTTGAATGGACTGCAGCAGAGAGTATTTTCCACAATGAGATACCAATGGGGGTGACCATTAGGTCAGGAATCTTATTTTCTCAGCTCACCAACCCCTGCAAATAAATTCTCACCAAAAGGAGAGAAAAGCCTCATTGATTTGACAAGCGATCAGACACTGCAGTTGTCATTTTCCCAGCAGTTGCTGGCATGTTTTTTTGCCTGGTGTGTGAGATATGAATTTCGTGACTTAACCTATCGAACTCTTAAAGGGATCATCCCTTTTTCATCTGCATCCTCATGAAAAGCAGAACTTACAGCAGCAAGACTCTGAAAGCAAAATACTGTTCTCAGCTTTAATATATTATTAGTTGATGCACAACAAAGTTCATGCAGGGGCTCTACTTTGTTGTTAACAGTCAGACATACTTATTTGACCAGCAAGAATGTGGGTTTTTTCCCCTTACCAATACCCACTTTAATTTGTAAAACACATTTTTCCAACGTTGTTGGTATTGTTCCCTTATGAATGCATCACAGCCAAACCAAGAAAGGCTACGAAAGCAAGAAAAAACACATCCTTCAATGAAAGAAGTCACATTTTCTTGGTGTTCTTAGAGACGTGGGTTTTCATAACTTTTAAAAATGCTGCATTAATATAAAAGAACAAACAAACAACTTTACGCTGAATTCCAGCAAACAGCCTAAATTCCAACTGTGGATCCAGTGAAACAGATTTGTGCTGGCAAACAAAGTGTATCTTCTTCCACACTACCCAAATCTACTTCACCTCTTCGAATTAGAGATTGAAAATTCATCTCAGATTTGCTGTGGAGTTTTTTTTTAGGGAATATCTTAGCAGAAATAATTTATTAACTGATGTAAAACCATAGACTTTGTGATGTTTTTACAGGCAGGTTCCAGCTGCCTTCCCATAACCAGGCACATCAAGGATCTGAATCCAACTTCCCCAGTGATAGTTTTGCTTTTTTAATTAAAAACCAAAAGTTTTGTCTGCAGATAGTTTTTACACTGTAAGAGGTTGTCCCTGCCCAGTTGTAGACACTTTCTGAGGAGCTCACCATCTGCTCACCGTCATCAAGTACTTCAACCAGACTGGATTCTGATTTCCAAAACCTGAGATTCCATTCATCCAGCCCTTTAGTTCCCAACATTAAAACTGCACTAGGTCTCAGTCTATGGCATTATTATAATTCAGAGAAATAATGGCATCCACTCATACTGGAAGCACTTCTGTTAAAAATTCAGAAGATTTAAAAATATTATATATATATATTCCGCCCCCCCCCCCCACATATTTTTTAT
>VYXD01010597.1:672616-697694 GCA_013397195.1 Hylia prasina | reverse complement strand
CCCCCCCAATAATTGATGTATCTAAATTTACTGTTGGGAGGAGAACATGACCAAATCAGAATGTTTCTTTACAAGTATTCTAAGGAATGGTCAGAATCCATTAAAATAGATTAAGGATCAGATAAAGCCTCACCTCTGTGCCTTACACATGGTCTAGCATGAAGATTGTTGCTGCCAGTTTAGTTTCTCCAATGAGAGGAAGGAGTTTTATTCTCAAATGTCAGAAAAACAATAATTTGTTATTCTGGTAAATCGACAGGTCACTAGACTTAGTATCAAATTCTTCTAAGCACTATCAGGCCATTCTTTGTTAATCAATACTGCACATTTCTTACTAGTCTTATCATGGGAGTACATTGTTCCAGAAATTTTAGCAGCATATTGAGGCATGAGTCTGCTTCCAGATAAGCCTGGCTGGCTTAATTTTTTGTCATTTTTATTTCAAGATAAGTGCTCCAGTGCAGGGCAGGGCAGGGCATTTTATTCCTGATATCCCTATCAATTCTAGCTTTGCCATATCCTTACAATACAACATTCAGCTGCTCAGGCTGTGAGCAGTCTCGTGGTCGGACTGGCTCTCTCTCTATTCCTTTTTCTGATGTTCTTTCCCCTGTGCACACACGTGGTAACCTCACCAACATGCTCCTTTCAGACACTGCTAATTCCCTGCTATGATTTCACATCCAACACTCCAACTACAAGGTGTAATTTTAGCTCAGACAGCAATACTCTGAGAGCAGTGAGGGCTTAGTAGGTGTACGAGACAAACACTTTCTTAACACATGTCAAGGAATATGGATTCAATGTCCAGGAAGGTTTTGAAACTAGTCAGCTGTGGGTAAAAGCCTGAAATTAATTTTCCCCAGGAAATCTGAACTCCTCAGGAAAAAATAGTTTTCTGTTCTTTACAAAAGTGAGGTTCAAACAACTTAAATAAGCATTTTCAGATACTTCCACTGTAGATCACTAAGGATTTTAAATGCAAGCAGGCTCATACTGTCAGGAGGACTTTTTCTCCCCCCTGAAGTCCATTTTTCCTCTGTCTGCTGTTAAGTTACTATTATCTTCCATTCCTTGTAATAATGGGCTTAAGATCAAGTGAAACTGGAAATGGAAAGAACAGTGAAAGATGACAGACTTGAAGGGGCTTTATTGGGACTATGGGCTGCTCCTGAGGTCAGAATCAGTAAGTATAATTAGATTCCTGGCATTTACAACAAATGTAAAGCAACTCAGAGCTCCCTTTTGTGTGCCTGTAATTAAACATGCACTTTTACTGCCCTCTGCAGTGCTCCAAAGTATCTTTGATTCTAGCACATGAAAGTGGAATAAAAGAGCAGGCCCAAATCTTCATCTCTATATGGCACTCATATTTCTGAAAACAAAGTATTTCTCAGAAGAAATGGAATAGCCCCTTTCTAAAGAAACACAAAAGGGAACGTTGTTTTGCTAATAATTAGAGCCACTCCTGTACCTCCCAGAAACTTTCCCAATAGACACTTGGATAGATAGAAAGGTCCCAACACAGACAGCTGGGCCTCACTTTAACCCAAGTGGGTTAGAACAAGCTCCAAATTTCCACTTAAAGTGAAGTTATTTCTTGAGTGTATGAATCAATATTTTTTGGATAAATTACTTTTCTCTTGTGCTTGAACACAATCCAAGCAGCAAGTGACAAGCTCAGAGTGAACAGGACTGATAACCAAAAAATACAGCAGGGGCCAGCAGTGGCAGCTGCGAAATCTTGGTTCCTTGCATGTTTTGTGTTTAGGTATTACCCTGATGCCACAAAACTAAACAGTGCAAAACTGGAATAAATTCTGCTCAGCACTACCACTTTCTCTAACTAAAGTATATATATTACATTCTAACTACACTGTTTTCCTTGAAAGTAAAATGGAGTTTTGACAGTTCACAAAATAATTTCAATCTCTTAACTATTTATATAATATTTTGGCAAATTTATCCCAAGTTGTCAGGAAGCACTCAAACTTAGTATTCAACAGCTAGCAACCAATCTTCTCACATTATGAGAAAATACAGAAGAGCAAGAACTTCTAGTAAGGTCAAAATTCTTTTAAAAGGGGTCTTTTACTAGCCCAGTTTTGATAACGAAGTGCCTGATCCTCCAGGTTTCCACACAGATCCATCCTCAGGCATATGTAGTTGCTCCCCATATGCTCTTATTTACATTAGGAACACAATAAAACAGGTAATCCTGAAACTAACTTCAGTAAATACTTGCATGAACAGAAAGTTGTTTGAATGGTATTCTAGACTTAAAAATGGATTCCTGGAAGACAGCTGGTTTTAGCTAGGCTTCCTTAGAGCATGAAATTGTCGTACTGGCAAGTTTTTTCCAAAATCTCTGTCCTGTCACTTCTAATTTTTGAACTGGCTGTCCAGGTACTGATCAGAAAGGTAAATATGTTCCCTTATAGTTTATGACAACAGCTGAGTAATGAAGGAAGACCCAATTAATGCCCAAGTGAAGGACAAGCTGGGACAGCTCAGCTCCTTAATGTTCTGCTTGCCACCCTACCCACACACGTGTACCAATGGCCCAGCCAAAACAGATGGAGCTTTAAATTAGCCACAGCCACGACTGCTGTCAGCCAGCCATGGCAGGAGGATGCTGAAAGGGGACAGGGCTTGGTGTGAAGGGAGGAAAGGAAACACAAACCAGAAGGCACAGGTCTATAAAAAGCAGGGTTGACAGGTTCTGCTGCCTACAGAACAACCTGCTCAGTTTTATTTTTAGAGGAATTTAACCTAATAAGGCTAAAATTTGACAGCAGTACTTGCTTGTTCTCCATCTGAAGCAAACTCCACTGGCATGCAACTATGCACAACTGAACACATGGATATTGTTTTTCCATAAGATTCCTCTATTATCAGATACTGCCCTATATGAATGGGGTGAGCCCACTTTTAACCACTAGAGGGCTTAATTCTATTGCAAAAAACTCCAGGTTTTTTCCAATTTGGTGTTCAGTACCTTTGGGAAAACATCCAAAGCGAGTGCTCTCTTTAAATACCAACCATAAAAACTAAGTGATCTAAGTAACTGAGACAAAGGGGAATTGTTGTAGTGAAGACATTACTGTGGGTAGCTAGCTCCTTCAGGAAAAAGTAACAAATCTGAGCCTGTTTCACAAACAGCCACAAGACCAGCTACCTTTCTAGTCTGGATTCATACCCACCTGGTTCCTGGACGAGTGTGCTGCACAGAACTGAAAGGAGAACAGCACCTCAGATTGCTTGTAATGAGATCAACAGAATTAAGATAAGGAAAGTGACACAGAACCTTGCAGTCTGAAGCAGAAGTGACAGAGCACACTGAAAAGTGACAGGATAGAGCAGAGATGGAACAAGAGTGAGTGAGCACAGTGAGAAGCAGCACCCATCTCAGCAGGGCAGGGTCAGGTACAGAAGGGCACAATTCAGAGGGCAGGGCACAGGCAATGCAAGAGGGTCAAACCCCAAGGCCTGTGCTGAGAACCTTGTGAGTAGTAGCAGATTGGTTGGATTAATCTCAGATTATGCACCAGATTATGAACTAACCACTGAGAAGTTACTCTGCAGAAATTTCAAAAACATCTCAAGACATTTGCCAAAGGAGAATTATTTGTTGTGTGCTCCATTAGAATAGAGAAGTGCATTTGTTTGCCTGAACACTGCTCAGGAATTGGTGTTCTTCACAATGTTTTCTCCACATTCCACCCCAGAGCTGGGTGCAGCACTCAAGGTGGGGTCTCACAAAAGCAGAACAGAGGGGCAGAGTCCCCTCCCTTGCCCTGGTGGCCACGCTGCTCTTGGTGCAGCCCAGGCCACAGTTGGCTTTCTGAGCTGTGAGTGCACATGGCTGAGTCACTTCAAGTTTCTCATTCACCCACCAACATCCCCAAGTCCTTCCCCTCAGGGCTGGTCTCCATCTGTTCATCCCCCAGCCTGCATTTGTGCTCAACAGATTGTCCCAACCCCTGTGCTTCCTTATTTCAAAACCAGGTGTAAGTAACCTTTCCCTCAGAAACAATCACCTGAACATCCCACTGATCCATGCTATTTGGATAACTACAGTAGGATAGAAAAACTTCTTTTAAAGAAAACAATGCTACTGCCAGTTCTGATACTGAGCTACAGACTGACACACCAAAAATACTTAAGAATGCTTAGGAACAGCATGGCCAGAAAATGTGACATGAGAAAAGCAATCTGGGAAGGACAGAGGGTGCTCAGTCCAGGTGGAAAGCAATTACCATTCTGCTGCCTTCTCGGGAAAAAATACATGTTAGGAAGGCTGTCACCTTAACATCAGAGCTTAGTACCAACCTTATCCCAATGCCAGTGCTTCCTCTTGGAAGTTTCCCCATCAGATCAAGCTACCTGATTTCAAAAGTGCCTAACAAATTAGACAGCTGTAAGCAATATTACTAAGATACTCCCTTGAGCTGATGAGTTTAAGGGGTGCAACATCAACACCCAGAAATTTTAAGAGATAAAACCAGGTGAGGTGACTGTAAAATATGTCCTCTTAGTAAAGAAGAGTGAAGTGTTCACCCATCTCTTCTAGCAGATTTTCCTAGAGAACAGAACTTGGCGACCAGCTAATGGACATCTACTAAACTAAATTGTCTCAAATCCAATCCAGTGGCCAAGTAAATGAATTTTAAGGTTTCCTCTAAGTGTGCCAACACAGATATATCCTGGCTTAGTACCAATATGAGGCACTTGGCTTTCAGTATGTGCCTGCATTTCATTATCCACAGAGCACTGCTAGCAGGAAATGAAGAGTCGTATGTAAAAGTAAATGCAGTTCTGTTTATTTTCCAGCAACATCCCACACAAAAGCAATAGAAACATGAACTGCTCTCAGCAGAAAATCTGTACAGTTGTTAACATTTACAACAGTTTTACATTTAAAACCAGAAAACTGAAAGAATCAAGCACTTTCTCTAGACATTGTTTTCTTGACTGCATTAAAGAATGACTGATGACTATTTACAAATTTCAAATTAAGACTACTGCTTCTAAAAAAAACCCATTATTGCATAGACTTCACCATGTTGACCTCCAGTTTCTTGAGAGTATTAAACTTCCAATTGTTTCTGAAACATTTTTGCAAAAAAAAGCATTTTTTTTAAGGTAAGGTAGTTAATCTTAGAGTAACTGCAGTAGATGGGTTTCTAGTACTAATCAGCCACATGGTTCAGTACCATGTGCATGACTTCAGGTCAGGTGTTTTACAAGAGCCAGATGTAAAAGCAAGGTAACAACAAAAAAAAATCTCTACTTGGCTCTTGATCTGCAGGTGGAGAACTGAAATCATGTTTACAGTTGGGGGAAATTGGTAAGATCTTGCTGTGCTATTTATAATTACTAGAGGATAGCACTGCCTTTGGCTAGTTTTTCTATTGAAAGGTTTTATAAAAAAGATCTGATATACATAAATTAAAAGTTAACAAGAAGTCAAACAACTTAATTTCAATTTTACATAAGTCTGGTCTGGAGAATATCTAGACCAGCCACAGCTTTGAGAACAGTCTTCAACTCTGCTTAAGCTTTCTTACTATTAACAGGTTATGGATCAAGCTAACCTCTCAAATTTAAAAGTAACTTTCTCTAAAACAGTTTGCACAAGACTATTTAACTCACAGTATCAAATTCTTTCAGTGGCTCACTCAAACACACTTCCAAGTCAAATTCTCCTTCTGCTTTATAGTCAACATGTCTAACTTTGGTGGGAGTGCCAGAACAGGTATCCTGGAAGGCAAAGGCAATTAATAATTACTAGTTAAGTAGAGGTTATTGGTACAGGTAATTCATTAATAATTACTAGTTAAGTAGAGGTTATTGGTACAGGTAATCCAATTAACTTCTGCAATTCATTTAGACAGCCCTATAACAAAGGCTTACAAATGCTTTAAAGGCACTCAACCTCAAAGTTAGTCTTAAGATTAAAGAGATGTAGGCTTCTGCCCATCCAAACACATTTGAAGATACCTTGCAAGTATTCTAAGGACCTATATGTGCAAATATCAAAACATTACACAGATTTAATATTAGAAAAACAAATCCAGTAAGAAAAGCATTCCTAGATCTTTACTGCTCAGCTCTACCAAGTGCTTTCTGGACACAAAAGCAGCCTACTTCTGTGTGACAAGGAAATTCCACCCTATTTTAACATTAGATATTGTAATCTAAAGTAGTATTTCAACTGTACATTACAGTTCATAACTGATTTGCTTTCAACAGATAAATTTTCTTTTCCAGGCTGTGAAAAAATGGGGTATTTTTAATTTGAGATGATAATTTCAGTTCTAATTTTCTAAACCCAAGACTACACACAGATAATGGCTATAGCTGGAAAATACCTGAATTTCAAGATTGCTCAGCTTTATAAACAGTCCCTAAACAAAGTAGATGATAAGATCTGTGAGGTATTCGGGCTACTCTGGATATAATTCTAAGCAATGAACCAATTATCATCAAATAGTTATGCAAATGACAGATATGCTTACATCATTATCCTGACAGCTCGTTTGAGATTCAGTAGAATTGCTTCCAACAGATTCTGTCTCCATCTCACCAAGGTCAACAGGACAACTGTAAAATAATTTAGAAGAATATAGCATAAAACAAATTGATTTTTCAGTGTTACGATGTACTTTGTTGTGCAGTTCTGAAAAAAAATGGCCAGAGAAGAGCCAAGAGACCTACAGAGATCACAGGGACAGTGGTGGCAAACTGAGCAAACAGAACTTCAGGACAGCTCAGCACTGCCAAGGACTGAATACTGCACCATGTAAAGGCAAAAGCCCAGTGCTCAAGCAGTGCCTCAATGCAAATGTTACAGGAGAGGAAGGAATGGGTTTTTTCCCAGAGAAGGTTTTCATCCATCTGTTTTGCAAAGATTTAATACATTAAATACATTATAATTTAATCCATTATACACAGACCTAGATCCCAGTATCTGATGACAGTATTTTAACACCAATGCACACAGAAGGGTTCTGGCTGAAGAACCAACTCCTCTCACACTCATGGCAAGTAAAGGGAAGCTAAAAGGAAACTTTGCTTTTAGATCCTATTGCTCTGCACTAGTTTTAAAATTAGCATTCCATTAAGGAAAAACACAACTTTATTAACACAAAACTGCTTCTGAGGAATTAAGTTCCATCTTTGTCCCCTTCATTCTCTAATGCCAGTTTTAGGTCACATGTTGCTGATCAGCTGTATTGCTTTCTACAGAGGAAAATAACTAAGGCATTGCTCTACATCTTCTAGAGCTTGGACTGTGAACACTTGAGGCCATGCTTTGAGCTTGGTGGTACTTTGGGATGAGATCACAATTCTCCCTCCCTGGCCAAGAAACATGTTCTACCAGTGTTCTTGAACTAGCAAGTGAGAAGGGTGAGGCAGGCTCTTGTACCCTGGGCTGGTCTGAGCTCAGTATTCAGGAGACCTGCTGTTAGTGAGAACCCTCCAGCACTGCTCCTACCAGATAATTTGAAGACTACTCTGAAAGAATTGGCTCATGTCAATGGTGTGGTGATTGTTTATAGAGCAGTGCAGAACTGGCTCTGCTTTCACCATTAAAAAAGTGAGGGATATGTATGCATGCCTTTCCAAGGACACTGGGCAAGGACCAGGAAGCCATTGGATATTTTGATGGAGAAGGAACTGAACAGCATTAATTGCAAATCAATAATTAGTGAAAACATTCAGCTCTCACTGACTTGTCTCAAAAGGAGCTATGCTGGGGGTGGTGTTTGTTTCTTAAACATGAGACTTCACATCATAATTTCTCTAAAAGCATCTTGAATACTCTGTACATACATTTCCTGCAGATCACATCCTGCTTCAGTTGGAGGATCCCAGGAATGCAGTGCAACTTTCCACAGTTTAATTTGCTGGTCCCACGACCTACGGCTGTACTTCTTAAATTTGTTTGGAGTTCTGGGATGAACTCCTGGTATACGATGGCATCTATTCAGACATTAGGCATGAAAAAATTATCAGTGCTTTATTCACACATCCATAACACAGCTTTCCATGTTAACTGATTGTATTATTTATGAGAAAACACCAATGTGCTATTCCAGCACTCGAAGCAAGATTTGCCAGCTCCATACAAACTTCTTAGCTTTTCTGATTTCAAGTCAAATGAAATAATAATAACAACAACAATAATAAGGATTATCATTCAGAGGTCTGAAAACCTCATTCCAAACTCAATAGCAACTGTAGCCCATTTTGTCTTGTAGTTAACTCATGAGAAAACTGACTGCAAAAAGCAGTTTCATTTCCTCATTGACAAGCACATCCAAAAGAACTTTCATTTCCATTTCAGCAGCATGAGGTATTTCTTATATACTGACTCATTAAAATAAAAACCTCAAACCACATCTCAGTTGATTGTTAGCATGACCTAACACTTCAAAAATGTCTTAAAAGTTTAACTTGCATATGCCTTCTATTCAAATGTGTATTGGATACCAAGTTTAGTACATTAATAAAGAACAGGCATGACTTGCAGATGGACATTTAGTTTTCTAGAAAGTCAAGCAGCTTACCTAGGAACCTCTTTAATGTATCTGTCATATGCAATCGTGTTTTTTCCATAGTTTATCTGTTTTTGTCTTCTCAGCAAAACCACCTCATCTGTCTCAAGTTCTACTGTCACCGTGGACTCCTTTGAATCAGAACTGAAGAAAAAAAACTTTGTAGGTTTGGGACTACTAGAAAACCACTGACACTCAAACAAACCCACTTGTAAAAGGCTGTAAATAAACATGTTAAAACTTTTCAAACAAATGCTCAGGGTGTTACTAAACTACGGTGTTGGAACAAACTTGAGATGAACTATTTTAAACTGTGTATTTTAAGAAACAACATTGTACAATGAAAATTCTATTTTTAAGATTTTTCTCAGCTAAGCTAGAAATTTTACCTACCTTCCTGAGGAGGACTTCCTTTCTCTTGAAAATTCATTTATCAGGAGTTTTCTTCTGTGTCTGTAAGAATTCAAATCGGTTTTAAAAAATTATAGAGAGGAACATGAAGGCTGCACTGTCACAGCTCACAGTTGAATAAGCTTCTCAGAAAAGCAGCAGCACCCCAGGCACTGCAAAAGCCTTTTTGCTATGAAATGGATGTTTCAGTTTTCCCTTAAAAAACAATAAAAATACAAGGACTTTCTTTGCCTGACTTTTTTCCCTAAAGCAACTTCTTATAGCAATGATACAAAAACAGTCATTATTGAGAGGGTATTTTTAAGTATTTCAACCTAAGAGATTCAGGAAAAGCTTCTTCCAAAAGGGAGGTATTTAGGGATACACATCCCAATCTTCAGAGAGTATCCCATGACACTCCTGCAGGACTTAACCCAAAGTTGATCTAAAAGCAGCAGACAGAGGCTAAGGTTGGCCTGACTTTACTACAATGGTGGAAGTGAAAAATACAAGTTGAAACAGATTCTACAGGACGACTTCTATTTCCCTTCCTTTAAGCACTTCATCTTAAACACCCAGGGGTACCTTGCAATTTCTTTGTTAAGATTGGTCCTCATTTCATCTTCTTCCACTGCAGTCCCCCAGTCTAAACACCGGGAAATGGGTCCAGGACCCTCTGGTGTAGTAAAACTAGAGAGAAAAATAAATTAAGGAATTAAGGCTCTGTGTTAGAAGTTTGGATTACTGTATTTACCTCCCTCACTCACAGCTTGATCCGATAAACATAATTA
Organism: Hylia prasina; assembly: GCA_013397195.1. NCBI lineage: Eukaryota > Metazoa > Chordata > Aves > Passeriformes > Sylviidae > Hylia > Hylia prasina. The sequence continues at coordinate 687,949 of VYXD01010597.1, read as the reverse complement.
TTTACAGTAGTCAAAATTGCTGTGACAACTTTTTTGTTCTATTAAAATTTTATCACTGTAAAATTAAGCATCAGTTGTGAGATCCACCTTGAGGTTGTGTGGTTTGTGTTGGGTTTTCTTCAAATTTATGTAAGTATCTATAGAAACATACCACTGTAGCTTGATAACCCAGCCCATGCTTTCAGTAACTTCCAGCTCGTGTTCTTCAGAAAATGGTACATGAAATACCAACTTTATTCATTTACTCACTTGTTTTCACTCCACTAAATGACTTAACAATTATTTATTCTTTGATGACTGCAGACTCATTAGCTATACAAGAGATAAAAGTTGGAACACAGAATTAAGTTGCAAAGCTAATTAAAATTATATGATAGCACCAGGAGTTGCTCCATGTAAATATATGCCTAGTAGAGAAGGCAGAGACACAAAAATGTCCTATTTTAGCTAGGACACAGATTTGCTATGACTTTGCAAGCTGGTTTAACAACTTTACTGCAGCCCATTAGCATCACAAGCAGGTTCAGACTCTTGCAGGGGAATAAGGTCATATCCCTTCCCAGACATCTATTGCTGCCTGCATTCAGATTATTCAATGTTTCCCTTGTCTGTCTTCCTGATGACCAATTTTCCCTAAGTAAAACTCAAAACTATCCCACAGAGCAGAGCTTTTTCAGTAGATCTGGAAATGCTCTGGAGACTTTCCAGGATTCTGAGCAAACATGTCCCTTCCAGTCAGGGAATTAGATCCATCTGCACTAAAACCAGCTCCAATTCCTTCCCTGCTCCCAAATTGGTTTGCAGAACTTTGAATGTTTTGTTAAATTCAAACTAAAAGTTCTTTTTAGGTGAAACCAGTTAGCAACTTAGCAAAATTAAAAATCTACAACAAACAGTACAGGTCCCTCTGCAAAGATCTGTTTAAGCCCCAAGGATTTTTAACTTTTACTTATACTAATTTTTAGATTTGCAGGGAATACAGGCCACATTTGATTCTTGTTCTCCTGTGGTAGAGAACAAGCAGCAGAATCCCAGTTGGTCCCAACTCCTGAGCTGTTTCCCCAACACTGTGATGTAGCTTTTCATACTTGTTTGATTCTGCACCTGTGCTGTGATTATCGAGGTGACCCAGCCTCCATCCTGATCTTTACTTCTGAGAATTTAAATTTGACATGGTTGGACTGGCATAAACAAAAAGTAGTTTTGGCAGAGGAAGAGAAAAATTTCAGCCAGAGCTCCAAACTGAAACCAGGAAGTATGCCTGCACAATTCAATATTGGAAGACACACAGAGTGTTGCTTATTTATGTTGAAACTATCTGCAAAGTTTCATCCTTGTACTGCTGTTCAAACCATGCTTCCTGGAATTAGTTTAAGATACTCTGCATAGTGTAACTTGAGCCACTGACCAACCTGTTCCCTGCTAATTGTCAGGAAAAGAAAACGGGTAGGCACCACCTACCCCGTTTTAGACTAGAAACCTTATTCAATCAACTGGGCTGTGGCCACAACTGCCATCCATAGATCAAAGTGACTAAAGAGACCGTGGCATGAATAGCTCAGACTGTAAATGTGATATAAGATACTTAAATCTAGCTGTGCTGGGAAACATGGAAGGCAGAGTTATGGGGCAACCTCAAAACTGGATCCCGCCCATAAGCGTGCTGAAATGTAACACAGCTTCTCAGGGAAGGGGTCTGTACTCCCTTCAGAAGCACCGAATAGATGATTTCTAAGAACTGAATTTTTGTCATCGTTTAATTTTACAACTGTTTGTACAGCCGGTATTTACAAACATAATGGGCCTGTATAATATTCGTTCTTGATAAATGGCAATGAACCAGCATGAAATAGGACATAAGTTATCAAGAACGTATTTCAAGAAGTAAGAACGAAAAATGTTGACTCTTAAGAACTGAGATAAGAACACTGCACTCGATCCTTTTCCCTCCTTTAAGACCAGCCATTTGTGGCTGATGAGCGATTGATAAACAGGCAGGGCTCGGAAAATTGAGTCGAAGGGTCAGTTCAACAGCTCCTGTGAACAAAAGCGAAGGGAGTCGCTGCCGTTGTCACCACTGCTCACCTGTCCAGCCGGCTGTCCTCAGGCCTGGGCTCGTTTTCCTCGAGCACGGAGGATTCGGGCTCGTTCTGCCTCCGCCGCTTCCCATCGGCGCCGCGTTTCCGCGCCTGGGCCCAGCGCGGGGGGTGCTGCGGGCTGGGGACAAAAGCGACACGAGCACCCAGGTGGGCTTTAGCGCTTTAACCTCCTTCAGAGACCGCGGTTATTTACCCATTTCACCCCCACCAACGCAGAGGGCCGACGCCACTCGCTGCGGGCCCTCTGAGGGGACCCTCCGAGCCCTCTGNACCTTCCCGCTCAGCCCCTTCGCATCTCCCGCCGGCGCTGAGCGACACCGCCCGCTCCGCCCCCCCCGCGGGGCGTCTCCACGGGGACAGGGGCGGAGGGGGGGCGAGCGGGAAAACGCAGCGGCCGCCCCGCGCCCTTGCGCGCTCACACACATCCACTACCCCCCGCCAAGGTAATGGCTCAGCCCGCTCCGCCCGGCCCCGCCCCCGGGGCGTGTTGGCGGGAGAATCGAGCGCGGCGGCGCGCGCTTTTGGCGCGCGGTGGCGGCGGGACTCACGTGAAACAGAAAAAACCCACCCCCAAACAAAAAGAAAAATACAAATTCCAGCGATTTAAATATGAAGGATGTAGCTCCGCAACTGTACATCTCTGCAAGGCTGTACAGTCGATGAAACGCACAGGGTATTTTAAGGGCCAGTTCAAACCCCACGCCAGACGGTTACCACATACATTTCACAATGACACGGCATTAAGTTTCGTATCCGTAGTGAAGAAGGTTGGTTAATGACACGAGGTGGCTACGCCTGGGCTCGGGGACCTTCCTGGGGTTTTTGCATGCACAGTGAGATCCTGTTCATCCTGCTATTGGGCACTCACATTTTAGAACAGTAATTCAGAAACAACCTGAAGAACTCCAGCAGAACACAGCTTTAAACAGTAACACATTTCCAGCCTGAAGGCTGGTGGGACACTTCAGAGAGATGGTTTTCTTCTGGCAGGATTACTAAGGTTGATAAAGCCTTACAGTAACAGGCTCATTAAGGTCGGAAGAGCCCTGTAAGACTATCAAGTACAACCATTAATAACAAGGCACTGCTAAGTCCATCGCTAAACCATGTCCCCAAGTACCACATCTGGTAAAACAGATGGCAGAAGTACCAAACAAAAATTTGTTTGGTGGGTTTTTCCTGTCAGCTTAAAACACAAGAGCAACTATGGTTTTGGAGAAACTTTCTGAGCATGCAATAACTAACAGGTGGTGTTTGGGTTTGATTTTTGTTTTAATAAAGATACACTTCAGCCTTGCAATGCATGAAGGGATTTACTTTGAAAATTCCATTCCTGTTGCCTGGCCTTACTGCAGTAAATTTTGTACAAACTCACATCTTCTGTGTGGCATCCACATTCCTGCAGGAAAGTCTGCTCTGCTGGCACCTCTCCCACACATTACTATGGAAAACAGATCTGTGTTCTTGAACCAAGGTCATGCTTTAAGTACAGCAGAGGCACAAAACATGCACAAACTAACTCCCCTCCCTTTAGCCTGGCTCTAGCATAAGCTAGAATAGCATATTTACCTGAACGCACCCAAGCAAGGCAGACAGAGGACAGCTGTAGCCTGGAAGCCACACAGTACTTTTAGCACAACACTAGCTACAAATTAAATCCAGTTTATCCAGCAGAACTATCTGCTGGGACGCAGCTCAGGGATTACAGCTGCACTGCATCTCTCTGTCCTGGTCAGCAACAAAAATCCTTCAGTTTCACACCATGGTGGGAATTTAAAGGGAGAGGATATCCTCAGCTGTGACCTCAAAGGAGTTTTACAAACGAAGTACACACAACCAGTGGCCTTTCAGAACTGCCAGTGAAGGATGGTTTCCACAAGTACACACAATGTATCATCTGTAAGGAAATTACCCAGTGGAAACATGCCAACAGAAGATACTTGTCACTTCTAGGGAGAAACTGGAACCTGTCTGCTGAAATTCCGGGTATATTTTGTGTTAGTTACAAACAGAGCACAGATTTATGCAGAGATTTAATTAAGTTGGGTAAAATTAAAGGAAAAACTGGGGGCGGAGTGCCAGACTTCTGCTTTGCCTACCTCAGTCATACACTCTGTGTCAGACAGCCTTGGGTAGGTAAACAAGTGCATGGACAGGCTGCATTCCAGTTTTGACTGCTCTGTTTAGACTAATGAGGTTACTAATTAGAACACAGGATGATTCTACATCCAGTGGCAGCACTGCATGAAATGACTTTAGCAGACCTCAAACTTCATCTGCTGTATTATTCCTTCCCTTGTGTTACCATAGCTTGTTCAAGCACACAGAATCTGGATTAGAGAATAAATCTGCCCAGCATTTAACTGCCACAGGCAGATTGGTTATGCTATGTCTAGTCTAATTAATCTTCAACAAAGAAATACAAAGATCTTTTAAAGACTGTTGAATTGCAAATCCTATGGATGTGTCCCTAAATCCACTGCAGGCCCTGTCTATCACAGGCAAAAGCTTAAGGGCTCTCAATACTCATAAAATACTTAAGATGAGTTTAAGTATTTCTCCACAGCCTATTACTCTCACCTAGCAGTTTCATCTTCTCCAGCAGGACACCCTTCCATGGCAGAACAGGTGCTAGGACTTCAGCTGCTCCCTTCCACTAAATTACGATGCCCTAAACAAACTGAGAGGCTGGACAAAACCAGAATTGTAAACTGCCTTCAAGAGTCTAATTTTCATTTCTGAAGACTCCTCCTTTCCTCTTTTAGCAAGGACAAAAAATCCAAAATCACTACCCAAACAAAACACCCTAAAACCAACAAGAATGGAGTACTGAACCCACATATTCCTTTTATAATCAAACAGACAACACAACTGCAAAAGCAGACTAACAAGGATTTTTAAAGTTAAAGTCTTTAATTCTTCTGCATAAAGGCAAATTGCCAAAAATGTAACACATTCCCTTATTTACAATCTTAATAAATCACAAGGAAACATGCACACTGGAACAACAAGGTTCTAAATATTACCTCTTAGAAAAGTGCTGTACAGATGTGTGCCTTATACACACACGCTTTGTGCTCCGTGGTGTGTGACTGATACACCCTTGTGTTGGGAAAAATGCCCCAGCATGCCTGGAAATAACATTTTGGGACTGAGAGTAGTTTCTGGGGAAGCAGCCTTCTCCAAATCAGCAGCACAATGGGCTTTTGGCCCTGGGTACTGCCAGCCCCACAGCAAGGGAAAGAAAAACCAAACTCCTGCAGAGTGACAACTCCCAGCTCTAGCAAACATTAGTATCCCAGTACATGCTACACAAGGACTGTAAAATTCTTGTAACTGGCACATTAATTTAGTCTAAACCACTGTAGCCACAGCTCTCACTTCAAACTTCTGCACACAGTGCTAGCAGAGTAAATAAAAGGAGAGCCTATCCCGACACCATCATAACCCTTAGCCTGGACAAGAGCAGCTCCACACCTGCAAATACTGCTATTCATCCCCAATAGCTGCAGGAACAACAGGCACTGCATGCATCCTCTCCTACTCTCCAACTGTAGAGTGGCTCTTTGGGTCAGGCTGCAACACAGACAAAAGCAAAATCCAGGTATTTAAGCTGTGCTGCTGTTCTAACAGTCACTCAGCCCTTTCAAAAAAAGGATCTGATTTTGATAAACCATCTACTTTTCCTTTCTCTTCTCTCACCTGGCTTAGGCAATGCCAGCTTAATACATCTCAGAGAACAATAAATAGGCCAAATGGGTCATCACCCAATCCAAAAGTTATGAACAGCTTGTCGTTAATGACCGGAGGAAGGCTGGAATTATCTACATTCTTTTGAAGCAGTTCTTTGGGCTGGATGTCCAGTTCTGGTCCAGTGGAGCAGAGGGGTTCCTGCATTGGAGAGGTTCTTCAGTCTGACTCCACACTGGACCAATTCACTGGTGAATCATCAGCACACTCTGAGGAACAAGATCTCCAGAGGGAATGGCAGGACCCATCACCTGAAGCAGCCTTTGAAATACAAAGCACATGTCACCTGCCAAGGCAGGCACAGCAGAAATGTCCTCACAAAAGCTTTAAGGAACATCCATTGTCATTGCAGCACAGGCTTCATGAAATCTGAAGTTTTACACTTGAGGCACAGCTTGCAGAAAACAATCTATCCTTATAAAGATCTGGAGAAACCTGAACAAAAAAGCACGTAAAAGCATTTTATAAATGTGCTATATCCAGGCATTAGCAACAAAATATTTCCTCTTTTAAGCTGCAGTGTTACAGTAGCAGTATAAGGAAGAGAACACTGCATATCATGAGCTTATGGCACAGTATATAGGAGAAACCCATAATGTCCCTACCAAAGAAAGTGTTACAGCTAGTATGAACACTCTGAGAATACAAATTGCTGAAAAAAATACAGTGCTAGATACCCTGCATTCCTAATGTATTTGTCAGAAAAGGAAGCAGTTGAGCCTATTTTTCCCAACACCTTGCATTTTTCATCTAAATGTCATTATTAATTCATAAAACAGACTTTTATGTTAATTCTAATTAACAAATTTCTGCCATATCTTAAGTATTCTATTGACTAAGGTTTTCCCCTAGAAAGCAACCAGATACATTCACATTTATTCTTGTTTAAGACAGAAATTTTCTTTTAGCAAAAGGGAAGGTAGTGTGGAATTCTACCATTTAAACCACTATCTGGTTTTTAAGCAGGATTAAACTTCCACAGATAAAGTTCCTGACACTTGACAGTTAGAGCTCAACACACCTAAAAGCCACGGTTAAAGGCAATGTTGCTCTAAATACTGATCTTTCCATCCCACAAAACCAATGTGTTGCTCCATAGCGAAGGTATTTAATTCACTCTGTACGTTCTACATCTAACAAAGCTTTTTTTCCAATTAGAACAACTGATTATAAACCCACTGAATATATACACTCCTTAATGCAACCTTATTTACAACAAAGACTACTGCAAAAAAAGCTAAATATCAACTATGTGGAAACCAGGAAGGCTCTTAACTGTGATGTAGATGCTTCTTTTACCTGAATAATTTCACCTTATGTTGATTGCACATATACTGACTGTAAATCTCTTCCTCTTCCAGTGCAGATTCTACATGACAGGACCAGTTTTCCAAGACTTGATCTGCTGATCTCAGTCTACATTCCTATTCTTCTTCAATACTTCTATATACAAAGAGAAACTAGATATTTTCAAATATTGAATTAGCACTTTAGAAAAGTGAATGCATGTTAAATCTTATTCATGCTCAAAGAATTTAAATTAAAAAATCAATAAAGTCAAAAGGAAAATGCCATCAGCATAATTTTTTAAAAGCTCTAGCTGCCTTTTCCTCACATTGCAATAATCCAAAATCTAAGTGTAAAACTAATTTTGGCATGTTCTTAATGAGTTTTATAAGGTAAAATATTCAAAGATCACTGTTTAACAGACATTTATATCCTAGTCCATGTTTTAGAGCTTGCACCAAATGTAGATGAAAGACAATTGAAATACACAGAAGACTAATTGCTAATGAAATCTGTTTGACCCAGATTACCACCCACCCTATTAATGCACCACAGGAACCTACAGTCCAAGAGAAAATTTTCACTAAAATCTACTGCTGCAAATGCCAAGTTGTGACTTCATCACAAAAATATAAAGAGGCAGAAAAGGTGCTACTGAAATACTTAAAGAAGTGGCACTTTTCCTTTGAGAGATAAAAACACATTTTCTGGCTGACAGGTAACAACTTCAATGGAGTAAGTCTGAAGCACTACAACTTTTAATTAAGGTGCTGTATAAAGTGCAAGGGGATGGGATAAAACACGAATAAAATAAAAGAGAAATTGATCTGCCTGAACTGAACAGTTGTATTCTGTACAGTGATACTGTGGATGGGCTAGTGAAACAGAGCAGATCAAGTAAGTAGTCAGCAGAAACTCACCTTGGTATTTAGATTTTTTTCCTCAATATTGTATCTTCTGCATTTGCACTTTCCCATCCTCTGCCAGGGTATTCTGACTGATGTCCTTCCAATAAACTGCTACAAAGTTTAAGCCTACAAATAAAAAAACACCAAAAACCAAAGACTAAGTGGCTTTATTATGGTAACTTTTAAATACTAAATACAGCTACAATCCATTTACATTAATACAGACTATAACATGAAAACAGAAAGGACAGAATTTTACCACACAACATATAAATATTGATCAACACATCCCTAAGACAAATAGTAAAAAATAGCTAAATAAAAATTAAATATCAAATGTTTATAATAAATGCTTGCATTGAATAACAGCAAGAGAGCAACTAATCTATGCAAAACTACCCTCAAACCCCAACCAGTGAGCTGCATTTGATACCTCTCCAGCCTGTAGTCTGCATCTCTGCAAGTCCTGCTGTCAGGCAGAAAGAAGCTGGATTTCTTCTGTTTTGGATTGCTCCACCCTGAAGAACAACTGGCTGGAATCGGGTCACTGCATAAAAACAAACAACTGTCATTGCTGTCACTACAAAACAACTGAATCTCTAGGGAGACAGAGAGGAAGCTTCCAGCTCTGAGGCTGAGGAAGTGAGAGGCAAACTTCCAATTCTTTCCACGAGACAGAGTGTGAAAGGGGCTCATCATTTTCCAGCATTACCTGGGATGGCAGAGGCAGCAGAAAGCAACAGATGGAGAGTGGGACTGGAAAAAGCCAAGCAAACTCAAAAGAACAGAAATAACAACCGAACATACCATGTGCTGGAGGAAATGTAAGAAGGCAAAAAAAAAGTAGTAGCAAGCAGTGAAGGAAAAGATTAAAAAGAAAAGGACACCTTTACAGCACAAGCAATAAACAGAAATAATAACATGATCACTGGGGTATTTACCTTGTTATTTCTATACTTTGTTCTACTGTCATTACTTCATCTTTTTCACCAAAGGCTTCCCACTCTGAGCACTTTGAAAAAGCCTCCTTATGTCCTGAGTCAGTAAGGCTGGAAAGAAAATGAAATGTCTGAATCCATGCACGGTGGTAACACAGTTCCTCCTAATTTTTCAGGAGGGGACTAAGTAGAGAGAAGAAACAAAACCTGTATAAACATTTTTACTGAGGTTAGTGTAGAATGTCTACTGAACTTACAAAATCCTTAGTGTTGCCTAAATCTACACACAAAATACAACCTGTGCTGTGTCTTCTGACACTTTGCAATGGAGCACTGTAAATATTTGCTATCATACAGCACAATTATTTTAACATGATTTCCCTTCATCATTACATTGCACACATTTAGATAAAATTAAAGCTATTAACAAAGGGAAGGGAAGTCATATACCAGTCATATTCCAAAAGTCAGTTCATAATATCAGTGGACTCCCACATGGAGAATCATTTCATACCTTTCCAGTGTGTGGTACATCTGCAGATAAGGGTTTTTGCTCTCTGAAACCACAGAGGAGTCAGAATTGTTTCTTTTTCTGCGTTTCCACACTGGAGAAGAATCAGGAGAACAGGAACTACAAAAATAGATTTTACATAGGTAACATTTTTTTATCTGTTTAAATGTTTATCAGTGTTCTGCTAAATAATGGTACATGGTACAGAGGAAGTTTTCTTTTGATGGATGATCCTTCAGTCACACAGAGGAACACTGAGTGAACTGCTCACATTTTGAAAGCAAAACCATTTTGAGCTCCATGCACATCCCCTCAGGACAAGGTATTTCAGTAAACATGTCAGAGTCAGTCTCCCTCCTGTTCTGCAGAAAGGGGACTCCTGCTTCTGAAAAAGGTCCCCTACTTTCAGAACATTTCACAAATGGTTAAAGAAACCTCAGTACTCTGCTGTATAACTGAGAATCTGAAAAAACACTGTATTTCCTTCTGTTAAATCATGTAATTCTGCAATGCTGGTAAATTTTTCTGTATTCAATGCTCTGTACCACTGATGGATGACATTCAACAGCAGAAGTGTCAAACTTCAAAGCTGAGTATTAACTGCCCTTCCACAGTAAACATTTTCTACGAGAACCTGACAGCACTGACATGTACTGAATTATTTCCTTAAGTTAAGCACAGAAGTTTGCTCTCATACCTCTCAGGTGTGTAGGCAGTCTGTCTGCATTCATCTGCAAACTCACATCTCTTCTGCTTTTCATCAAACACAAAGGAGCCAGAAACATCCTCATCTTTGCAGAACTGTTCCTGGGAACTACCTGAAGGTTCTGTACTACTAAACACAGGAGGGGAAAAAAAAGCTTTAAAAAACTACCCATCTGGCTTACTGCTCCAAATAGAAAACAGTTCAGCTGCAGTAGTAATTAACAGTTCATCTCATATGACACCCCAAATGGTGTAAAAACTGCAGCTTCTACCACACATCAATTACAACACAGGTAAAACTATTTACACAGTGCAGTAACACAGCTAAGAGAATTCCATTCACTCTTGTCCTCCTAATTTACTAGTCCAAATCTTGTCAAGTTTAAGGTGGCATTAAGTAGCAGAGTTAGCCTTGTTACAGAAATTCAAAGCTGTGAAAAGATAAAAAAGTATTTCCTTCTTGAACAAAGTTGCCGCCCTCCTACAGAGAGCACAGAAATCTCTCTCTCGTCTTCTTAAACATCTCAAATCCTCTAACATATTGTCACTGTAGGAGACATGGTTCCACTGACATCAGGAAAAGGAAAGATGGAAAGTTATCAAAGTCAAGGAACAGTAATGGCCAAATTTCTGCTTGTCTCCCACTTTCCAGAAAAGTAACATTACCTTGTACCCACCAGTGTAAACACAAAAGGGAAGGGCATGTGCTACTGCAGGCAGACCAAATCCTTTCTCCCCATAACACCTGACTGCAGATTAACTCAGACTAAATAACTGGAATATCTTGAAGACTAACAGAATTCAAATGAAAAACAACACATTCAAGAAGATGCCCATTTTTGAGTCTGATCTTTTTTATCCCAGTCAGGAATGCTCTAAAGGAACTACGAAGTCCTGCTTAAATTCCTTAAGCCCTGACTTAATTCACTCATATAACATACACGGGCTGCAGATCCCAGGTTTCTTCAGCAGGAGGGTCCCAGGCATGCAGTGCAATCTTCCACAGCCTGATCTGCTGGTCCCAGGACCTACGGCTGTACTTCTTAAACTTGTTGGGAGTTCTAGGGTGAACTCCTGGAATTCGCTGGTTCCTGTAAATGCACAGTAATATTTATTATTTCGGAACATAAGGAGATTTTCCTTAAAAAGAATCCTAAGTCCATCAGGTCACACAATCATCAGTGGTCTAATAAATAAAATGTTTGTATTTTTAAACACTTAACTGAAATGTGTGTAAGATATTATCAAAAACAGATCACAAAAGCAACAGCTAACCATAATGTGCTGAGTCAGACTGGAGACTCATCCAGTCCAGCACTCTGACAGCTGCCAAAAGCAGATCCCTACTGCCCATGAACAAAGATGAAGCAGAAGCATAACTCATATTGCTTCAATATTATCCTAACCTCCAGGTCCTTCTGCTTTACTCTTCCTGAGTCAAATGCAGCTGCTTTTATTTAGTATTGTACTGAGTCTGTCGAGGATGGAGTTACCTTCCTCCACAGCAGTCCCTGTAGTGCTGTGTTTTGCCTTAATTGCTAAAACAATGCTGATAAACACACTGATTTTTGGGCATTCCTCAACAGTGCTTGCACAGCTTCAAGACCTTCTCCTCCCCACCCCACCCCCGCCAGATGTGAGAGCAAACACTAAGTTGAGAGGGGAAAGTGCTGGGACAGCTGACTCAAATTACCCAGAGATTTCACACATCATATAATGTCATATAATCAGCAATAAAAGCTACAGGAAGAATTTGAAGAGACTTAGGCTGTGTGCTATTCCACACATACACACCAGGAACAAATAAGAGTTCATTTGGAAATCTGCAACACAGTGCAACTTACTTTGGAACTTCTTTAATGTATCTGTCATATGCGAGGGTATTCTTTCCAAAATTGATCTGTTTTTGTCTTCTCCTCAGGACCACTTCATCAGTTTCTCTTTCAGCTGGATTAGCAGAGTCGCTTGAAACAGAACTTGAAGATAAAAATAAGAATTAAGTTGAAAAGAACCTTAATAGCTTTATAAGAAGTTGCATAAACACATATTCTAGAACTGCCCTGTATTCTAATTGATAGACAGTGAGCACAACTCTTATCTCACTAGTCCACGGAAGTAAAAGCTGTGCTAATCAAATCTGAATCTCAAATAATCACACAAGTAGCTTCTGAGATAAAACTTCTCAGTGCTACTCCCTCCTTAAGGCTTCCCTCAGGCTTGATATGAAACAGCCTGTCTGTGGTTTTAAATCCTCATTAAAGCATGTAAAGTAGTCAGAGATCATCAGAGGGTTATTGCTAAAACTAATGCAACAATAAGCAGTTATAGTTCAATACCTACTTTGTCATTTTTTTATTTGACGTCCTCATTGTTTTGCCTTCTTCAATTCTACCTTCCCAGCTGGAGCAACTGGAAAGTGGCCTAGAATGTTCTGATGTTGTAGCACTAGAAAATAATGGGAATTCAACATGAATGTTGGCTGCTTGTAACACATTTAATCAACAGACAAAACCAGCTCCACAACTGTAAAACTACAGGCATGTTCCTATTTCAGTTCTAAGTCACCTTCAGCCCGGCCTCTTCTGCCAAATTCAATGCCTCAACATTTAACAAGTCATGTAAGTAATACAGAAGTAGATTCAGCTGATAGTTTTGCTTTCCTTAAATGGTTTCACATCAACAGATGAAATTACCATCCAAGCTGACAATGTCATTTTAACACAGGACAAAGATTCCACACTGGAAAGGAACATATCCACTCAGCAAGAGAGAAACACAAAACACTGCTGGCACATCCACTTAGGTCTCACACTCATACCATACTGTATTTTTTATGACCACATCAAAGATATAGAAAACACTCCCGAATACAAGACTTTTCCTAAGGTCTTCAAAAGATTAATTCATTAACAAAGCAATATTAAACATGCCATCAAAAATTAAAACCATCTTCATACAGTGGAATTCCCAGAAATGTATGAATTACATAAAAAAATATTTTCATATACCCTTAGTAAAATGTTTCCTCTTACATTCTGTTCAGTTTTCTGCACATATGTGAGGATTCACCCTTTTCACCCTTACTATCAGACTGTAAGACCAGTCTCAACTACTTCCTCCACCTTGGGTCTAGAACATCCAAAAGCCAAGCAAAATATTCACAGAATTACCCAAGTATAAAAGTCTATCTCATCACAAATTGTCCTCAGTAATGGACTGTAAGAAAAAAAAAAAATGGTGCTCACTAAAAATTGCAGTACAGCTGAATATATATACCAAGTGGACTGTGAAGAGACAAAGACGGTCTGCTCACATTTACACATGAAGATATATAAGCAAAGTATGAAAATAACAGCAAATAGCTTCATTGGGAGTTTTAGACTAATACTGAAGACTTCAGCAATAAAGGGCTTAAACTACTGCTTCAGCACATAGCCTTTCTCCCTTTCATTTTGAATACTTGCTAATACTGTGGCACATATTTCAATGAGACAAACTGGATGGGCTTCTTTAGGCAAGATGCAGGTATCATGTCCTAACTCTGTGCTACTCTAGTATAAGAAAACACTCAACCTAAACATGTCCAAGCTTTTCTTGGCATTCTAAAGAAGACTGCAGCAAAGTGGAGATTTAAAAAAAAAATTACATGTATTCCTTACCTCTCCAGCCAGCGCTTTGAATGGGCACATTGATATTCCTCAAACACCACAGAATCTGAATCATTGTAGCTCCTATGTTCCTGTTCTTGACGCCAGCACTGTGGATGCTGCACAGAACTAGAAAACAGGAATTTTCATCTGAAATCAAGTCACTGGTAGTCACTGAACATGGCCCATAAAAATCAAATATTATCAATCTGATTTGGCATACGGATAAGTGCTTTATATCGACTTATTCAGGCAACACATACTTAACGAAGGTGTTAGTTCAATTACTGAGAAAGTATTTTTGACTAATGCAATTAAGACCTCAGCATTTTCAAATAAACAGTTAATATTTAGGTAACCAAAAATGCAATTTTGCAAACAAAATGGTGGGGAAGAAAAACCTAATTGAGAACTGCCACCAGCATTTATGGACTTGTGGACATGTGCCAACATCCACAGACCATCGTCTGTCAGCAGTGCATTATCTGGCATTTATTTACTGCCCCAGCCAGTAGTAAACTTATAGAAAAGGCAAGTCCAGTAACTACACTTCAACACAATGGCCAAGGAGAAGTAGGTCAAATGTTTATGTGGAAACACTTTTACACAGGAAATTCTTGACCAGACATGGCTGCAGAGCCCTCACAAGGAAGCCTGGGACAAGGAGCTCACTGTAGTGCGCAGGACACACTGGCTGGTCAGCCAGGGGTTGCTTAAGGGTTGAGTTCTCTACATTCTCCTCGGTTCTGGCGGCTTTGACATCTTAAATGACAGGTTACTAAACAAAACACAATTGTGGCATCTACTAACACCAGACCTGGCTTCTGGGTTAAGGACCACACCTGCAGATCCACTGCCACACCTGCCCAAGAGAAGGATCTGGTACTGCAGCCTCTGCATTGTAAACACACCGTGTTTCTGTATGTGTGGGGAATAGCAGGTCTCCACACTTCACTCAACAAGGGAGAAGGAAGAATTTTTGATATTACTCCTGTGTTAACCACCCATTTTTTTTTCCCTTCCTCCTCCACCCTGCCGGGCTTTGGGAGTTTCCTGCTCACAGAGGGCTCGAAGTTACCAACAAACAGCATAAACAGCTTCCTTAGAATCACAGACCCAGGCAATAAAGGCCGTTTCCAAACCCGGTCAGTTTTCGCTAAGGCTATGAACGAATAAAACCCTTCTCCAACCATCTTAAACAATTACTCGGTTTAACGACTTGAAAGAAAATTTAACCAGCTTAGGTACACTACAACACATGCCATAAGTACGACACTGTCTGAAAATGTAAGGGGAAACGATAACCGGAACTTATGTCTTTTAGAAACATTCTAGCATTTGCTTTGCACTGCCCGCCCCCTCCAAGCCTGATACCAAGCCCCAGCGCCCCCAGCCAGGCTGGGGCGTCTCGCCAAGCCCACACGCCCTGCCCGGGGCCGCTGGCCCCTCGCTCGCCACCGGAAGAAGAGGCCGAAGGAGCCCCTGCAT
>VYXD01010597.1:660314-672565 GCA_013397195.1 Hylia prasina | reverse complement strand
TCCTCCGGGAATGATGTTCTTGTGGGAATACTGCTTCTGCGGGAGAGCTGCTCGGTCAGACTGGAGGAGAGAAAAGCGTCCTGCGCCCCTCTGAGGGCGCGGGCGCAGCTTCCCTCACCATTGCCCTCACAGCACCTCCCTCCGGCTGCATCCCCCGGTCCAGTCCGCTCGCAACTGCAGGGAAAATCCGGGGCCCACATTACGGCGTTACCTCACGCAATAGCCAAAGATTCGTTTTGGGACAAGTTAGTTTCCTCCTAGACGTCGTAAGGGGGTGGTGGCCACCACAGTGTGCACGCTACAGGAATGTGTCCCGCATTTCATACCATTAATGGAATCACAGAACACTTTGGCTTGAAAAGGACCTTAAAGGTAACCGGCTCTCATATTTATACCTCAACTCCTTAAATAGTTCAAAGTCAACAAGCATTTCTTAATAAAGCACTCAGAACTTCAGTCTTGCTGAGGTTACCCTAGCTGCAGGCTAGCCAGTTTGCTAAAATCACAGAATGGTTTGGGTTGGAAGGGACCCTGAGTTCTGTCATGGGCAGGAACGCCTTTCCATAGAGCAGGATGCTCAGAGCCCCATCCAGCCTGGCCTTGAACAGGACCCCTTCCAGGGATGGGGCATCCACAGCTTCTCTGGTCAACCTCTGCCAGTGCCTCACCATCCTCACAGTAAAGAATTTCTTCCCCTGTATCTAACCTGAACCTACTCCCTTTCAGTTTAGAGCCATTCTCGTTTGTCCTATCATGCCATGGCCTTGTCAAAAGTCCCTATCCAGCTCTCATGGAGACCCTTTAGGTAGTGGAAGGTGCCTCAAGGTCTCCCTGGAGCCTTCTCCAGGCTGAACACCTCCTGCTCTCTCAGCCTGTCTCCAGGGCAGAGGTGCTCCAGCCCTCTGAACATCTCTACTACAGGAATGTGATATAGGAATGTGATAGATTCTTTATTGCTAGTGCTCGGCAATAAATCTGAGCAAGGTCACAATTAAATAAATGTTTTATATAGGACACACATATTGCTACAGGCCAGTGGAAAGACAAATTTTTAGTCATTGCCCCTGCTAATTTCATGACATCCAGTGTCACTCCTTCCTATCTGGTAGTTGTGAAAAGTATTTGGAGGCTTTTTTTCCCCTGAGGTTCTTACAGAGATTTCAAACACACCTTCTTTCATTTATGCAACCCTCTGCATTCAGGCTGAAGTAGGAAAATCCATCCAAGGAGGACTTACCATGTACACCTTCAGGAGAATTTAAGCCCTATTTGTATTTATTCCCATGTTCTCAGGTAAGACACTGCATACAGGTAAGACACTGATTTCCATATAAAGTTTTACCTGGTAAACATAACTTTAAAATTAAAACCAGAAGTCTTACAAAGAATCAACTGTATTTTTATTGAGCTCTTGCGAGAGTTTTAAGATTAACTGCATGTATTTATTTAGCCTTTTCCTTAAGGGCTATCCAAATATTTCTGTTCATTTTAAACAGGTAAGCTATCTAGCAAAACCCCCATCAACTGAAAAACCACAAATAAGAAATCCTGCAGTATGTCTTTGGAAGAAAATGTCTTGTAATCCATGTAAGAGCTTGAGTATTTATCTGAATTCCTTTAACAGCTCCAAGTCAACAAACATTTCTTTAAAAATGGCACTGAGAACCTCTGTCTTACTGAGGTTTGTCCTGACTGGAATGGTGCTTAGCTGCAATCTAGTAAGTTTTACAGTATCAGAGAAAGGTTTGAGTTGGAAGAGACCTTAAAGATCATCCAGTTCCAACCCTCTGCCACAGGCAGGGACACCTTCCACTAGACCAGGCTGCTCAAAGTCCTGCTCAATCCCTTTAGCACTTCCAAGAATGGGGCAGCCACAACTTCTCTGGGCAACTTGGTCCAGTTTCAACACAACAAAAATACTCATACTGAAGAGATCACATGATAACTTGGTATTTTAGTTTCAAGCTATGCCAAACCTCATGGTAGAAAAACTGTGTTCATATGATGGATTAAAAATATATCCTGCTTGGAAAAAATGTCTTTTATGGCTTGACAAATTATGTTAACCTAAGAAAACAACAGGTAACATATTTTCAAAATATGCTCTGGAACACAACAATTACAGAAGTAATACAACTGTGGAAATAAATAACATAGCCATGACCCATGTTTTGAGAAAAACCTCTTGAGCTGCAGTATGCCGGGAAATTTGGGCTACACATGATGCACTCATATGGGGTATTTGTATTGACACAGTCCACCCACAGACTGTCTTTAGTTTAATGACATCACATTTATATAAGATACTTCAGATTACCAACACTGCCCACCCACAAATCAGTGATGTGGAAAAGCATACACACAGCCGGAAATGCAAAACTAAATCACTATTAGCAATTTACACACAATAATAAAAAAGAGAATTCTCTCAGTAAATATTTTAGCCACTTGCTTTACTTAGTTTTTCTGGGGATTTTTTTTTTGTTTTTCCAAAATGCTGTAAGAAAACTGATTCTAAACCCTAATTCTAAATTCCTCATATTTAAATGTATCAAGATTGTGTGGGAGGCACTGGTGTGTTCTTTACTGCAGAGAGGATCTTCTCTAGAAAGAAGAGTATGTACATGTGGCTCTTTGCATGATTAGCTGAAGCTATCACAAATACCTATTTTTGTACTCTATTATTTTCATGTTCATATGGATTTTTAACAAATTGTTTCTCTAACACAGCCTTTAAGAGGCTCACAAATGTTGGAGGCACGTCAGATTACTTTGAGAATTTAAACTTGGGGAAAACTACTTGCTTTAAGGAATGTAAGTCAGGTACTATCATTAACATAAATCGTAATTTTGTTTTGGTAATTATTACTAAGTTTTCTAAGAGGCACTTCTGTGGCTAGAGCATTAAAAGATGCAAGGGTATAAAATATTTATGACTGTAACTCTGTTGTCTCTTTTATATTGACAAAAGAGGTAGGATGAACAAAAGCAAAGTTCCACTGAAGTGAAAACTTCCAGTCAACTCAGAGTAGATTCCACTGCAAGAGCATTTAGGAATTTAAAGCTTTTATTATGTGAGATACTATTTGCAACTGACCTGGTTTTAGTCTGTAAATCATCTGCAACTACATGCATCTAAGATTCTCAAGGCTTTTATGATTTTAGCTTCATATTCTTTACAATAAATATTTTTATTCCAAACAGGCAAAGTGCTGTAGGAACTGAATGACTGGGGGTGGTGGCAAAACCACAGCTCCAAAATCCTACTCTTCCTTCTGCAACTATTTCAAGGGTCACGTCCCTTGTATCCATGCCACATTCTGTAAACTTTCCAGAAGTAAATGTTACAAAATGCTTATTTGTAAAGGCTGCCATATAGTGATAGGTCCATGTCAGACAACACCACCCCACTGGCCCTGTAAGAGCCTTCCGAAGGTTAAAAATCCTGCAGAGACCATTTTAAATCTGGAAATAACTTTCCCACAGAAGTACTAGAAAATATTTTAAATTCAATTGCTGATCAGCTCCTAGATTTCTTTTTAGTTTTCAGACTTGCCAAGAAATCTGTCTGAAACTCCGGAACTCAATTTAATTCTATTCAGATGAAGAGTGACATGCCACGGAAGATCTCTTTGGGAAAGAGAGATAAATCCACACAACCTGTCTCAGTGTCAAATTTTCACTCTGTACAATCCAAAACAGCAGGTAATGGAAAACAGAGAAGCCACTGTTACTAACAGGTAGTTTACTTAATTGCATAGTAGATGTTGTATATAAAGCAACTGAGATATGCTGAAGCAATAAATGTTCTTAACTCACTCAGTTTGGATTTTTATAAATGAATATTATTTATAAGTTCCAAAGTTAAAATCCAACACCAACAGTTAAATGTTAGTTTTCAAGCAATGCTGTCAGATCTGTCTTCAATTCCTTATCCCTGTATGAATTCTTGCTTGCAGCCACATTTGTAACCGTTTTCTGGCTGGCTCCAAGTGCAGGTGGGTGCATTCACCACCTGTAGCTCAGCTGAGACTCATGAAATGTTTCATGGTTGTGCTTCCAATACTTGTACCATTTTTACATCCTGCCACCTGTTCCTGCTCAAACCGGTTGCTTGTCATGGTAATCAAGAGGTTGTCATTATCACTGGCATGCCACCTCTGCCCATGATTTACTGGCAAGATCCTTTTGATGATTCAGGTGGGAGGTATTATGAGTTTTTATTCTTGTACACCAAAGCTTTAAAGTATTCCTTTTCCTGTTTGACCCACCTGTGATTTTAATTTACAAATTAAGGCTCAGATGTTTGCTGCGCTCCCTTCAAAGGTATGTAAAAAAAGTCCCATCACTTAAAGAACATTGAAACCCTAAGCAATGTAGCTCCTGGAAACCAACAGATTTTAACCATGTATTAGCAGTGTAGGTAAATGGCTTGACAAATCCTTCTGTTGTTTGAAATAAAGACAGCCATCAAAAAGTATGTTAGAGGCAAATTAATGGAATAAAAGGTCCATACAGGACTTGTAAATCTTCAGGGATTACATTTCTTAGCCTACTGCAACCCTGTGTGAGTAGATGTTAGTGGAAGTAGGTCCTTCCAGCTGAAGGAAACTAATGCACTTGTTTGAAGAACAAATGCAAAGATTAATAATAACTTTACAACTGGATTAAAGAATAACAAAAGTATCAATGAAGTCTAACCAAAGCAATTTTCTCAGTTAGCCCTTTATTAAAGAATCAAAACTCAAGTTAAATTTAAAAATGTAAAGAATTTAACCTACATTAAAACCTGAAAAAACAACAGTACTGCAAATATAGAAGGATAACCTTATTCCATCCAAAAAGTAAGAAAGAAAAACAGGAGTTTAAACAAAATTAAAATCCAGAAGCTGACATCAGTGAGTAAAGTCCACAGATACAGGTAAAAGTGGAAAGGAACTGAAAAGATTTACATCTGTTTTCAACACTGTAAAAGAAACCTTTAGAGTTTGTACCCTGGTAGAACATGAAGTCTCAGAACCAGATCTTGCAGGCCTTTATAACCAAACCCACTATGAAACACTGTCAAATTAAAAAAGTTAAAACATACCCAAGTTACTACTCATCGTATTAGGCAAACATCTAGAATGCAAAATTTGGCTCGGCACGTCGGGCAAGGCACTTGGCTCGATAGCCAGGTCTCTGGGTGCTGCTGGTCCTGTCTGCTGGCAAACCACTTGCCCATGCAGGTGAGGCACCACATGGGCCGGCAGTAGCACTGCTGGCATTCCCCCTCGTTTGGCTCCTGGCAGTTCTTGATGAGCTTGATGTTGGCAATAGTCTGCATACACGCTATGCATGGCTCCAGCTCCTGAGGGAGGAGAAAAACCATCAAAATTGTGAACTGCACACAACGGTTCCTGTTACTGCTTTTCAAAGGCTTTTAGAAAATCATCTGTGGCAGAATAATAGAGGCAGAACTGCCCCACCAGAGGATACCAAATGGTTTTATTAGAACACTCTCTAACAAATAACAGCAAAGCTTCTCTTTGAACAGAAAACCCAGAACTGCTGCACGAGACTAATGATTAAGAAAAACTGACTGAAAAATACATGTTCTTTCACTCTCTGAAGAGCTTCCAGCAGCCACAGCAAGGTAAGCAAGCAGGCCAGTTTTGTCATTCAAACTATTTTTCAAAAAACATACCAGTATAAAGTAAGGAAAACAAACCAAGCAAACAGTTCTTACCACTTAAACCAGCAAATGGCTGTTCCTATCTTCCATCTTTCTAAGTAAGAGATATAAAAGAAACCAGGGCTGTACTGAACACAAGGATGCTCATCCTGAAGATGCAGAAACTTACTTAATTTGCCTTGGATAAAATCGGAATAACTGATTTTGCCCACAGTTAATTATACCACATGAACTTGCAGTTGCATATGGGGACATCTTGCTATGAAGTCTTTTACAATTAATAAACAATAATTAGCATTTCCCACATGTCTTCTAGCTGTCCAAGAACTTGACAAAGCTCAAAAGACAGCACACTGAATAGGCACAGAGACCTGAATCTGGTCAAAATGCTCCTGGTGGAACAAACACCAGCTCTCTCTGTGGTCTCTAGTTCCCATCTCCAGTGACTCTTTCCTTGTCAGCTGAAGTGTCTGCTCAGCTGCACTCTCAGCCGGGCTGTGAAGCAGATCCAGATGAACACAAGCCACTCAGCTTTAACTTGTGAAATTAGGTCTTATGTCAGCTTTTAAGCAGGAAAATTTCTAGCATAGAAAAATTAACTTTTTCAACATATGAAAGGAGCTCCAGAATAAGGAAAAAAGTCAGTGTTGTATTTTTAATGTCCTTATCATCATCTGTGATGTCATTTATCACTCAGTGTCAAACCCAAGTCCAGTAGCTCAGCTACCACTTAAATGTGTCACAAATTAATCTTAGAACAAATGCAAAGATTAATCTTCTCTTTACTTTTTTTACTTTTTTTTCTTCTCTTTACTGTGACCATCTCTTTTTGCTGGCAGTGCAATCAGAACACACAACATAATGTGCAGACACACCTGATCCAGTTTTATTTTAGCTATTTCATAAACCATATAAGCTGCACAACACTACCAAAGGTACCAACCCCTCACTCCATTAGCTGAACCACTGGACACAGAGTCCCTGCAGAGTCACCAGAACTGGTTCCCTCTGGAACACTGGACAGTGCTCCTGTCACACTTCCAATTGCTGCACAAGTATAATAATGACCAGGTCTCTGTGAGTATTACTGGAGGTAGGGCTCTGTGTTATAATTAACACCATATAATAATAGCCATAATAATTATAACTAAAGCAAACCCCAATTAAGAATCAGTTTATTTCAGCAGAAGATCCAGCAAAACCTGGCTGTCTAGAAAAGCAAGCTGTATGGGAGCAAACTGCCTAAAGAACAGCAACAGCAGCTGTGGCTCTGGCTCCCCATAAACTTTCTGCAAGTGCAACATCATTTCCAAATGTGTTCATGTAGCATTTTAGTAGCAATTATTACAGCAGACTTTATTTCACTATGTTATTTCTCATGTTTCAAAACCATAATGCTCACAATACAGCTCATTCCTTGTAGCAGGAACAGAAGCAGCAGCCAGAGTTATGTTTATGATGAGTTCACTGACACAGCAGGTGAGCATTTATGAGGGAAGCATCACCCTGACTGAGCAAAGAGCACTTGGGTTTCTGGCATCACTGACCAGGACACCTGACTGGAGTCAGCCTTGGCTGTGCAGACCCTAAGAAATTGTGCTGGGATGTATCTTCTCAGGAATTTAAGGAATCTACGCCATGTCTTATCAGGGGCCAGTGAGATGAAACTATAAGTCCTACAGCTGTACACCCACACCAAGGGGCACTTTAACCACCAGTCACTCTCTAAATTAGTGACTGCAGCCCCCAAGCCCATGGAGCTCTCCTGTAGGGCAGCCTCAAGTAGGTAGGAGACCACTCAAAGGATCTCTTGAGATTAAGAGATCCCTTACTTGGTATCTGTTATCAACAGTGAGGTAAATAACTTTATATTAGATCTAAAATATATTGCATGCAAGCTAGCTGAATTATTAGAAGTGTAGCGAGTAGTAGGATGTTTAACTCCTGTTCAATTACCATCTTATTATTGACTGAATACTGCTTAATTATTAAATGAGGATTATTAAGCAGTAATCACATGATAATTATAATTCAATCACAGTTTGTAGTTTAATCCATATTTTTAATAAAAACTTTTTGTTAACCTCACAACAATGAATTCTCTTAATAATTCACCTGAGATAGACCTAGGTAAACATTTATCATTTACATAAAAATCACAGGCTCAACTATATTGCAAGTATAATTGTTACAGTCTCACATGGATAGAAAGTTTCACCTGAGTGCTTGGAACATGGTATGTCTGGTTTATTTCCACCAGAGATGTAAAGGTTTCTAAAAATAAATCACTAAGGCTTTGATGGATCACAACATTAGCTGCATTGCTGATAGGAGCACGGAGCTTCTCCCGGAGCTCCCCATACTCTGTGGAGTTCAACCTGAAGAAGAAAAGATGGAGCAAAATGTTACCATGATTATCCACCCAAATACCTTGACAGTACCTTGCAGAGGTTAACATCTAGGAAGTGAATCCACAGAAAAACTGGTACTTATTCGTCAGAATAAATACACAGCATTGTGTTTTCTTCTGCTGTTTAGTTATTGGTTTTGGCACAATTTGGTCAACAGAACATGCTGTCCTCATTCATTTCTGAGTAAGAGTGCCAGCAGAGTTATGTGAGAGATCAGCTAAAACATCATACAAAAATAAAGGCTTTTGAAGTCATCAGCATGAACAAAAGTGAATACTGCATTAACTGTAAAGTGCTGTTTGCACCATTTCTGCCTATTTACTTAGACAGTATCTAAATTCTCAATTATAAACCCCTGAGGAGTTTAGTTAGGAGAAATTAGTTATACAGCAGGCATCACAAGGTGATGTAGTACTACACAAGTAGCAGAAGAATATCAGTCTATCGGGTTCTGTGATTTTATGATACAACTTTAGATTGTATCATAACATAATCTCAGAAATTTCACAAAGGTCACAAACCACTGCTGATTTAAGGCTGCAGCAAGCTGTGTTTCACACCAGCTGCTTCTGTAAATGAAAGTGATGCCCACAGCACTTAAGTGGCCCCTGAGACCTCACACAGATCCTACAGTGACATATCCCTGTTGTCATCCCTTTTTACTGTAAGGGTTCTGAACTGTAGTGTCAGAACTCTCCAGCTCAGTGCTTCCACTCATTAAACAGTTTTCCTGGAGAAGTCGTGGGAAGACTACCCTCACTTTCCTACTGCTCACTGAGTTCCCAGAAGCCAGCACAAGGCAAGACTGGCTTAGCTCTAGATCTCAGTGGTCTCCATTGTTTTTACTGCTACAGGATAATGTCATTTAACAGATGCTGTCCATGCAAATCACAGAGACATTTACATCCAGAGGAACAATTCACACTGAAGATGCAGGGAAATGTGGCGCACCTGTACAAAAGCATTTTTCTTTCAGAAACATCTCACTGTATTTGATTCTGAGTCTGGATATATACAAGGATCCTCTATGATTCTGCTACATCCTAGCAGAGATTTACTATTACTGACATCTTATTAGAACAGCTTTTAAACCCAGTTCTTGATGCTATTCTGTTTAGTCACAAAATGCAGTTTGGGCTTAGGATTTTTTTTTTCCCTAAAAGGAATTGTCAAACAAGTCGTCATGATTTTCTCATGGGGATGTAGTTTTACCACTGTGGCACTGAAGCGCTTGCAGAAGAAAATCATTAGTTGTTTAATACTAATTTGGTCACCACTGTCACAGGTGTGCAAGTCTCTTTCTTAGCACTGCCATGCTTAACTAACCTCTTGTTCTGAGTTCTGTTCACCTGGATCTCTACCATAATCACCTCTTTGCCTTCCTCGTGCTTGCCCCACTGCACACCTACAAGTCTGGTGATCTGCCTGCTTTTAATTACCTAATTACCTGATAAATGCTCCTGACATACAAATTTGCAGCAAAGACACTCAAATACCTTTTCAAATATAGTTTTGGGAGCACTAACATGGCTCTTAATAACACAACAACGAAGACTTTAGCAGCCTTCTACTCAGAGGTTTCTGCCAAACTTGTACTTTAGCCTGGTTACACAGAGACTGCTGAGATAAACAGCACAGGCCCTTGCAAAACAAGCCCTAATAGTTCACAATGGTTATGATTTACTGTTATGAGAATACATAAATCAGAAAGGGATAATGATTTCCTCCTTGTTTTAGGGGCAGTTGGCTTGCAGTAGCTCAGTGAGAACTTTTCTCGGCAGTGACAAAATCATGAGCCTTAAGCACATGAAAAAATCCAAAGTCGTGGATGAACAACAGACAGTTTTAGACAAATAGCTATTTCTCCTTACCCAAAATTTAGAAGACCAAAAATTCTACCTTTCATTCCTGTTCTCCATCTCTCACCTACTTTTATCCAGTTACTTCTTTCTGCATCCAGCACAATCCTCTCCCTAAGAACAGATCAAAGAGGCCAATCCCTTTGTTTATCCGTTGTGTATTCGGTGTTGCACGTGTATGAAGCTTTCTAAACAACCTTCCCTGCACTGCATGGCAGAACTGCACATATAGCAGCCCTGAACAGCAGGCAGGGACCAGAAAGGAAGGGATGAGACCAGGCAGTCTGGCACAAAAGTGGTCCCTCAGCACCATCACACAGCACACATGTAACATGACAGGTTTAGCAGTTGTTTTACCGGATATCAAATGCCTTGACGTAGGGATTAACACTGGCAACTCGGATGGTGAGGAACTGCACAGGCACGTTGGAATCTGGGGTGAGTTCGTGCTGTCTGGAGTCTGTCACCGTCAAGTGAATGTCCTGCTGCTGGGCAACATGTAAACAGTAGGTGGTCACTTTAATCACCCACGTGTCTGTCACGATCACCCTCGCTCCTGGCGCGCCGGTAGCGAATTTGTCAATTCTCCTGAATTCTGTGTTGATGGAAGAAGCCACTGCCCTCCAGCCCGACTGCGGGAGAGCATGAACAGCGAGTGTCCGGGCTAGCGGATGATTATTCCAACCTTTCCGTGACCAGTAATATGCCAGGGCACTGGTGATTGCTGGGAGGAGAACGGCGAAGAAGAAGAAAGTTTTCCACTCTTTTGAAGCCAGGTAGAAAAAACAAAGATGTTTTTCAGGTGCAGCAAAGCACATACCAAGGTAATAACCTGCAAAGAAGAAAAACTTACTTTCAGAAAACAATTAAGTACTTGCAAAAACACATACTCTTGAATCATATGGTTATCTAACCAGTGAGCTGATCTCCAAGAGTGGTACTGTACTTCTGGATGACTTCAAATTGAAGCCTCTTGTCTTAAGCAGGTTGAGGTAAATTCTTAGGCATCACTGATTTTACCAGAATTATACACCTAAAAGAAAGTGATCTGAATTTGGTTGTTGAATAAAATTACCTGTGAGATGCCACTTAGTTTTAGGAGAATTATACGGCGAAAGGAAGGTGATTTGCATTCCTTGGTTAAATCACAGAAGATGAGCTGGAAGGGACCCACAGGGATCATCAAGTCCAGCAATTAGCCCTGCACAGGACACCCCAAGAATCACACCATCTGTGTGAGAGCATTGTCCAAACACTCCTTGAACTCTATCAGGCTTGTGACCACTGCCCTGGTGAGCCTGTTCAGTGCCCAAGCAGCCTCTGAGGGAAGAACCTTTTTCTAATATCCAACCTAAACTTTCCCTGACACAACTTCAGGCCATTCCCTTGTGAGCTGTCACTGTCACCAGAGATGCGTGTCTCTTCCTCTTTCCCTCTCGAGGAATTTGTAACTGCACTGAGGTCCTCCCACAGTCTCTTCTTCTCCAGGCTGAACAGACCAAGTGCCCTCAGCTGCTCCTCACACGGCTTCCCCTCAAAGGCACTTCACCATCTTCGTTGCTCTCTTCTGGAAACTAATATTTTGATATCATTTTTATACTGCAGTGTCCAAAGCTGCCCCCAGCACTCGAGGTGAGGCCTCCCCAGCCCAGAGCAGAGCAGGACAATCCCCTCCCTTGCCCGGCTGTGCCTCACGTCCCCAGGACAGGGATGTCCCTCCTGGCTGCCAGGGCACTGCTGGCTCATGTTCAACTTTCCATCGACCAGGACCCCCAGGTCCCTTTCCGCGACGCTGCTCTCCAGCCCCTCATTCCCCAGCCTGTCCTTAAACTGCAATTCCTTTGCGAATGCATGTGCTGCGGCGCAGCCCGCTGGTTAGAAAGCTCGGGGTGCTCATTCCAAGAAGCCGGAGCGCTACTCACCCAGGGGCAGCAAGGAGTGCGCCAGCAGCGTGCCGGTGCTGCGCCGCAGGTGGTACTGCACGAAGGCCGCGTCCTCGCTGCCCAGCCAGGCGGACAGCAGGCTCTGCACCGTCAGCCCCGCCGAGCGCACCTCGTCGGGCGGGAACACGAAGCACACGGCGAACACCAGGTAGGCCAGCGTGAAGGTCACCGCGGGGCTCTCCATGCTGCGCCCCGTGGGGCGCCGGGGTCCCCGGGAGCGGTAGTTCCCGCCGCACCCCCGGATGCTCCAGCGGGGAGCGGTGCTTCCCGCTGCTCCCGCGGTAGCTTCCCCCGCAGCCCCGGATGCTCCAGCGGTCGCTCTCCCCAAGCCCCGGATGCTCCAGCGGCAGCTCCCCCCGCTCCC
>VYXD01010597.1:636214-658404 GCA_013397195.1 Hylia prasina | reverse complement strand
GCTATGGGGGTGAGCTGAGGGACCCCTTTGGGAGCTTGGGTTTGGAGGCCTTTTGTGATCCTGGAGTGCTGGGGCAGCGGAGCTCTGGGTTGCTCTGTGAGTTTGGGGGGAGCTTGGTGACCCCCCCGAGCTTGACATGGTTTGTGTTTGATGGGGAGATTGAGGGCCCCTCAGTAAGCTTGAGGTGGTGCGGTGCTTGGGGATTTTAGCGACCCCTTAATGAAACTCATGCTTGGGGTGCTGGGACCGGGGTACCTCCTTGTCCAGGGGTGTCAGGAGTACTTCTGTGAGCTTCAGATTAAGACATTTGGGGGTTATTTCTGCCAGTTTAAGGACGAAGAGAAGGCAGGAACTTGGGGATAATGGCAGGAGCTCAAGGATGGAGCTCGGGTGCTCCGCCCCACTGAAGTCGGGGGTGAGGTGAGGCTCTTGGGAGCATCTCTGTGTGTTTTGAGGATGATATGGGGTTGCTGGGGAACCCAGAGTGAATCAGGAATAAAGAGGGACTAAGGCAGGTTTGGGGGTTTTTTTGATTTAAAACACGTCTCGGTGCCATGATGGGCAGGGATGGAGCTCCTGAAAGCCCTTTCCCGGCCTTGCTGCTCTTTTTCTGCGGTCAGGAGAAGGTGATTATGAGAGAGTTGCTTCTCAAGAGAGTGGTTATTTGTTCTGAAGTGAGATATTTTGCACTAAAAAAATATATATATATTAGTCAGCTGTGTGTCAGTTTGTATGGAAATATTCACAGCACGTACCGATTTGCTTTGCCATGAGCGGGTGCTCTGCATGCATCTCTGCTGCTGGAGGAGTTCAGAAGGATAATTAAGTGCAAAAATTCCATCTCTGCTCTGCATGTTCCGTGGCTTTTCAGGCATTTGAGACCACGTTGTTTTTTTGGAGAGTGTGTCCCAGTATTTGTGAAACAACAGGTTACCTGAAGCACTTTACAAATGATAGATAATTGAGGATTAATTATATGCTGTCATGTCATTGAATTTATGTTGATTCTTAGCTGCAGAATGGCAGGTTCCTGTATGTGCCCACATAAATATTCTTCTAAAACAAGGAGCATTTTCATTTTTGTGGACTTTGATAGATCCCTGGAAAAGTTTGGGTTGAAAGGGACCTTGAATATCATCTAGTTCCAACCTCCCTCACAGGGAGGATACCTCCCAGGGACATGGACACCTTCCAATAGACCAGGTTGCTCCAAGCCTCATCCAGCCTGGCCTTGAGCTTTGTTTTGCTATAGTGGGAAAGTCTGCTGCCTTTCATAATACTTGTGTGCCTTGGATGCTGACCACTTTAAACAAAGGTATGAATAAGGCTGTTCTTTATCACAGACACTAATGAACTTGTAGGATACAATTTAGATCAAATCTTGACGGCAAATTTTTTAAAATAAAATGATTAATTACTTTTAATATTTTAATCCTAGAGAGAAATTTGATTTTTAGATTTACTATCTAAAGTGGTATATGTATATGGTGTCAATTTATTTGGTTTAGCAATGGTGCACAAGTAATTCAATGCCAAAGCTGAAAAAGTCTCAAACCTCCCCTGCTTATGGAGCTTGTTTTAGAAGGTGTTGACAACTTTACCATGTCCTAGGCTTGTTTCTAAAGTAATTACAGTAAAAAATACAGTTTGTAAAGATTCACTTCATCTGTTGTCTCAATTTTAGTTTGGAATAAAAGAAAGCAATGAAGGTTCACTTCAAGTCCTACAAGTGGTTAATGTAAAAATACTGAATACAACAAATAACCTGAACTGAAGCATTAATATGATGAATAAAGAAGGAATGAAGAAATAGCTAATACTGGTGTGCTTTGCATGCCATTGCTTCTGCAGCTATTGTTTGCATTCCATTGCTGATTAAAAGTGCTGCTGTCAGGCTTGCAGACAAAGCAGCTGAGTTCTGTGGAGAGTAGGAAGCAAATTTTCCCATAAGAATTAATGTAGGAGTGGAGAAATGTTTGGAGGCTTATGTACAGAAATTTAAATACATAGGGGCAAGGAGGTGGAAAACATGACTTAAAATTTTCAGTCCAAATGTTCTTGTTACCTCTTTATGACACTGAAAACACTCATATGTTGTCTTCCTCAGCTGATTTTCTAGATTAATCCTGAATATATGATGGAAAAACAGGCTAAGGATTACATGTTTGGTCAAATCAAGCATTTGAGATCCCTTAGAATGGTTACACGTTGCAGAAAGCCAATGTCTCTTTCACTTGATACTGGTTGTCTTGCACAGGTGATAAAAGGTAATACATCAGCTCTTATGAAATAAATTGTTTTGATAGCAGTTTTTCAGATAAATAACTGCACTTCTCAGCTGTCATCCTTCATGGACAGTGGTTATGCTTAGATCTTCCTTGTCTTACCTCCCGTCTGTCTCTTTTTTCAAAAACAGCTGTGCATTGCTGAGTGTCAACGTTAAACTTTCAAGAACAGCAGAGGCTCCAATGGGAATAAAAAGCAGGCAGAATTCAAGTACACACAGCATGCTGGCTTGCCTGGTGTATTTTAAATGTGCTTTTTCTCTATTTCTAATCTATTTTCATCCTTAATCTTAGTTGCAGCCTAGGCTTTAGTTTCAAGTCCTTCACACAAGTACAATTAGATCAGTATTTAACAATCTACTAAAGCTTGTGCATGTCCAGTGTAAGAACAATATTTCAGAAATACCTTTCTAATGATGATTTTTCTCAGATTTGCATACCAATAAGGTTTGTGCTGTAAAGGATTGCTATGTCCTTTTACAAGAGTAGCATATGCTTAAGACGGTGCAGGAAGAGGCTAATTTGATCCAGGACTCTGATCCCAAACACAGCCTAACCAACCAAATTTGTTTCTGCTGTTTGCTGGTGTACAGTGTAGTAATGAGACCGTATGAGTACACAGAGAGATGATTGTCATCTGTCTCATCTGCCCCTTGCAGAAGCAGTTGTGTTGCTTAGCTGGATGCCCTGTTACAGGAGACAGGGCTGTACGTCACGGGCTGAAGGGGCTGGGCATGAGGAAACATTGCAGGTGACAGAGCTCCCTTTAAAGAACGGGCAGCTTAATTAGTAAGGCTGGAATGTGAGCCAGAAGGCATAATATCAACAATTAGCTTCTCAAGCCCCTGCCAAAAGCAGAGGGGCTGTGCACTGCTGCTTGTAGATACTTCAAGAGTCTTCTGAGATGGACCTTCCCCTGTGAAGACTTTCCATGCTTCCAACTTTCCCTTTGAAGCTGTTAGTCTTGGCAGGCAGTGCCAGGCTGCCAACTTCTTCCATTATCTCAAAGTGCATCTGGCTGACCACACCCTCTCATTCATGCTGCGGTGCTGTGTGTGTTGTTGATGTTCCAGAATGAGTCTGCAGATTTTAAGTGCAGAAAATGGAGAAAATGGAGGAAGCATTAAGGATGATTTAACAGCCGAAGACTGTGGCTTTTTCTTTGCGCCGCCAGAACCAACAGGGAGACCTTCTATTCTTCGCCTGTCCCAGAAAGAAAACTTGCCACCAAAAAGTGTGGGAAAAGCGATGAAGGTAAACTTTTGGTTTTGTATTATTTTTATTCCTTCTCCTTCTGTGATCTCTGCTACTGAAAGCCTGTGCTATTTGGTGCTTGAAAAATGCTGTGCTCATGTTTTTCCTTTTTCTTCCCCCCCCCTTTTCTTAAAGGTAACCTTTCAAACTCCTCAAAGAGATCCTCACACTCGAAAAATCCTGAGTCCTGCTATGGCAGACAAACTTCAGACTGCTTTTGCACTTGACGACTGCCGTGAAGATGTGGTGGATGATGTTTTATTTGCACCCTCTGATGCTGAGTGAGTAGTGAATCCACTTGCTGTGTTACCCATGTGGGACATGCTCGAGTTAACTTACCCTATTTTAAACCAGTATAGTTAAAGTATAATTTTCTATTCTATAACAAGATGTAAACTGTGCTAGAGGACCAAAATTAATACTGACTGATGCATGAACTTTTTCAAAAGATAACTGTCATTACTTTTAAGAAAATTTTATCTTGATTGTAATATTTATTATTGAACTTTATTTCTAACTCATCTGTAACTGATTTCATTAAGGTAACTTATGGCATGGATACATAGCTTGAGAAGAGATACTGTAAGAAACAGTTTTGTAGTCTCTACTTGATGTAAGGTTTTCATGTCAGAATACAATACTATTCTGAAGCTAAGCCTCAAAATATATTATCTTGTATGTTAAGTACTGTTGTATCTTGAGGAGTCAAATCTAAAGAGATAACTCTGAAGGGTTAGCTTGAATTGACACCTTGAGTCAGGGAGTATTAAGATTTTCTTTCATCTAGCAACACAAAGTGAGTGTAACATCAATCACAAGTGTAAACATGTTTGTGCCTTTACAGTCTAGCAGCCTGAGTCTCAAAGTGCCTCATAGTAGCTGTTTGGAGAAGAGCATAAAATCTGTAGTGTTTCAATTTGGGGGTGACAATATTAAATGCAAATTTTTGTTACTGACTTTTAGCCCCCCTTTAAACTAGTATAGACATCTGACACCTGTAAATTCCACTGTAAGAAGTCTCAGTTCTTGGTTTTGCCTTTTGCAGACAAATACACCCTTTTGTTTTTAATTAGCCCAATACCTTCATTTGATCCCTGTCTTTGTTGTTGGGAGAGGGGGAAAGGGAGAAAGGTGGCAACACTTAAATATTTTTTAAGTGAATAAATTTGCTTCAACTGTTTATTTCCATGTACAGTCTAGTTCAGACAGCTATTTCTGAACTAACCACCACAATTAAATAAAGTAATGGTATTCATGCCCTGAACTCATTGCTTGCACAAATAAACAAAGATTTACTACTTATAAAGTTCAAGTGAGTTTAAAGGATCAGCACTGAATTGTTTTAGGTAGGGCATGACTGTATCAATGCACTGCTTGTACTTTACAGTAACTTAAATTAACTGCTTGTCCCCTAGTTTTAAAATGTGAGGATTTGTTTGTAGCAAATACGTGAAGGGGCTCTGTGTTGCTGAACAGGGTCACTTTTGACTCCTCACAAGTGACTGATGTTCCAAGCAGGTGTCTCGCTCCGGACTGGCACTTAGTAGGTTAAACACTGAGGGAGAGTGGGAGGGACCTGAGCAGTCCAGCCTGGGACTGCGCTATTGACGGGAAGAGGCGCTCAAAGCGCTCAAACCGGGTGAGAAGAACTTCTTCAGCTCTTACCTCCCGCCTCTGCTTTCGAGTTTATCAAAGTGGAGTTTTAGTGAGTGGCTTTTAATCATGTTCTGTTCTGCAGCAGATAAGGATGGCACATAGAAATAATAACTTTATGGAGGGACAAAACAATGGGAGGAAATCCTCTTTCAGGAAGTAGTGGCTTAACTCTCTGTAGTCTGAGGCTAAGCTTTCAGAAGTTGTGTAGAGTTTGGGGAAATAAGAGAGCAATAACTTGTAGAATACTCAGCAACAGTGAGTAAACAAACTCTTTAAGCTGTGTCTTTTGCTAGAAAATCTTACCTTTCTCTTATGGGGAAAGTGTTTTCTTATATATCACTCTGCTCTTCAGATCTACTGTTGTACAGAATTTAGAGTGGCTGAAGTCCAGGTTCTGTTTTTATATATGGGCCCTCAAAAATCAAATGCTGATGCATACTTACAGGGGGGGAAATATTTGCCAGACTGCCCAGACAAAGTAATGACTAGTGTGGGAGAACTTGAATCATGACTTGGTTTGTCCCAGACTTGAGTCTGTCATGACTCAGATGAATCTGCATGAAGATGGTACCACAAGTTGTGCTTGTATTTGAGCTGCTGACAGTGAATAACTCCTCCTAAGCAATGTGAGTTTCACTGCCTAGTGGAGGGGCAGTGTCCAAATGGCAATGTCCAAATGCTGTGGTGAGTAGAGCAATCTGCAGGGATGACTGGCATAAGGTAGCAAGGCTGTGTAGAACAGGTAGCTTAAGAACATTGACTAACCTCAAGGGTTGATCTCCCCATATTTCATGTGTACCAGAGCTCAGAAGCCTTGACTGTTTAGGTGACAACTGAATTCTTGCTGTTATAGTTTGCTGTCAGCTGTCTTATTGCAAAAAAAGAAAATCAGATTACTCTGACCATGCTGAGCTGCTTTGCAAATCTTTCTAAAGATAATTTCAAACTATGCCAGCAAAGTAACTATGTCATCTTTATTCTTTTTTTTTTTTTTTTAAATGCAGCACATGTCAACAAAAGACTGAAGCTGAAACAAACAATACACAAATGCCAGAGAAGGTCAGCGTGGCTCCTTACCCAGATGATGAAATGCCAGTGCGGAGTCGAGGTTCCTACAATCTTGATTTTGATAACTTAAACGACATCAATCCTTTTCAAAGTTCAGTGCAGTTGGCTCATTCTCCTGGAAATCTGAAAAAGTCTCCTGTAAAAGTATCCAGCAGCCCTGAGAAAACTATTGAAAAAAGTAATGATTCTCTTCTGCAGGATGATGCAGTTCCTTTTGTTTCAATCACAGCAAGTCCAGAGTGTTTAAGTGAAGACAAGACCCTCATCTCTGAAAAAGAATCTGCACTGTGTGAGCTGGAGTCTAACAAATCCAAACTGTCCCCTAAGCAAGCAATTGGTGACTCTGAGCAGGGTGTGAAATCTGCTTCCACAGATGAAAGCCAAACTGGTAATTCAGTGGTATTAGCAGAGGCACCTACACCTCCTCTACAGTCACCTGGCAGCTTAGGTCCCAGTAGTGCTGATGTAAGTAACTCTTCTAAAACTGGGGAATCAAAGCTTCAGAATGCTTCAGTAGCAGAAAAAACCTCTGCACAGGAGTCAAAGCCTGATGAAGAGCTGGGTGTCTCCAAAGGGAAACCTGCAGAAAAGCCTGATATCACCAAGGCTGGACCAGTAAAACTGGAATTTGACTTTGATAATACCACTGCTAGAAAACCACCTCCTAAGAAACTAGGTAAAAGACCTGGAATTAAGCCACCTTCCAAAAAAATTCCTATTACCAAAACAAAACCAGAGAGTACTGAAGTGCAAAATAAAAGTAATATGGAAGATGAACTCCCTCTTCCTAAAGCATCTTATAAGTTTGACTGGGACAAACTTGATGATCCAAACTTTAATCCGTTTGGAGGAGGCTCTAAAATTTCCACCTCACCCAAGCGTTCTAAACCCAGCCCTCAGAAAGTTCACCTGCCAGAGGAACAGGAGAGTACCTCACCAAGAAGGGAACCTCTTCCAGTGGAGCAGGATAACAGGCCAAGTACCAATGAAACTCTTGAGAAAGAGGAACCCAAAAATCTGTAAGTGAATCTGTAGCTGAATGCAGAAGCGCCTTGAATTTATGTGAGGAAAGTTAGATACTATCTCAAACTAGTCCGTTTCTACTTCATAGACTACATCTCTCCCAGGCAAAGTCTGTTGTAATCTAGAACACAATTATGTTGCAACAGCAAAGATCTTATTTGGGGAAACTCCTGAGATGACTAGCTTTAGGCAAAAGGTGTTCTTAAGTCTGGGAGAATGGGAGAGAACAGGCTTAGATAAAAAAAGTATTGTTCAAGTGGTGCTTTCCCCACTCGTCCAAAATTAAAATATGGAGAATCAGGTGACTGGTACTGTCTTTAAATAAAACAGGGAAGTAGGCAGCAGTGTTGCACATGGTGCAGCTTGGGAAGGGATCAGGCAATTCTGTTCTCTGCTGAGCTCTGAGGTGCTGTTTCTTCCCTGTATGTTCTTGGTATCTAAATGCTATCTCCAGTATAAAGACCTGGCTCTGGAGCTGCATTTTTTTTGGCATCACACAGACTTTTTATTTGAGGATGGAATATGTTACCTTCCCTAGAAAGTCTAGTTATTAATGTTGTTTTAGATAGTCAGGTGCTTGCCAGAACTAGACTGGCACAAATTGTTCATTTGACAGAAATGTTTGCACTCTTGCTCCCTGTGTAACATGATCAGTTACTGTTTACCAAGGTGAAAAGTTTACTTACTGCTGACAGCACAAATGGAGTGTTGGACTTCTCTAATGAAGTTCACACCAATAATCACAGCATTGCCTTGGAAAGAAGAGCAGGTTGCTTGTAATTCTGTTCTTAATTAAACAAAGAGCCTATCTTTAACTTAAAAAAACCAATGAGCCTAACAAATGGAAATAACAGAGCAGTGTTAAGTGAATAAAAATAGGAGATGAGCTGGGACTTTCTGCTTCCCAGGAAACACTGCTTCTGATGGAGGGAGAGCTTTCTGTCACATAGGTTGTCACCAGGTGAGACAGTAGACTTACATCCCTACCCTCTAAAGCTTCCTGTGCTGTGGCAGTAGAATCTCTCAAAGAAGCCACCTTTCAGTTCATCTGGTAATACAGAATTTGAACTGTGTGATGTAAATACTGATTTCTTTTTATTCTGTTTGTTTGTTTTCTTTAGGGAAATTGTTGAGCAGAGTGTGGTAGAACATGTGCCAAAAGCTCAAGAAGAGAAACTAGGAGTTCAAGCAGAAGCTGAACTTCCAGGAAAAGGAGAAGTGGTAAGGTATAGGAAAGATAGCCAGCTCTTACCAAGTTGTTCTGTGGAACAGAGATCTCTCACTTAATGACTTAATCTTGTGAAACTTATTTTTGATATTTTGTCTAAGTCCTAGTGGGTTTATGTATCTTCAGCAGCTCTAGAAGGAATGTCAACTGTGCAGACCTGTGTTTTGAAAGTAACATCAGAGACAGCCAAATTGGTACCTTGGTATTTAGTATCTTTTTGATCAGCAATTGCATGTAAGGACAAACAAAAGGGTGTGGACTCTAGAAAAGTGGCTTCTGAGCTGTGCTCAGTGTTGGTAGTTAAATTTTTATGTCTGAATTCTTGTTTTATTATATTGGCTACTCAGTTTATGACAATCCAATTTGATCATTAAAATAATTTTCATTGCATTTTTAAATAATTATTTTAACAACTAAAAGGATTTTGTTTTTCTTACCAGGAGAAGGAAATGAGCCCATCTAAAATATCTCCAGCTAATGCTGCCACCTCTCAAGATAATTTGGTTTCCCCTGACAGTGCAGAAAAGTCAATGTCTGCAGAAGAAATTAAACCTAGTTCCCCCAAAACGGAAGTAACAGCAGATGAGACAGCTAATGCTGAACCTGAAGAGCTCTTCAGACCATCGTCAGAAGGTAAGGGTGTTTCTTTTAAACAGACTGAAAATGTGCTTTTTCAATAATGTATATATACATTTTTCTACTTAAGATTTACTATGGATTCTAGTTTTTTTTCCTCTCATTCTGCCCTTCTGAAAGGACTCCAGAACCCATAATGACTAGCAGTGTTGGGAAATGTATCTAAGCCTATTTCTAGCTTCCTCTGGTTTAAGCTAAGTGCAGAAAGCTGGCTATTAACATTCAGCTGCCGGTGAGGATGGAGTTCAGGCTGGTACAGAAACTTTTTGGAGTTTCAGTGGCAGTTTCAGTGCTGAAAAATCGCTCCTGTAAATAATTTCTGGTGTTAAAGACTTTGTAAATTGAGAGCTCGAGAGCTGTACAGGTGTGTTTGTGAGCCTTGTAGGTTAGTGCAGGCCTTAGCACTTCTGGTTTCATATTGCAGTGTGGATGATCTTCCTGACAAGTATGCTTGTCTTGAGAGCTTCCTTACTACATAGCTGTGACTTAACCACTTTGGATGGGTTATTCCTGGAAGGAGCATTGTGTGGCAGGATGAGCAAATGGTTTGACTGCAGTGCAGTCTCTCACTTAGCTTCATACTGGAGCGGAATCGCTGTATTGGGAAATGGTTGTAACTTCATCCTTCAAATCTGAGCTGTGTGCTAATTTTCATGGTGAGATTGACAGTCTTGGTCTTTCGTGGGACACTGTGTGTGACAGAATATATGTGTGCTTGTCACTTTAACTGTAGAACAACAGAAGTTCTTCAACTGTGTGTTAAGTCTTACATATTCTTACAAGTATTTGGGAACAAATGAAAGTTGTAAGTTTGTGTAGCTTAGAAATCGTTGCTTTTTTCAGGTCTGGATAGAAAGATAGTATTTTGAACAAATGAAGAGCTAGAAGTCATGAGAATGAGAGCAGGGATTTATTTGCTTTATACACATATGTGTTTGTTTCTGTCTGTGGTAGGACTGTTTGGTAGCAGTGCATCTTCATTGTATTGTTTCTTCCTTTTCCAGTTTTTGGAATGGGCATAGACTATCTGGAACAGTTTGGGTCTTCATCAGTAAGTATGACATTAAGTATTTTGTTTGCCTTCCTGGCAGTGTGGAGAGGAAAGTAAAGATTAAAGTGTCAAGCCTTAAATGTTTTCATGAATTAACTTCACTTTGGATTGTCCACAGAAATTGTCATCTATTCCAAAGGAATGCAATGACAAGGCTGGGTAGGGGGTGATGGTACAAGGAAATGTAGTTGTAAGCAATTCAACTAAAAATCAAAGGTCTCTGGCTGTCACTGTGCTATTTTTCTTTAATAGCAGTGAAACTGAGGTGAATGTTTCACTTCTGGCCAAAACCACTAGAACGTGATGCTTTAAAAGTGCAGGATCATTGTTTCAAAGACATTTTTTGTAAGCTCTTTTGCTTTATGTCCAGTTTCAGGAAATCTGTCTTAGTGGAGCTTTTCATGCTTTATTCAGTTCAGCTTAGTTGTTCTGCTTGGGTCCAGAATAAGAGTATCTCTGAACAGTGAATGCACTGAGTTGAAATTGTTTTGGTCATGCTGTTTTTGTCCTTATTTTATGAGCAAAGAGAAAATGGCATACACTGCTTTTTCAGCTTTTAGTACTATCCTTCCCTCTCAGTGGCTTCTGGTTTGGAGTAGTTCATTAATATTTGCCCTTTTGATTCTGTCTGTGAGCAGATTGAATTCTCTTGATATTACATAAGGACTTAAGCATGTGGGCATGGAGTTCTCTTATGTAATTTTCCTCCTGAGAACAGTGCTCTGGCCACTGAAGAATAGGCTCATCCACTCTTCAGAGGATTGTTTGTGTGTGGGTGGGATGTGTGTTGTGCTCTGAAGCAGCAGATCTGCCAGTTTATGCCTCTTTCCCTGCAGTTCAAAGAATCAGCCTTGAGAAAACAGTCACTGTATTTGAAGTTTGACCCTCTGTTGAGAGACAGTCCAAGAAGACCAGTTTGTGGTACTGTTGAATCTAGTGAGAGTATCATGACAGCTCCACCTCAGCCTGGGTAGGTATTGACTTAGTACATAGAATCAGAGTTGTTTAGCTTGCAAAAGACCTTTCAGATTGTCAAGTCTAACCCAGCACTGGGGAGTCCACCACTGAACCATGTCCCTAAGTGCCACAGCTACACATCTTTTAAATACCTCCAGGTCTGGAGTTCCCTGTTCCAATGCTTGACCACCCCTTCAGTAAAGGAATTGCCCCTAATATCCAATCTAAACCTCCCCTGGTGCAATTTGAGGCTGTTCCATCAGACTTGTTCCTTGGGAGACCAACCCTGACATCACTATAAACTCCCCTCAGGTGGCTGTAGAGAGTGAGAAGGTGCCCCTGAGCCTCCTTTTTTCTGGGCTGAGCCCCCTCAGTTGCTGCTCATCAGACCTGTGTTCCAGACCCTTCCCCAGCTCTGTGCCCTTCTCTGGACATGCTCCAGCACCTCCATGTCCTTATAGTGAGATGCCCAAAACTGAACACAGGATTTAAGGTTTAGCTCCACCAGTGCTGGGCACAGGAGAACAATCACTGCCCTGGCTCTGCTGGACAGAGTACTCCTGGTACAAGAGCTTTGCAAAGAAAGACAGCACTTGAATTTAATGGTGTTATGTTTGTTCATTTTTAGTCCTGTTGCTGATTTAAGTAACTTCGTTGAGGAAGCTGGAAAGCCTCTAGTGAGCCTTCAGAGTGAAGAAAAACCAAAAGGACTAGATCTTCTGGGGACATTTACAACTTCTCTAAAGGTGTCTGGAATGCTGTCAGGTTTCATGTTGATAGTTTGGGAAGGGGTTAACCTAGGTGCTGGATTTAACACATAGGCAGATATTTTAGTGATTGCAGAATGTGATAAATATTTATTTAAATTGTTTTCAACCAGGTTGGATCCTCATTTATATCAAAGTTAAACTTTGTAATGAACATTTTCTTAAGTATTAAAAGTATTTTTTTGTGGAAACTGCTGCCATTGCACATGGTCTAAGGGAATTTGAGCTGTTTTTAAGAATGCTCTAGTCAAGGAGTGTTTTTTATGCAAGTCAAGCTACAAAAGATAAGCTTTGTATTGTAATTGCATTGGTGGGATGAAAAGCAGGTTAAACTGGATGATCTTGCAGCTATGGTTTATGCTTTGAACAGATATGCTCTCAGCAGCTTGTCCTGAAATGGTCTCTTTTTCACTTGTAAGGAAGAGCATGGTGTCATCTGTTTTGTTTCTGATAGCTGTAATTGGTGGATAGCAGTTCTGGTTCTATCTTGTGGGGTATTTCTTAGAGCAATGTGGTCAATTCCAAAGTAAGAAAGTTTTATGCTAATAAAGTTAGAGGTATCTTGTGTGTTTAAGTGAAATATGTTGACTTGGCACTGAATAATGTGAATACATCTAATCAGTGGTAGGACAATAGGAATCTGTTGGAACTTTGCATTTTTCTTTTCTTTACAGGATACTGGTCCCCTAATTCCAGACTCCGTGAGCAGTGATGTTCCACCAGCCCCTTTTGCCACTTCTACAAACACTGTAGTGGATGCTATTATAGATGTGCTAAAATATAGCCAAAAAGACATGGATGCAGCTGTTGAAGTGGTGAAGAGAGAGGTATGGTGGCCCTTCCAAAGTGGAACTTGGCATAGCTTTGGAAAGTCCTTTTGTTTGGATTATGGGGGATAAATCTCTACTTTGCAGTTCTTTTCATCATACTTGACATAAGTATCTTGTTATGAAAAGCTTGCTGTGGGCTTGCTGGGTGCTGTATAGAACCTTTAGAGCTAACACAAGGAAAATAGGACAAACTTCACTATTAGTCAGGTTCTGCCTTAGATCTGGTCACTATTAAAAGGCACATGTTATCAGATGGGATGGTTAGGTTTTATGTCAGTGATCTGGGTACTACTTATTCAACAGGCAGGAAACACATTTTTATGCCAATGGAAGAGAGTGACTTATGTATTTTCCCTAAAACAAGAAAGAACTGTAGTGCCTGTTCAGTGCTATGATCAGTTCTTTTCTTGTGGGATGTGAATGCACAACAATATGTCCAGCTAATAAAGTGAAGGTGAGATCTGGAGCTCAGTCCAGAGAAGGGCATTAGTGAAGGAGGGAAGAAGTAATTGGTAAGGTTTTAAGCCTGTTCTGTAATTACAGAAATTACCTTTAAAAGCCCATCTTCTGTCTGATGCAAGAAGACTTACATATCCACTCACTTCAAAAATTTGAGTACTTGATTCATTATGACTTCTGAGTTATGTAACCTTACAAACACTAAATAATGTAAGAGGAATATTTAAGCATAAATGTCTTTAAAGCTAATTGTATCACTTCAGCAAAAAATGGAGCTTTCAAAATTCCTGACTGCTGTACTGCAGGCAGGGGCACTGGGGACGCCAAACAAAGATGACTTATGATTATCTGCTGCTTGAATTATTCTTTTGTTTTAGAGTACAGAGATAGTGGCTTTTCTAGGAATAACTTTTTGTCATTTAGGAGGTGACTTTCAGCCAGCATATTGTCTAGTACAGCAAAACAAATGTGGCTTTGACAGGGGACAGCTTTTAGTGAGTGCATTGATCTAAAACAAAGAATCTATATAATAGCGGGAGGTAAAGATTGTAATATCTTAAAAGTGCTGTTCTTCCATGTTGGAAAGAACTACTTTAAACCTGCAGACACTGTCGTAGGTGTGACTGGATGACTCCACCTGTGTCACTTAAATAAAAAGGCCTGGAATTACAATATCAACCTGAAAGGAAGACAGATTAATTTTGGTTTGTTTATTTTTTTTTTGTTGTTGTTGTTGTTTTGGGTTTTTTTGTCTGTGAAACAACTCAGGAGTAGGAGGAAATTGAAAACCTGTTTTCCTTCTGAGCAAATACAGCACTTAGGAAAGCTTGCTTTTTTGGGGTCTACTGAACCGTTTTTGTGCTTGCAAATACAAGTTTCTAACTTGTTTCCATCTTCAGTTTTGCTTTTGTAACTTTTTTTTTCTAGCTTAGCTATCACTATTCCTCTTGATACTTTGTACATTCTTTTTCACTAGTGTCCTGCTTCCTGTCACCAGAAATATTGCAATATATTTAAAGTTAGATTGCTCTAAAATAAATACTGAAAAATCAGTGTACTACAGTTCACCATGTAGTTTTTTGACAAAACTAGCAATAATCATGTGCTTTCAGGTTTTTTTTTTTAATTCCAGGTTATTTTATGTATTTTGAACCTCCTGTATTTGAAGGCTTCCCAAAATGCAATCAGCTCTGTGTTACAGTTCTTAAACATAACTTTGTCCTCAGGTCTTTGTTATGGAGTTTGCACAAAGTGTTTAGCAAACAGTTTTTGTGCTGCTTCATTCTGTTACTGTGAGGTC
Organism: Hylia prasina; assembly: GCA_013397195.1. Taxonomy (NCBI): domain Eukaryota; kingdom Metazoa; phylum Chordata; class Aves; order Passeriformes; family Sylviidae; genus Hylia; species Hylia prasina. The sequence goes on along the minus strand of VYXD01010597.1, from coordinate 643,890 downwards.
TGCTTTAGTTTAGCTGATGTGAAATAGGTATCATTATTCTGAAATGAATTGAGGCATCTTCTAATCCTCCCCCTTCCACGTTCCCTAATTTAGTGTTGAATAGAAGTTACTGCAAACAGCAATTTTATCTTGAACAGGCTTTTGGTGTTTGTTCTCACATGTGTTAATATTATCAGGTTTGTGAAGTGCTTTTTTTTTTTCTGTTAGCCCTATAAATAAGAGGGAAATGTATGTCACTTGAAAAAACGTTCCTTGGCCCATTGTGTGCTCTCAGCAGTTATAGTTATCTACACAGACACTGAGTGAGAGTAGCCAAGAGTTTGGTTGGCTGAGTTGGCTCTGATCTTGCCACTTGAAGAGATACTGGCAATGTGCTGGGAATCATATATGCAAAATCTACATATTAATCTAAATTTTATTTGAGTCAAGTTTGTAATTAAAGAGTTTTGATTCTCTTAAGCAATTAGAACTTATTTCTCTCTCTGTGTTAAGTTAAAAATATACCCAAGGTGCTCTTCAGACTGTTTTTAGTATCAAATCTTTTATCTCTTTTTGTGCAAAAAGTAAAAGTTTGCCTTTTCACCCTCAAAGGTTCAAGAGAAAGAGCTGGAGATTGAGAAATGGAGTAAGAAGTATAATAAGCTTCATATGGAATACAAGGAAATGGGGTATGAATCTGTCCTGACTTTTAGATCTACTTAGTTATTCCAGAAACTTTTTCTAACTTATTTTCAACTTTTCTTTTTCATGGTTTTTAGAAAAATAGTTGCTGAATTTGAGCAGACAATAACACAAATTATGGGTAAGTTCCATATTTACACTTTGAGTGCCTTGGGGGGCTGGGGCACGCTTAGCCCAGAGTTACTAAATAAAGTTAGTACTCTTTCACCTCTGACATTAATATCTCAAGTGCTTCCAGGATAAATGTAAGGTTAAAGACAAGGTAGACGAACAATTTAATGTGTATTCATACAGACATGAAATCACTTGATAGGTAGCAATGACTTTTTAAATCAGGTATGAACACAACTTTTTCTTGTTCTTCACTGGAGTGTGAGCTGTTGTTTTAATAAAACTGGCAGATCCAGTTGTCAGCACTTTGTGTTTGTTTATTATCTGACATCATTTAAGTGGCAAGGTATCACTAGAAGTTCTTTCTGGACAGATCTGGCCTTTTGCTTGACTTAAGTTTATGGTTTCAAAACTAGAGAAGACATCCAGTGAAGCTCTTGTTGTATAGTTACACTTTCTTAGCTCAAAGCTGAATTAGGCACATCTGTGCCAGCTCTTTTGTGCTCCTCTAAGGCCATGGAAAACAGCTTGGGTGTGCTAACCCAAACCTCTTCTGAAAGTCTGCTATGCTAGTATGACTTGTTGTCCCAGCCTCCTCCAGATCTTGCAGCTGTTGTGTATGTTTAGTGAAAAATATTTTTGAATTCCTTGCTTCTATCCCAACATTCAAGGCTCCTGTTACAGTAAACTCAAGTGGAGTATTTTGGCTACAGTGCAGGAGAAAAAATGGGTTTTGGCAAGCACATTGCCCTGGTGCTTAATGGCCTTAAGTTTGGTGTGAGGTAATATGTAACAAAGATACAAAGACTTCTTAAAAGCAAAGACAGCGTGTCTTTACAGGGGAGAGGTTACATTATGAAACCTTTGTAAGGGGAAGAATTGAAGGTGTGGGGGTTATCTGTCTGTATTATGGAAGTGGTTTTATGCTAAAGCACTAACCATCATGGATTAACTCCACTTTCTCTAGAGGATGCTCAGAAGCAGAAGGAAATCTCAAGGAAAGAAATACAGAAGCTGATGGAAGAGAAGCAGCAAGCTATTTCAGATCTGAACTCTATGGAGAAGTCCTTCTCTGAACTCTTCAAACGACTTGAAAAACAGAAAGATGCAATAGAGGGTTACCACAGAGTAAGATGATATAATGCAAATAATATCCTTCCAAAGTAAATGAGATTTAGTGGAGAGGAAGTGGCAAAATGTCTAGAGCAGCCATTAATTAGGTTGTATAGGGACTACCTGTAAAACCAGGTGCTTAGTTGTTTATTTAATGATTATAAAAAGCCTACTAACTCATTGTATTTAGTGACTGACTTAAAGTAAGATGAGGATATCTTAGACAAAGTTTCTTCAAACAGGTGAGCTGTTTCTTGCTGTAACCCACCTTTTTTGTTAATCATAGAGATACTCTCATGTGGCAACTGCTGCATAAGAGCAGCTTGTTTCACCTACATCATATTGAATGGATGCTGAAGAGGATGTGCAATTACAAGTCAGAATAACAGGTTATTAGGTGCTCCCTACTAAGATGCTTGTAGGGTTTTTCTAAAGCTAAAACCACACAAGAAGCCTTCCTTCTGCAGCTTTTTCAGAGGGTGGAGGAAGGAAGGTAATGAGTATAAGCTACGGTTTCTTACTCCATGAAATGCATAAACACTGATTCAGTTGGTGCTTAAAAAAAGTGCCTTCAGATTTTTTCATTCAGTTATCCTGTTTACTGAAAGTCAGAAAGTAGCCCCTTAGAAGTTTCATGGTAGTCTAGGTTTTAGAAACAGGCAGAGTGTCTGTTACAGCTTTAGTTTCTTCTCTGCTAACATGTCAGGCGTCCTTCATCTTGTATCCCTTCCATCTCCACCCTAAATTCAGAAGCCCTTTCCTTAGCACACAGGCAAACATCACTTGGAATCGTAGTCACTAAATTGAAGACCTACAATTGGTAGAGCCTTAGCAATTGTTTCAAGCAGTTCCAACTTCTTACAATAGCTAATATAATACGTTCATAGTGTAACTACCAAGGTAATTTTCTTGCTGTTAGTATTGGATTTGTTTACACCAGGGTCCAAAGTCTGAATCTTTCCATGGGTTCTTTGGAGAAGTTGGATTTCTAGCTATTCTTGTGACAATTGCAACTTAATACAAAGCTGATGTAAAAAAATTGGAGCAAAACAAACAGAACCAATTAGTGACTGTCATTTTAGTGACCTTCTTTACTAGAGTTTGTTTCTAAATAATGTATTGGGGGAAATATGGTGAATAAATGTTTGCAAAGTTAATATAGTTGAAAGGAGGCAGTTTAGTCCATATGGGCCTGTGGGATTTCATAGTTGTTCCTGTTACTCTGGTGAGCAAATACTGCCACTCAGGTGTAGTCAGATAACCCAGTTGTCAAGTGGGGAGACTCTTCCATCTAGCTTAAACAGCTAACTGAGGTTCTTTGGGTTTTGGGACAGAATGAAGAAGTTCTGAAGAAATGTGCTGAAGATTACTTGGCTAGAATTAAAAAAGAGGAGCAGAGATATCAGGCACTCAAAGCACATGCTGAAGAAAAGCTGCAACAGTAAGTACCATGCCAAGAAGCAGGGACCAGGAGTGACATACATGTTTTGACAGTTGCTGCAGACTGTGGTTCAGTAGTGCCAAAACTTAGCTTAAACATATTTCATTTGGTGATTAATCCAAAGTACAAGCATTTAGTGTGACTCTGAGTTCTGCTGTGCTGTCTGAAGGGGATGTAAACACCATCTTGCACCTGTTTCAGAGCCAATGAGGAAATTGCCCAGGTTCGCAGCAAAGCAAAATCCGAGACTACAGTACTTCAAGCCACCTTGCGCAAAGAGCAGATGAGGATCCAGTCTTTAGAGAGGAGCCTTGAACAAAAGGTCAGTCACAATGCCATGGGTGAGTCTCTCCAAGCTGTTGCCTTGGGCCAGGTCAGCAACTCCCTCAGATCAGGGCTAGAAGGAGCCTTGCCAACTGTGCTGGTTTTGATGGCTGCTGTCCTGGGGGTCTTTGGGAAATTGGCATTGAGACCGAAGACACAACTGTCATGTCAGGGCTTGTCTGTATGTTTAGATTTTTTTTTTGAGCACAAGGTTTGTTTCCAAACCAGTGAGGGTCCTGTGTCAGGAGGTTACTGGAACTACTGAAGGAGGTAGTGATTCACAGTTACTCATGAAGCAGAGCAGAATCTGGGAGTAAATTTTGAATAACTGGCTCAGCTTGTTCATGAACATGATTTATAAGGTGTTAGCACTAGTATATATTTAACTGTATGTAACTCAAGTTTTCAGTATAGTTTGGGCCATTAATCCTTGTAGTTTATATTGTACATATAAATATAATCCTTTATATATTATAAATAAATATAAATATAAAGATATTTTACATTGTTTCATATTGCATAGGTAAAGCTTTAGAATGTTTTGTAAAGGCATATCCTTTGTTGGGCCCTTCAAAGGAATAAGCTTTTTGAAGATTAAAAGTCACTGTTGGAAGTGCATGCTGTTAGTTTTACTGCATCATTGTTGCTGCCAGTATTGAAAACTCAAAAATTGATAATGCTATGGAAAAACCTCATATTTGTGAGTCTTCAGGTTTAGGGCTGGTTTGCGTAGCAGAGGAAACAGTAGGCCTGTAACTGGAGAGATGAGACAAGCCATTTAACTCAGAATTAGGTTTGGTCTTGTCATAAATACACTAACACTTTAACACTTCTTATTAAAATGGCTGAACTGTTCCCTAAGGAATTCTACAGACTGGAAATTGTCACATGTCAGTAAAAGTATCAAGGCATCATTTTACAGAGTCTGTCTTGTGAAGATTAAAATCTAAACTGACTGTGTTTTGAATTTTGGTGTACCTAACAAAAGGCTGAGTCCCAAAAGTCTTGTTTCCCTGGATCAATTGGTCTCCATTTATTTTGGGTATTATGGGAATGTCTGTGGAAGAAGCAGAAACAGTATAGTGGATTCTGGCTCATTTCCTGAGGCTCCTCAGGATGGCATGTGACCTTTGGCATAGTAGACTGTCTCTTACATTAAATTTGCATGAGCCATCATCATGTAAATGGACTGCCTATTGCATATACTGGGAAGGAGCACTTATTGCAACTCAGATTGCTTCAAGGTTGTAACATAGTTTGGACATATCTGAAACTCACTTTTTTTCTTTCTTCCACAGACTAAAGAAAATGATGAATTAACAAAAATCTGTGATGACTTGATCTCAAAGATGGAAAAAAATTGATATCTTAACTGTCTTGTAAATATGTTTATTTTCTCTTACTTCCTGTCTTGTGTGTTCACTCACTTTTTTATGTATGTGGGGGAAAAAATAAAATTCTTGATTCACACGTGTCTTCTGTATTATTTGCTGTATCTTTTGTAGGAAGCATCTATTAATTTAAGTTAAATTGCTGCTTCCAATAAGTAACAATGTCTTTCATGGCATTTTCACACATTGCTCAAAGGAAAAACTTTTNCCGAAGACACAACTGTCATGTCAGGGCTTGTCTGTATGTTTAGATTTTTTTTTTGAGCACAAGGTTTGTTTCCAAACCAGTGAGGGTCCTGTGTCAGGAGGTTACTGGAACTACTGAAGGAGGTAGTGATTCACAGTTACTCATGAAGCAGAGCAGAATCTGGGAGTAAATTTTGAATAACTGGCTCAGCTTGTTCATGAACATGATTTATAAGGTGTTAGCACTAGTATATATTTAACTGTATGTAACTCAAGTTTTCAGTATAGTTTGGGCCATTAATCCTTGTAGTTTATATTGTACATATAAATATAATCCTTTATATATTATAAATAAATATAAATATAAAGATATTTTACATTGTTTCATATTGCATAGGTAAAGCTTTAGAATGTTTTGTAAAGGCATATCCTTTGTTGGGCCCTTCAAAGGAATAAGCTTTTTGAAGATTAAAAGTCACCGTTGGAAGTGCATGCTGTTAGTTTTACTGCATCATTGTTGCTGCCAGTATTGAAAACTCAAAAATTGATAATGCTATGGAAAAACCTCATATTTGTGAGTCTTCAGGTTTAGGGCTGGTTTGCGTAGCAGAGGAAACAGTAGGCCTGTAACTGGAGAGATGAGACAAGCCATTTCACACAGAATTAGGTTTGGTCTTGTCATAAATACACTAACACTTTAACACTTCTTATTAAAATGGCTGAACTGTTCCCTAAGGAATTCTACAGACTGGAAATTGTCACATGTCAGTAAAAGTATCAAGGCATCATTTTACAGAGTCTGTCTTGTGAAGATTAAAATCTAAACTGACTGTGTTTTGAATTTTGGTGTACCTAACAAAAGGCTGAGTCCCAAAAGTCTTGTTTCCCTGGATCAATTGGTCTCCATTTATTTTGGGTATTATGGGAATGTCTGTGGAAGAAGCAGAAACAGTATAGTGGATTCTGGCTCATTTCCTGAGGCTCCTCAGGATGGCATGTGACCTTTGGCATAGTAGACTGTCTCTTACATTAAATTTGCATGAGCCATCATCATGTAAATGGACTGCCTATTGCATATACTGGGAAGGAGCACTTATTGCAACTCAGATTGCTTCAAGGTTGTAACATAGTTTGGACATATCTGAAACTCACTTTTTTTCTTTCTTCCACAGACTAAAGAAAACGATGAATTAACAAAAATCTGTGATGACTTGATCTCAAAGATGGAAAAAAATTGATATCTTAACTGTCTTGTAAATATGTTTATTTTCTCTTACTTCCTGTCTTGTGTGTTCACTCACTTTTTTATGTATGTGGGGAAAAAAATAAAATTCTTGATTCACATGTGTCTTCTGTATTATTTGCTGTATCTTTTGTAGGAAGCATCTGTTAATTTAAGTTAAATTGCTGCTTCCAATAAGTAACAATGTCTTTCATGGCATTTTCACACATTGCTCAAAGGAAAAACTTTTAATCAGTGCACCTTCAGCCTGTTCCCTGTGTAAGATCTTCAAAATTCTATACTGTTGACCTGGCTTTGGTTGGGAGGGTTGCCATGCTGCTCTCTCAGTTAAATCAGGGTATTCCAGAGGTACAAGACTGAAGTAAAAGTGACTATGCAGAAATGCTATAAAGTATTTAGTAATGTAAACAGATTTGGAACTTAAGTTTGACTTTGGTTTGTGGGGTTTTTTTAATTATCTATTAAGAGGAGCTGGAATGATTTTGCTTTTACAGATAACCTAAGCAGAGGGTTTAATGGCAGGACTGATTGCTGCTCTCCTCCTCTGGGGTTTTCCTTGTCATTAGTCTGTCTGATGCTATTGACTGTAAAATCTTCAGCCAATCTCCCTGGTCCTGCCTGTAATGGAGAGCCTTGAGAGCTGTCAGCTGCAGGTCACAGGTTATGATGAAGTCAGCCCTAGGCAATAGCTGACATCTTACAGACAGCCAGCAGGATTGTCTCAGTGCAAGCTACAGCTTCTGAGTTCTAAAATAACTTGGGAGGTTATTCCCTCACTTCCCTGACTTGTAGACTCATCTTCATCAGAAGGGCTGTTGCTGCTGAGTGTGCTGAGCTGCACTTGGAGCCCTCCCCTTAAACCAGGGTAGTCTGCCTGGGCAGGTGGAAAAATGAGCAGCAGTGCCTTGAAGTCCAGAGTCAACTCCTCTGTGAGGCAGCTACTGCTCAGTGTAGGTCTGTCTTGGTTTAGAAGACAGGTATCTGCTAGGGAAAGCTGGAGTTTCTTTAGGAGGGAGAGTGTAACCCCCCCATCCCTTTGAATTACTATAATTTTACAATTAAGGGCTTTCAGGCAAAGATATAGGAATAACAGTTCTTTTACTGGAAATGTTAGAAATGCTAATGTAATAGTACCAAAAAAAAAAGTAAACAACAAACGCAGAAAACCCTGACAGAGTCAGGGACA
>VYXD01010597.1:552195-636160 GCA_013397195.1 Hylia prasina | reverse complement strand
CAAAACATTTCCCCAACTGCTTTCAGCAGATGAAAATAGAATACAATTTTTTGCTTCCGTAACCCAAGACAAGGTAGCAGGAACACTCTATAGATCAAAGCTAGTTAATCAACAGGCCTCAGATTTGTGATTTGTGGGGTTTTCTTTGTGATTTCTGTGCTAATGTGAGAGGGTGACAGCAGTGGCAGTGATTTTAAATGCCTGGCTCTTGTAGAAGGTGTGCTATACTTTTTAACTTGCAGCTTAGGAAAGCGGCAGATGAAAGTGAAGAAATAGCCATAGAAGAGTGTACAAGACCAAAGTTCACTAGCTGCTGTCTCTGCTTTAGATTGCAGGACCTCCCTTGGGCTGTTCCTTTGTAAATACACAACCATAGGTGATGAGAGATCTTGTATTTGGTCTAATTTTGGAAATGTCTTAGTTACGGAAACAAATTTTCACTAGATTTGCAATAAACTGGTTTGAAAGGGACATCAAAAGATCATCTCTTTCCAACCCTGGTCATGGGTAGGGGCACCTTCCATGAGACCAGGTTGCTTGGAGCTCATCCAGCCTGGCCTTGGACACTTCCGGAGGTGGCTTATCCACAAATTCTCTGGGCAACACATGAGGGTGGCACCAAAGTTGCTGCTGCTTTTAGGCTACAAATAGCAAGGATTCAGCATTCAGTCCCAGAGGCCAGCCCTGTGCTTTGCTCCCTGGATCATTGCTGTGGTGTGATGAGCCAGACTGGTCTGGGGGAAGGGGCAGTGATTGATCGAAGCTGCTGTTTCACAATAGATCAATGTGTTGTGCAGATTCACTTTGTACATAGTGCATAAAAAGAGGGGTAGCAAAGGGCAGAGTGTTCCAGGGATAAAGGGATATTTATTAGGGATAAGCCTGCAATCCTAAATATTTCCACAAGATGTAGCTGCTGCTCTTTGAAATAGCGGCTTTATGTGGTGCTTCAGCACCTTGCAGGGCCGGAGGTTGTTCCTTTTCTGGAGTTGTGCTTGATGTTTGTAAGACAATTGTTTTTATGGATTTCTGTTGGAATGGATAAAGAGCTGCACAATGATGAATGATAAATAGTAAACTGTAAATAGTGGCAATGCTCTCTGGAGTTTTTCTGCTCCAGGTGCCAAGGCATTACACCACTTGTGTGCACCTTTAGGAAACTGCAGTGTCAGGGAGTGCTGGGCTCTTCCTTACCTTCCTATATCCTTTCAGCGTAAAATTACTTACTACTCTTCCCCCTGGCTTTATGTTATTTATGCAGAATATTACTGGTCCAGTTTTCTGGGTGAAGTGAGGAGATACTTAAAATGTATTTTATTTCTCGAATATCACAGCTGTACAGACATCACAACCCCCAGTGTGTTGATGGAAGTGAATACAGAAGGCCAGTAGAGGCCAGCATGGCAGGTGCAAGAGTTGTGTTGGTGCATGAAAATACTTGTCTGATATCAAAAGTTTTATTAAGAATTACACCTTGTGTGTCCAGTTACTGCCTGTTGATATTAAATACTGGAAATTGCTGCATTCTTACTGTAATCTGTGATCCCTGTCTGGAAATCTGCCCAGGGCTCTCGTTTGCTGCTTGTGTCGGTACCTACAAGAAAACTGACAGTACATGGAAACCAATGCTTGAATGGAGATGGCTATAAAATGCCAGGGCACTGAGCAGGATGAGTGACCAACTTTTGTATCTGTGAGTCTCTGAGGCTTAACTTCAAGGCCTTGCCTTGGATAAGTATTTTCCTTGCCAAGGGCTGGGGGGTAGGGGAGGCCTCTGCATTTTAAACTGCTCAGAAAGGATGGTTGATTTTTCTCTGGAGGTGCAATGTGTACCTTTAACTTAACACTCCCACCATCTGCAAGAATTTGGTATTTTGTAATTCCTACCTGAAAGCATCATGTAAGTGTTGCCTTTCTTATTTAAAGAATTGGTTTTGTTACTATCTTAATGCTGGACAGTCCCCTTAGAACTCACCTTTACAGTATATAATGGAGGTGGCTAAGTATATATGAGTCAATTTGCGTGAACTGTTGTGTGGAAAACACACATGGGTTTCAGTAGGATTAGTTAATGTTTACTTACTAAGATAAGAATTAAGCTGTCTTGTTTTTTGCCATTTACTTACTGATGTGAACTGTGTGCTCTGCAAGCAGGTTATAAGATGGAAAAGTGATACTATAATACTACTTGGTGCCTCTGCCCACTTAGTTTTATTTATTCCTTACATGAAAAATTGTCAGGTGCTGTACAAACAGAGGATGATAGTTCCTTCTCCAGGCATCCTGTTTCCAATTGAAGTACTTGGGAGAATGTATTTTATCTCAGAGCTGATTCAGGTGGAGCAAAGGTACTGAACCTTCTTCCCAGCCATTTCCACTCCTGTTCCACCAAAACCAGTTTTCAGTAGAATGTTTGTCATGGTCCAAGCACAGGCTTTAGTCTCTCGCACAGTTAAAAGACTGCTGTTCAGAAATTATGGCTTAAACCTCTTTAGAGTCAGGGAATCTCTCCAGATTGATTCTAGAGTCACTAGGTTGTATGTTGATCAATTTTCCAGTCCTATTGTGCAGCTTTGACAGCACAGAGTACATAAAGAAACATCACAGTTTGACGTGAGGCAATTTCAGGGGTCACCTTGGTGTGAAAATTAAACCAGGCAAGGGCTGAATCAAACTCTGACTTCAGCTGAACTTCTAAACATACAGCTTCACTTCTTAGGTTGCAAGTTACACCTCCAAAACAAATATTTGTCTTCTATTGAAAAATTCAAACACAGAAGAAAATCAGAGAAATAATGAACAGTCTCCTTTTTTTATTCCGTTTGGAGGATGGATTTATTACCTGAACAAAGACCAACAGAATATCTTAAAGCAGAAATGGGAGTTTTTTACTATTTTCTAATTTCCATTAGAAAACAAATAGTAAAAGCATTTGAATTAAGCATGCTGTCTTTGGCTGTATGAGGAGCTCTCCATCTCTTTAAAAGTCATTAGATCATGACATGACTAATCCTTTTATGGTTTTGAAAGATCTGTGTGGTTTGACTTTGACAAATGAATCAGTCACAGCATCTACTTCCTTACAGACTTTCTTTTCCTCTCCAGCACGTTTAATACAGACAAACTAAATCCTCCATATTGGTCAAGGGGAAGGAAGTTCCTTGTGTGTTTCGTCCTGTTTTTGATGATAGTGCATGTAAAGTTAACAGCAGTTTATATCAGCTATTTGTTTTTCACCTCCTGCTCCCAGATTTTTGCTGGGGATGTCTTTGCTGTTTCAAAGGCTCTCTTGTAGTTTGCAGAGACAACCTGTGCCAAACCCTGCTTTTTTTTTCTCCTTGTGAGAGGGTTTTACAATGAAGTTCTGCTGTCCTCAAGAGGTTTGTGGTATAACTTTATTCATCTCCATGGAGTCTCTCCTGGCTCTGGGTGTATAAGGGGACAATGCTTTGGGCAGTGCCCCACTTCAGGAGCTGCTGGAGTTGGGGACCAGCTTGTCTGACTGTGTGTGATGGGTCTCAGTGGCCCAGAAGCAGCTGTGGCTGTTCTGTGGGGCTGACACATGTTGTGGCACCAAGTGTGCTCACTGGTGTTGTATGGCTTGTTTGGCTTGAGGAAAGAGCCACTGGGGACACAAATGTGGTGAATCTTCCTCCCCCTTTCTCTGTAAATCCAGCTAGACTTGCAGCACAAGACTGCATGGGGAAGATCTTCCAACCCTTCCAGTACTAACTTCTCTATCACCTCAGCCCCAAATTTGGCTTTTATACAATGCCAGGGTTGACTTCAGATTTTTCTGGAGGAAATGGTGCAGGATGGTGCCGAATTAGCTAATTAGTAATTTTAATTTTTTTCTTTTATCTCTGTTTTCCAAGCTTGCTATGCAACACTGCATCCTGGAGCCCAGTTAACTATTTTACTGTTTAGTTTTGCATTTCTTGAATAGCTTTTCTCTAATGCCATATAATTTTTTTTCTCTAAATCAAGAGCCTCTATCACCCCCTCCCAACACAAGTAAATGTGTCAAATTCAGTGAACCCATTTCCTTTTGAATAAGTTCTTCAAACCAGTTATCCATTATTTCCTCTGGGGAATGCACCAGCTAAAAAGAGAACAAAGCTAGCTGAAAGCTTTGGGGATCAGGCAGCCCATATTAGTCAGTATGAACAGGCTGTGCTTCCTGGAGCTCAGGAAAGTGCCAGTCAGGCCCAGGGGGAGAGGAAATGCAAATCTTTCCCATGAATTTCATGTCTGGGATTTGTCTCCAATTTAATGGACAGGTAGCATTAAAGAAACAAAAACAATGAAAGAAACCAGCAATGGATGGCAGGTCCAGGAACTGAACTTTTGGGAAAGTTAGTTATGCAACCTTTCAATATGCAGGAGGTTCCATTGATGGTCTGTCTCTTGGCATTTTAAACACCATTCCCTGCCTTTCTTTCCATTAGCAAAGCCAACTGGCCTGTGCTTGGGAGGCAAGTGGCATGTGCTACCCTGGCTTACACTGAGGAGTTTTGTGAGAGCCTGTGCCTGACAGCTGATGATTTTATTTATGATCATGGCACCACACTTCACTGTTCTGTTTGAAGGCACTGTCGGTGTTACACGGGAGAACTGTGTTTGGGTTGGAAGAAAAATGTTGGTCTAAAAATACATTCAGCCTGGCTCCTAAACGCAATGACAGCTTTGTTTTCCCAATCACATCATCATCTGCTGCTATTCTGATTTTTTTCCTGGTATTCACCCTGGCCCCCAGAGTTTAGATGCAGAAAGTCAGTGGATATAATCCACAGCATCTGTAAATAATGTTTATTGGAGATTGCAGTAAAGATGGGGTTTAGTTCATTTCAGGACGTAATGACCTAGGTGATATGAGGTGAATTTGGGCGCAGGGATCTAAGGGCTGAGTAGTAACATGCTCTTGAAGAAACCACTTTGGTGCTCTGCGCCTCTCTTTTCCATGGAGGTGTCTGGAGATGAACAATGTCTCCTGCTTTTACACCGCACACACTCGAGGTTTTCAGTTCCAATAGCTGTGTGTTGCTAATATTTTCCATCTGAGGGGCAGCCTGGACCTAGCACTTCAAATTTTAGCTGCCCAGATCTCATGATAGGAAAGCTGTTGTTCCAATAGATGAACTAATTAACAATGAAACATTGCATCTGGTTGAAAAATCTTTGCTGTAGTTTCTATGGAGATTTCTGTAAATAAATAAAATCCTTTCCAAAACAGTGTTTTGATTAGCAGTTGGTTTCCAAACAATGGAACTCGTATCTGGGTCCCAAATCTGAAGTCTCCAGACCAGATTTAGGGTCACTGGAATCTGGGACAGCAGGGCTGTTAGATTTGCTGTGGATTTAACTCTTTAATGTAGGTGATCCCCTGAACTCCCCCTTCCAAAGAGAAACCTGATCTAAATTTTCCAGGTGCTTTTTGCATTATCTGTGACAAGCAGTGTAGGAGGTGTGTCTGTTCTTAGAGCAGGTGATAAAAGATCACAAATTTATAATGAGCAAAATGTGATTTTCAAACTAAAAGTGGAAACAGCTCCATGATTTCTGTAAAATGAGTGTTTTTAAGGAGTTGGTAAAGTGTGGCTGCCGTTAGGACCATGAGCAAGGCAGAAGCACCTCATGGGCATCTCTTTGCAGAACCGAGAGCAGCTGACACTGAAAAATCCACCACTCCAGCTCAGAGTATTTCACTGCTTGCAGTGACTCTTCACAAGCAGTGAGAGTTATTAACATCCTTCTGGAGCCTGAGGTCCCTGCAGTGACAATTATGCAAAATGCAGCCTGGAGACTGTCTGGCAGGGATCTGTAATTCGCAATATTCTGTCTCTTTATTTGCATTTCTTCCCTGCTTTCGGGATTTCCATTGCAGTCATTTTGGCAAGTTGTGGTCCTTGGCACTGCCCCTCGTTTCACCTCTGTCCATTTGCATGTAATCTCTCCATTGCCACATTTTCTCGGGGTTTTTTTCGCTTGCACTGTTTTTTGATCATAGCTCCTTTCCAGAGCCTTTCTTCCCCTTTCTTCATTCAAGTAGCAAGATTTCGTTCCCTTTCCTGAAAGGAAGAATTTCCTTTCAGGAAAGGGAACGGAATCTTGCGATTTCAACAAGCATTAGCAGGGCAAGCTTCGGTCCATTTCCCTCCACCCCTTGTTATCCCATTCACTTTTATGGTTTTCACTTTGGTTCGGAATTTTTCCTTTTGTTTTGTTTCTTCAGATGTCATTCCCTCCCATACTTCTCCTGTCTCTTTATTTGCATTTCTTCCCTGCTTTTGGGATTTCCATTGCAGTCATTTTGGCAAGCTGTGGTCCTTGGCACTGCCCCTCATTTCACCTCCGTCCATTTGCATGTAATCTCTCCATTGCCACATTTTCTCAGGTTTTTTTTCGCTTGCACAGTTTTTTGATCATTGCTCCTTTCCAGAGCCTTTCTTCCCCTTTCTTCATTGAAGTTGCAAGATTTCGTTCCTTTTCCTGAAAGGAAATTCTTCCTTTTTGTTACATGAGGTTACAGAGTAGTGTGTGTGACTGATAATTATCTGTACTAGGTGTGAACATACCATGAGCTGTCCTTGGTATGGACTTAGATGGTTGTTCATTCAGAGCACAGGGACACACACAAAAATCAAATTAGGAAATATCTGTGTACGCTTGATATATCTGTGTAAACCTTGGTTGTTTTTGGCTGGCTCTTCAGAGAATAAGAGTCCCATCCGGCAAGAAATCAATGTCCCAGAGACTTTTGGAGTTGGGAGTACCTTATTCTAATTTGCAGGATTAGATCTAATCTGAGGATCTATGGTTACCTTGTCAGGAAAAGAACAGCAGCTGGAAATATTGGCAGCACATTTGCCTTTTTTCTGCTCATCTGTGTATACATATAGACATACATGTTTCTGTATGCATACACGCATAGCTGTAGGTTTCACTCCTTGCTGTTTTACCTAACCTTCCTATGATATCAGAGGCAGATGATGTGTGTATCTGTCTTCTAGGCAGTTCAGCGTGTTTTTAAAAATCTACCTGTTTATTTTTATCCCAGCACTGGCTGGGCTGCCCCTTGTGGCAAGTGTAATCAGAGTTGGAGCTGCTGGTCTCTGGTGATGTTGTTGGGGGATCTCTGAGCATGAACTGGGCTGCAGAGAATTGACTACTCCCCCCTTGCACAAGAAGAGAGTTTCAAAGCCCTCTGCAAAAACCAGGTGTGCAACTTTTAGTCAGGGTCCAGCTGTCTCCTGAGTACAAGTAGCCAGGGTTCTTAACCTTACAAGTGACATCCCAAAATCTTTGTGTGCTGTGGAGAGAGGTTCACAGGCAGGTGATAAGTTTTTCTCAGAGGTCCCACTACAAAACAGCTGTGGTCTTGTCAGGCAGGCTGGTCTTAGCCCCCCATGCCCTGCACTGCCAGGGATGTGAACTGCCCCTCACAGCCCCACTGGGGCTCACCAGCTCCCAGCTGTGGTGTTTAACCCCAGTTGGTTACTCAGCCCTATGCAGCTGTTCCCTCACTCCTCCAGTGGGTTTGGAGGGAAAATCAGAAGAGGTAAAATGAGACAATTCATGGGCTGGGATAGTGCCAGTTCAATGGATAAAACAAAAGCCCCCCACACAAGTAAAGCAGAACAAGGCATAAATTCACCACTTCCCCAGGCAGGTGTTCAGCCATCCCCAGGACAGCCGGGCTCCATCACACATAACGGTGACTTGGGCAAACAAATGCCACCACTCCAAACACCCCCCCCCCCTTCCTCCTTCTTCCCCCAGCTTGATATACTGAGCACGATGCCACATATATGGTATGGAATATCCTTGGGTCATTTGGGGTCAACTGCCCCAGCTGTGTTCGCTCCCAACCTCCTCTCTGCTGGGGTGGAGTGAGGAGCAGAAAAGGCCTTGGCTGTGTGTGAGTCCTGCTCAGCAATAACAAAAACACCTCTGGGTTAACAGCACTGCTTCCAGCACCAAACACATCTCCATAGCAGATGCTGTGAAGAAAATTGACTCTGTCCCAGCCAAAACCACCACACACAGCTACCCAGAACTCCTGATTCACTGACAGGAAAGCATTTTGCATCTGTGCCGGGTGTTTTTTAGCAGATTTGCATGGATGGACAGGGAGAAAAGCAGGTAGATTGCTCTAGACAAGGCTGGCTGTACTGCTTGTCCAAGTGTGACATTACTGTGTGCTTAATTATTTGCTGTGCACACAGTAATGTTCAGTTTCTCAGCATTGTAAAGCATATTATTTATAGGAACTTTATCCTCCTGGCAACTAACAAAATAATTACTCCAGACTGCATCATTCAATTGGATTTTGCTGTGATTTGTGGCTGTGAAATCCAGAAGATGTTAAAGAAATGTATAAAAGGGATTTACAATTGCATTCTTGCAAGTAAAACCAGCTGCAGGTTGTGTTTTGGCTTGATTAACAATCAGTAGAATATAAAGGTAATGCCTTTAAAGATTATAAAGATTGCAGAAGAAATTAACTGGATGGGCCAGTTTGAGTTCCAGACCCTCTAATGTGGCTCAGACAGGGCTGTGGGTCCCTGGATTAGCAGTGAGTGTATCTCCAGGTCCACACAAGAGAGCCAAGAGGGATGTGAACTGGGAATTTGTGAAAATCAAGACAAGACAGAGCAAAGTACAAGGCTGCATTTCCACACCATCTGCAGCTGGCTGTGTGAAGGAGTTGGGGGGTTTTGCCTTGACTGTCAAACTGTGCACTGTCAACTTGCTTTATTCGCACTGCAAAATTTGGGGGACTGGGTTAGCACCAACAGAAACCAACATCATCTCAGTAATAATGAGCTCAGTGAGGTGAAGTCTCAATTCTTCCCCTCTATCCGAGTCCAAGTGACATGCATCCTGACAAAAGTGACAGAGCCAACATCTCTTTGCACAGAACTAAGGGGAATTAAACCCACCCTGCTGGAATAAGCAGCACCTTTATGAGGCACAGAACAAGTCCATGTGTGTTCTGGTGCACATCCCTGGCACAGACACTGCAGGTGCTGGGAGTCTCTGTCTCCAGGAGTGGAGGAAGCTGAATGGCAGCAGGAAGGGTTCCCAGCCCTTGTGTCCATGTCCCTGAGGCTGCCCAAAGTGCAGTGTGTCCATGGGCAAAGGCAGTTTCTGGCAGCTCCCAGCTGGGAGCAGGCTGACGTGTCTGATGTCCACAGGTGACACAAGCTCTGGGGCAGGTGGACCTGCTGAGCCAGGGTGCACTCAGGGTGGGGAAGATGGTCTAGCACAGATGGAAGACACCTCAGCTCCTTCTTTCTATTAACAGGTGGGAATTCAGATGTTTCCAGAGACCAAGAAATTCTTGCAAATGACCTGAATTTTACTTAGACTTGGAATTTTCAAACTTGGAACTTCTTAAATGAGTTCTAAGAGGCTCTCTCAGACACAAACTTGCTGAGTGAGAGGGAGAAGCAAAACAGAGATTTTATTTACTCCATAATCTCCTTTTTGAAGCCACTGGTGAGGAAACAAGAAGCTTGTTTTTTAAGCCCTCTAGTGCTGTCAGACTTTTCTGCTGGGAGAGAGAGTGTTGTTTTTTTTTTTCCTTATTCTTTATTGTGACTCAGGACTGTGCACTCTAGCAAGTGACTGCCTCTGCATAAGAAATTGGAGGCAACCTGGGAAAAAAAAAAATGGAAAAGCTTCAGTTTCTAGGGAGTTCAAAAACTTATGCTCCAAAATCTGTTTGTCTGTATATTGACTATTATTTCCAATTGACAAGGAACTACATGTACATTTCTGTTTTTTCAAAAGCACATTGTGTGTGTTGTTGACAGGAGTCACTTTGGCTCCAAAATACTGCCAAATAGCCTTGTCAAATGGAGACTTTTCTTCCTCTCTTTTCTCCTTCTCTCTCTCTGTCCCTCTCCCTGCTTCTCCCTCTCTCCTGTCCTCTCTGCGCCTCTTCCTCTTGTAGAGGATATGGGGTGAGGGGCTGTCCTGCGCACAGGGATGAATTTCAGGCTGTGGGTTCAGCTGTGCCTTTGTATTTCTGACATTTTAACTGCTGAAGGAGCCAGTGCCATGGCAGTGACCTTAAAGAGGTGACAGGGCCACAGTGTCCCTCACACAAGAGTGATCATTACCTGGAAAAGGACATGAAAAGGTGGCAGCACTCATGCAGAAAAGCCAAAGGTGGGGAGATCAACCCAGGTTCCTAAGGGCATGAGTTTACAGGGGCCTTAATGTTTAATCACTATAAAATTCTGAATCAATACAATTATGCTTAAATAATTTAAATACAAAGTTACAAAGTGTTTTGGGTTGTGTTTAAAAGTGGCAAATGTTACTGGGAAAGGCAAGGAGCTAAAGCTGATGTTTCAGCTCAGGAAGTGTAATATGAAAGGGAAAGGTAGATGGCCTTTCCCCCCTGGATTTTGTGCCTCTGGTTATAACATTCTGGTTCAGGAATGTCTATTAATATTAAATAATTCACTTGGGTGACTTTAGCAGGTGGAAACCAGAACTGATTTCAAAGGACTCTGAAGGAGGCCCTTCATAAAGGAAACAAATAATTACACATTGTTTTGTATTTTGTTGTTTTTACCTTATTTGTGTCCAAGAAACTTTTAAATAGGCCTCCTTTCTTTGTCTACACTGGAGCAATATAACCAGGGAATTTGGCAGAATCCCAGACCCTGGCAGCAGCTGCCAATAAAAGCTCACTGAGCAAGTACAAAAAATAAAATCACACAATATTATTTTTAACTTTGATTAAGTTGAGCTGAATTGCTCCAAGGGAGGCAATGGCAAGCTCCAAGTGGTTAGGACCAGCTGGGATGTGAAGGATGTTTATCTTGCAAGTGTTTGCTTTGGGCTCTGTATGTAGTTCCCACTGCTGGGGAAACACTTTGTCGAAAGCCCGCTATTAAAAGAGTTTGGGGAATAAACATTGCAACAATGGGAACAAATAAAATCCTTTATACTGTAATGTGCATAGCAAGACACTGTCAAATATAAAAGCTGAATATGCTTTAAAATACTCTGAGCCATGCAGCAAGGGCCTGCCTTAGGTTTGACAGCGAGAGGCTGAGCAATGCCAGGGCTGAGGCTGGGGCTGACGTGTACCACGAGGAAGGAGCACACAGTGATGATCCGTGGCTGTGTGCTGCCAGCCTGGTGTCAGCCCCACGAAGGTGTACCAGGCTCTGAGGGATGCCAGCAGCCTCTCAGAAATGGCTTAAGAATAATTACCCAGATGGCGTGATCGGAGGTGTTTCCAAATCAAAAGGGCTTTAATTAAAGCAAAAATAACAAACTTACAGAACAAAAGCATAAAAGCCCTGCATAGTGCAGGGAGGTCCCTTGCACCTGCTAAGACACCCCAAAAAAGCCCTGAGACACTCGGTGCTCTTTTAAGTATTCAGTGATCTAGGAAGGGTTTTTGGCATGTTGCCCAAAAGAAAATAGTTGCATCTTTTGACAACAGCTAAAGGATCCAACAGGTGCTTTGGTCCTGGCCCTGGGCCAATTATAGTGAGAGAAGCATAGAAGCGTCTGTTTCTTCTTCCTGGTAAGTTCAGGGGTGAAACTTGAACTCTTTCCTAATGTGGAAACACCTGTTAAATTGTGGGGGTGCACTGCAACCTGGTGAGGGCAGGGCCAGGCTGCTGCTGCAGGAGGAGCCCTGCAGGGCTGCTGCTGCTGCAGGACCAGCACTGCAGGGCTGCTGCTCAGCCTGGGGCACCTGGGAAACTGGCACCTGCTGGTTTGGGCTTGTGTGCTGTGAAATGTGGGCTCTGGGAGCTCTCCTGGAGAAGACACCTGTGGGAAGGGGAGGAGGGGACCTGAGGAGCAGCTCCTGGGACATTGGGCTGCACGACTGGAGTTTGACATGGTGAGGAGTTGTGATGGATCCACGTTCATGAAGCCAAAGGACTGGATGCATTCATGGGTTTGTTCCTCACCTGAGTCTATGGGGGCTGCTGGCTGTGCTGTCCTTATGCCTTTTCCCCACTCTGGTCTTGGTTGCTTGGCACTGTTTCAGTAGTTTAGCGCTGGCCTCCTGCTTAGCACATCCTTAGCTGAGTCTGGACTGTCTCTGTGACACCTCTTGGAGATTTATCTCTGAGGTTATGTTCAGAGAGCTGTCAGCCTTCAGGTGCTTCACATTTACTTCTTCTTTAGGGTGCAGTCTCTTCTCTCAGTGCCTGGGATGCCAGAGACATCAGCTCAGCCTGTCCTGCTCTGCTCTGCTCCCTGGGGGAGGCGCCACATCTGCAGAGCCACAGTTCAGGACAGCCTCTCCCCTGACCTATCCTGTCCTGGAGTAAAAGCATCTTTACACGGAGGGGAGAGGACTGGAGGGGAAAATCCTCTAATCCTGTTTAATTCCACCCAGCCTTGAGACCTGCTCAAACAGCTGCCATTATACTGGAGGGCTCCAAGGACTCACAAAATCTTTTTCCTTGCCTGACTTCTAGCAAGTAGGACTAGCTGGGGACACAAAGTACAACTCTTTCCCCCTGTTCTGGTGTCCAAAATGTGAGTACATTTTTACTTTTCTACATCTCTGCACTGCCCTGCAATAGATGATTTCTGCATTCCCAGCCTCCCTTCACTTGAAGCTGTGTCCTTGCTCAGCTCCAGTGTTTGTTGATCACATTCTCTCCCTGGACATTTCTAATGGCCTTCCTGTTTGCAGGTCTAGCTTTTTGCCTGCAGTAATTCCTTCTGAAAATCTTGGGTCCCACAGAGAGCTCTCTCTCGAGTCAGGAAGCATTTGTGCTTCCTGGTTTGTATGCAGATGCCAAAGTTCTCAGCTGTGGAGCAGAAATCTCTATTTTGTCCTCCATTCCTTGGTTTCAAGTAAAAAAAAAAAACCACCAAAAAAACCCCAAAACACAAAATCCCAAGCCCCAAACTCCAAAGAATTGTATTTTTTTTCATTCTTCCCATTGATAGAGTCTCAGCATTCATCAAGTGACTCTTTAGCTTTTGCATTCCTGGGGACATCATTCTCCAATGCCTCAATTCACATGCTTTTAAGCACAGTGAGGCAGTAAAATTCATTGCATTTTAGTCTGCTCCCTTTTATCCCATCATCAGCCCATTACATACTCTGTGCTTGCTTCCACATTGGTCTGAAAGTTGTTTGGGTTGTTTTTTTCTCTAGAAATTCATCACTCCCAGAAGCTCTGGCACTGGTTTTCTTTGTTGCCAACACACTGCTCCCGAGCACCTCTGGTCTGACCCACGTCATTATATCTCACAGACACACAGGCTGGTGCACCTGGGAGAGGTCAGGGGATGCCCAATGTCCACACAAGTGGAGTGAGAGCTGCCAGCAAGGCCATCAGTGGATGCACAGCCCCAGGACAGCCCGTGGTGCCTCCACTGAACCTGGCCAGGAGAGCAGAGGAACTGGGGTGAGCAGTTTGTGGCTCAGTAGAGACCCATTGCTCCTGTGCCCAGCAGCAGCTTCTGTAGAACCTTCACCCAGGAATTGTTTGGACATGACCTGGCAGGAGGCTCCAGCCGGTTCCTGTGGGCAGCCTGCCTGGACATCTGCCAGCCTAAGGGTGAAGGACACCCCTGATGGGAAAAATGTATCCCAAGGCATTGAATGTGAAATTCTTCTTGTGTGAGAGCACCAAGGAGAGACATTTATTCTCATTGGTTTTCTTTATGAAAACCCACAGGTTTTCTTTGGCTGCTTCTTTAGCATGTTTGAAAACACAAGAACCCATTTCTTAGGGAGCAGCCAATGAGCCCTTCAACTCCCAGTGCATTTCCATTGACTTTCACATATTTTTGTCATATTTCTCTTGGCCTGTGCTATAATTTAGGCACTTGCATCTATGCCTCTTTGGTAAAGGTTTATATGGAACTAAAACCCCATGGGCTTTGCTGTGTAGGCTTGGGCCTGGATAAATTTTTTTAAGATCTTCAGCTCTTTTGAGTTTTTTTGTGTGCTGCATAGTACCATTGGTTAAAAGCTCTGCTTTTGCAGTAAATTAAATGGAAGCCTGCTTGTATTCCTGGTGTTTTCTCTTGCAGAAATGCCAATAGCTTCAGCAGCAAAGGCTTATGTGACAATATTTTTGTATGTTGGTGTTTGAAATAGCCTCCAGTTGTGCTAGGGGAGGTTTAGATTGAGTATTAAGAAATAATTCTTCACTGGAAGGGTGGTCAAGCATTGAAATGGCACTCCAACACTTCCCTAGGGCTGTCTAGGGAAGTGTTGGAGTCACTATCCCTGGAAGTGTCCAAAAAATGTGTGGATGTGGCACCTGGGGACATGGTTCAGTGGTGGATTTGGCAGTGTTTAGTTACTGGTTTGACTTGATGGTCTTAGAGGCCTTTTCCAATCTTAATGTTCTTCCTTAGTGTGCACCTTTTTTTTTTTTTTTTTTTTTTTTTTTTTAAGTATTTCTGCCATATTGTGATGTCTTATAACAGAGGGAGAGCTTATGCTCTTTGTCAGGAGCTGAGAACCTCACCTGTGCACTTGACTGCAAGGCTTGCAGTTGGAGGAGCAAAGCCCCACACCAAGGGCATGTTGATCCAGAGAGAGCTGCAATCAGTGTGTGGCTGTGAAACGGAACATAAATGTGCAAGGCTGAAGAGCTGGTGTGATTACCCACCCTGCCATCCCCTTTCATAGCAGTGGCTGACAAAGCTTGAAAGGATATTTGTACTGGAGTCAGTTCCCATTGAGAGAACTGAACTTCTACCCTCTTTCCCCTGAATCTGGTATCAAAACACCTCAGCAGAATAAATATAACAACTATAAAACATACTATTTACTTTTGATCCTTTCTGTACTTACTTTACAGCATGTTTGCCCAGTTAAACCACTGGCCACTCACTCCAGCCCTGCCTGTGACAGGGTGAGCTCGTGAAGCCATGGTGAAAGCTGAGGTCCTTCTGCTTAATATTTTTTTAGCAGCTGAAGTTTTTATTTGGTGAGATATTCAGAACAGGTATAGGTATATACAGGTATATACATATATATATATAGGTATGTAGGTATAGGTTATACAGGTATAGGTATACTGCCTATACCTGTATAACATGAAACTGCAGAGCAAATTTTCATATGCATATGTAGATAATCGGAAATATCAGGATATTCAGAATAATCAGAAATCAAGATATTTTCATGCACTGACATCAGCAATAATTTTCCTGGCTCTCTTGCAGGGCAGAAGGTCTGCAGAGATCTGACTTAGGTGGTTCATGTGCAGCAGCCTCTTCATATGCCAGTGTTACTACAGCTGATCCTTAAAGAAGAAGCTTAGCACTCCACTTAACAGCTCTTTATATGACATCACACCAAGAGTTAAATTCAGTATAGAAGGAAGTGTATGCATTCCTGGACCTACTCTCTGAGCCTTTCTGTTAGGAGTAGAGCTATATTCCAGATTAAGATGCTATAATAGCTCTGGGCTTTGCCACAGTTAAATCATCTTCAGGTTTGAGCTGTCACCCAAGACAGATTCACTTTCTCCTGGACAAAGACACAGAAACAAATGAGAATAGGCTATAATGGGGAAATTGGCCAAATGTCTTAATTTCCAGGCAAACATTTTGGGGTGGATGAAGGTATGAAGTGTCTGTGACAAACACAGAAAGCCATGAAGAAGCTGTGGGTGGGGGAAGGAGGGATTTGGAGGAGCCTCTTAGCAGTGGCATTCTGGAGAGCTCACTGACAGTAGGTTAGGATGCTGCTCTTGTGCCAGTGAGGTCAGCATCTGATTTTGGGATTGAGACCTCAGGCAGCCAAAGGCTGAAGATGACCTGAGTGAGGTGCTTTTGGGACCTACAGAAGGTTTAATGGAAAGACAGTACAAAAATAGGAAATAGTGATCAATTAAAATTATTTCCAAGGGCTATCACAGCTTCTCTGTCACTGGAAATATCTCCAGCTCAAGAACCACTCAGCTAATGCAGATTCTGATATCATGCATTGACATCATGCAGATGAAACTCAGGTGGCTTTAGTGATCTCCAGTGGGGTACACCCTCACTCTGGAGAATGGTGACATAGCCACAAATAAAATAAAGGGGAGGAAAAACCTCCTGGCAGGAAGATGGCCTGACAAGAGAAGGCAGACTGGACAACTAGGCTACGTTAGGTAACCAAAGGCTGGAAATAATTCGTACAAAGAAGTGGACTGAGTGACAAGTGTGGCATTTGGAACTCACTGCTGCAGGACACTGTGGGGGCTGGGAACTTATTCTGAGGCAGAAAATGAGCAGACCTTGGAATCAGGTGGGGGAGATCCAGTACCTGGTTTCTCACCTGTCCTCTTGCCCTCAGTAGAAAGTCCTGTAAGACACATTTAACCTTTATAACTGTGCCTGTAGATCATCCCCTCCTGAGACATGAGGGAGTGGTCTTTGACAATGGTTTACTCATACTGGCTCCATTGGGGCAGATGCAAGGCATGACTGAGGGCCATGTGTAACTCTGTGGGTGTGAGGGAATGCTTCAGTTCTTTTAGACTGCATTAAGCCACCTAAAAGGAAAGAAAGAGCTAAAAGTGTTTAAACCCCATTGTGAAGCCATCCTGGGCTGGGGAAACTGGAATTGCATACACCCTGACTGCTCTGCACAGGGAGGAGTGGTAAGAAATCAGCATATACACATACATATATATATATATATGTATATATATGTACACTGATATGTCGGGCTTGTAGTTACAGACACTTCAAGGATGTGGTCACTACACACGGGCATTGAAATGCCAATTACACATCCCTGCAGCATTGTTCAGCCAAGCAGAAATAGGAACAGAAGTGTATTTCTGCCTCTTGTTAAAAAGGCACACTTTCAAATACTGGGCCCTATCCTGACCTCAATTACTTTGAGTGGCCTCTACACTGTAAGTGAAGTGGTTTGGTTTATGCTGTGTGTGATGTTGAAATGGGGATCTGTCCTGTTAGCTGACTTTTTATTTTAATCTAAATATCAAAGTGACTGAAAGGATGGTTGATCTTTAAAACAGTAGTTGCTCTCATTAATTGTTCCAAGTGCAGTCCGAACTGGGTTGTAGAATTCATAATTTAAAGGAACATGTACATTTTAGTCCATCCCAGATTCAGCTGCAATTAGCATTCCCATTAATATGCTGATTTATTCCCATACAGTCCCTTGTTACTCAGACAGTGAGGCAGTGAAGATCAAAGAAAGACACGTGGTCCTGGCACTTCAGCATCTCCTGGGAAATCTCTGCTCCCTCCTGCCAGGAATTTCTGCAGTTGTGGCTTTGGGACTTGTGTGTTGCTGCTCCTGGGTACCCAAAACTGCAGTGTCCTACTGCATATAACCACTTTCCTTAAAGTGATTAAAACAATTCCTCAGGAGGGGCAAAGGTTTCCATCCACATTACCTACTGGAAAACCAGTTCCTGGCCCATGCTGCTTTGTTGTGCCCCAGCATCTTGTGGGAGGCCAAGGACACTCATGGGACTATAGACAGGGTATTTTCCCACCTGGGATTCCAGTGTGGATGTAGCCACAAGATGCAATCTGTTCTCCAGGATCTCTGTCTAATAAATGCTGGTGGGGCCTGGCTCAGCTGCTGCCAGTACAGGAGGTCCTGCTCTCTGCAGAGGAGAGGGAGAAATCTCTCTGTTCCCTTGTGTTCACTATTCCATGGCTTCTGTAGTCACAAAACAAAACACATTTATTGCATAAACAGATAGGCTAAGTTAGGACAGTCTGTTCCTTTTTTTTTTTTTTTTTTTTTTTTTTTTTTTTTTTTTTTTTTGGTGCACCCAGCTCTTCCTCCCACATTTCTGTGTGTACCACAGTGCAGATGTGCACAGCTGCTGTAAACTCCTCTGTGGTGGCCTTAG
This sequence comes from Hylia prasina, assembly GCA_013397195.1. NCBI lineage: Eukaryota > Metazoa > Chordata > Aves > Passeriformes > Sylviidae > Hylia > Hylia prasina. The sequence continues at coordinate 618,311 of VYXD01010597.1, read as the reverse complement.
CCCTCAGGCTGTGCAGGACTGTCCTTTCCTGTACAAACCTCTGCATCTGGCTAACCCAGATTTGAGGAAATGACATTTCCAGATCATTTTGAGGAAAGCACACACTATCACGCCACACTCATGTCTAGGGTACCAGGTCCCCTCTCCATCTAAATCCTTCAGAGGCCAACCCAGGGAATTTGAAGTGATGGGTCATGAGGCAGGGTTTTCCCCCAAGCCAGAAGATAGAGGTAAGAAGGGTTGGCAAAAGACAAAGCTCTGAGATAATGCTGGTAAGCAGAGCATGGCTCACAGAATATTCTGAGTTGGAAGGCACCCACAAGGATCATGGAGCCCAACTCTGAAGTGAATGGCCCAGAGAATGACCCTGGTTTCTCCAGCTCTCTTCCACTGGCACATCAGAGTGACTTCCCAAGGTGTTCAGGATGTAAGTTGGCCCCTTAAGTGGCCCTTGGAAGCACTGCAGAGCACCACTGCATGCCCAGGTGCGTGGAGGAACTGTGCCATCTGACCTGGGTGGGTATTTTTAGGACACTGGAGGCAGTGACCCTCTTTGGCTTTGGGAAAGTAGCAGTGACCCCGCTGTTGGCTGGGAAACTGTGAGCAGTGGCCACAGGCTGCAGCCCTGGCTCTGTCACCAGCTGCTTTTACAACTCTGCCCAAGTTGTCTCCCCTGTTTTACATCATGGAAGCAGTATACAAGGATCATACACCCCTGAAGAGCTTTTTTTCTCCAAATACATAACCGTGCTACCTGAGAACGAGATTACAGCTACAAATCACACCCCTTTTGCCTCCAGCAGTACAAAGCCTACCTCCCTGATTTTAGTGCAATACTCCAGCTGCATATGACTGTACATTAGCTTTACTAGCCCCGGAGGTGCTGTTCAGTCTGCCACATTCTCTTTTCCACCCTAACACCTGCACATTATTTTTGTCTCGTGTTTTTCTCAGCTGTGGCTGGAAGCTGTTCCCGCAGGGAGATGCGGGCTGCGCACGTCGGAAGAGGCTCTAGATGGTGCTGCTGTCCCGGGAAAGCAAAGCTGGGCTCTGCGTTCACCGATAGTAAATGCGCCAATAAAAGCCGTGTAAAACGAGCAAGTCGGAGGGACTGAGAAAGGCAGGGCGGCTCAGAGCTGCGGGAACACCTTGCCGGGTAAATCCTGAGCTCCAGGGCCAAACACTGGTCAGCCGAAAATGGGATGCAGAGGGACTGTGGAGTAATCATGGACCACTATGGGATTCACCAGGGCATTCTCCTTTGGCTGTGCCCTGCAGACCCTGCCTGCCTGAGGTGAAGCTGGACAGTGCTTTGCCCATGCCAGTGCTTCCTAGGCACAGGCTGGGAGCTCTGGGAGGAGATGTAGCACACCTCAGGAGTTTGGGAACAGCTGAACTTCAGAGAAACATCTTCCTAATCCCCTTTCACTGGCTTAAACACTGAGGAATTTTATTTCATCCAAACATCTTATTTTTTGTTTGTTTTATACTGGCTCTTTTGACTAGCTAATCTTGTCAGCCTAAGTGCAGCCATTCTCTTTTTGGCTTCCTGCTAAGTTTGTTGGTTTGTTGTGTACGGGAAGAAATCATGAGGAGTTGAAGTATCATGGCATAACGAATTACCACTTCTCCACTGAGCTGTGGCCACTGGCCATTTGTGAGCTCTTAACCCTCTGCACAGCAAAGCTCAGCAGCAGTTTTAGCCAAGATCTAACCTGCATTTACAGAAGGGTAGGATGTCCCCAGCACCAGACTGTTTCAGTGCCATCCAATGTGCTAAGGAGCAAGCCACGATCTGTTTATTCCCAGAGCCCTGGTAATGCCCTGTAGCAATGAGTTTCACAGGTCAGTTGGACAGTATTTAAAGTATTTCCTGATGCTGGTAACATGTCTGTGGCTGGCCAGGTGCCTCCAGCTTTTCTGTAACCTTCTAGCCCATGCAAAAGACAGCCAATATGGCCACGTAGAAGCTTGGACTTGGCAGCTGTGACCTGCCAGGAGGTTTTCAGCCCCAAAAGACATGCCTAGCACTGCATGCCCTCACCCCTTTCTGTGTGGAGATGCTCGAGGAGCAGCTTTCTGAGCCCTTCATCTGTCCTGTGCACAATGCTGGGATTTGTACCACTACAGCAACAGTTTTGGATGGTTCAGATTGGACATTTTTTGTCACATGGCTCAAGGAATGCTAGCTAATGCTTCAGCTTTAGGGCTGAGTCTTTACTTCAGGGCTGGCAGCACTGCACAAGTCCTGAATAACGCCTTCATCAGACCCTTCAAATAAATTGAGAAAGCCAGCCCGCCTCAACTCCATTTCAGCCTTGCAAAGACTTTTTCTTCTTTGCCTTCCCTCTCTCAGAGGAAGTTTATATCAGAATACTGCTGAAATTCAAGATCCCTCATCTGCCTCCCCCCACAAAAAAACAGAGGCACAAAAGAGGCATTAAAGACACCGAACATGCAAATAATTGAATGTTTTCATATGTGGAAGAATGGTTGCTTTTAGTAACTCATCCCAGAACACGACGGCATTAGAGGTTTTGGAATGAGCACCTCCCAACAGCATCAATAAGGGGAAAAGGTCCAAAAAGTAAGCTAAACAGTGCTCCTGCCTGAATATAGCCTTTCATTCAGCTCTCCCCACACTGTTTCAGGCCCATTTTGAAGTTTTTTTGATAAATGATGGAATTTGTATTTTTTGGCTCCCGTTCAAGAGTTTATATTTTCATTCTATAATTTCCTTAAACATTTAATTTCCTACATTAGCTGACAGTCTCTTGCATCTGTTGGAAAATTAGTTCTGGTGCTTCTGTGCCTGTGCTGGGAATTTATTTTTTTAAATTTTTGCTGTTGAAGATACAGAGGGAGCGAACCCACCTGTGAGTAGATGCTGTTGCACACTGACCTCCAGGTTTGCAGATGATACAGGAAGACATAAAGGAGAAAGAGATATTTGAGTCAAAGGGCTCCCTCCACTTATAAAGTTATTAGAGAATGTTCTGTTCTGCTTGGCTGTAATACTGTGGCCATCTCCTAGAGATCTGGACCCAGAGGTAATAAATACACAGGAAACAGGGTTTTCTTACAAATGCTGCCATTGACCTGTGCAAGTTGCTGCTTTGAGGTATTGGTGCCACCTTCAACCATCAGGCAGCATTTCTGTGAGGTGTCCCCATTCCTTCTCCATCTGTGCTATTCTTCCTTCCCAGTGTTGTCTGTGCAAGCAAGGTGCTCCTCATTCCAGACTCATCTTTCCTACAATGGTGGAGCCAGCACATCTGAAAAGTGGCAATCCCAAAAAACAATATGAGAAAATATTTTTTCTAGTGCCTTTTGGATCTCCAGGGCAAGAATTCATTTAGCATGGAGTATCAAAGATGGTGCTCAGCATCACTGGAGGAGAGGTGGTGGCAAGGCCTAGGGGCAGACATGGGAAATAACTGCCTAGAAAACAAGTTAGTTATGGATAGAGTAAAAAATGAAAAAGTGTAGCTAGGGAGCAGACCACAAGAGTGATTTTACCTGATCTGTCAGCCAGCAAGCCATACTTCTCTGCACGGCTGGGTACCAAAGGGCATCTCCCCTGAAGCTGGGCCAACAGTCAGCAGACAGGGTGGCTCAGGATGCAGCTGTCCCTGTCTGTAAGTGTGCTTGGATATTTTTTCTTAGAGTTTGTGATGGCACTTTGCATCTGGAAATTCTGACTCCTAGAGTCCTGAGGAATCATATACTTAGAGAAGCATCATTTGACTCTCTGGTGTCTTCTTTTAATAAACTGAGATGAGTTTTTTGAGACAAAACCCCTGAACCTGATGCCACAAGTATATTTTTTGTGCTACTGCAGGAGCCAGAAGTAGTCAATTCGATTTCTCTTTCACCATCAAATTATTCCCCACATGGAGTGACTCCTCATCAGTTCGTACCAGGCAGCTGTCAGATAGGTTTGAAGATGCAAAATGTCAGGATCTGTCCCAGGCTATCTAAGTTGTGCATTATTGAGGTTATTGGAAAGTTGCAATTTTTGATTTCCTTGATGCTTGGCTAGAAAGAAAGCCATGTGTTTCAGCTTTTTCCAGCATACAGGACTCAGGGTTCTTGGCACTGAGGCAAGCAACAGGGTTGAAGTCCTGGACTGAAGTGGGATCAGACAGCTGAATGGCAGATGATACAGCAGTGGGACCATCAATAAACTACCCCATTAATAATTCAGGTGCTTTCTGACCAGGTTACATTATTTCTAGGATTTAGGTCTGGTCAGATGAGTCTGGTCTTATGAACACTCCTGGTTCTTATAGCAGCCTGAGCTTGCCACCATAGTCTCTGAGGAAATCTGAGCTGGTTGGAATTAGCATAGTATTATGAGAGATAAAGGCCTGCTCCCAATCAATATCAGCTGATAATTGCTACAACAGACATCTTGCCCAGTCTTTTCATAAGTAAAAAAGTGGAAGATTTTATGACCTTAAAATTTCTCAGTGAAAATGATCTGATGGAACACATAACAAATTCTCTTTGTTCATTAAGCCCACACCATGCACAGTGTGTTTGTGTCCACCTTTACCCCTGGCTGCCCACAAGACTCTGGCCCACAGAGAGACCTGCAAGGGATCTGAGAGAAAGCAATGGGCAAACCAGCCTGCCCAAAACAGGGCTCATGGCTGGAGGGATCTCTCAAGCACAGTTCTAGGATGCAGATCATGTCCCTCTGCCCTTACACCATCAAAAGATTCACTAAATTGTCACAGTTTTTTTCATCTGAGCAAGAGCTTCACAGTCCATTCCTTTTGATGGCTGGATTTCATCTCCTTTTTCTGCACAGAGTGCTGGTTGTCTCCTCCATCCCCTTCTTGCTCATCAGGCTGGGATATTAGAAGAGCTGTGTGTGGTCCTGGCCAGCTACTGATCCATGCTTGCTCCAGGAGAAATTGAGGTTTGAAAGAAAATGTGTGTGTGTGGAGTGGGACTTATTTTTCTTGATACCAAAAATGTCTGGAAAAATGAAGTTAGGCAAAGAAATGCATGCAAAAGCCACACATCACCTGAATTCCCAGAAAGGCAACAGTTGGAGAGCACAAAACAATATGTAAGAAAGTATCAGAAGTGGAAAATATACAATAGCAGTTTTTAGGCCAGACATGTTTGAAAAATTAAAGGTCACAGTCAGTTCTGCCATCCTTTTCTGCCCGGCGAGGTAAAACCTCATCTGAGACTGGCCAGCAGGAAAAGGCACAAGGGCTCCTGTACTGCTGGGAGGTTTTGTCACAGCTCTGTGTTGAGAAGGAGGTTTTCCCCCTTTGCTCCAAAGATGACTTTCTCCCTGATGACCCTACTTGCTGCTCTGCTCCCTGACCTTGATCTCCTCTAGAAAACTCTGTGGGGCAGGGCTGGGACAAATGACCACAAGAGCAGGACAGATTCAGTGGGAGAGCCTGATATCTTGAAGATGGTGATGGAGGGAATAGATGGACAGATCCAGCCCCCAGAATGGATCCAGGCCAAGGACATGCTGATGTGGCCAGACATTCCCAACGCTGGCCACCACAGCCCTGCTCTCCTGCCCATCTGTGTCACAGGGAGGCCAACAGGGGTGCAGTCCTGCTGGGCAGCTTGAGGTGGGGATGTCCCTGGAGAGCTGACAGGCCAAGGAACTGATACAGCTGGCTAAGAATTGTCCATAATTTATGCTAAACAAGGCCAACAATGCTGAAATGAAACATTTGGGCTCAGCTGTGTTGAGCATTTATGTATGCTCAGCCCGCACAGGATGGAGATTTCATGGCCCCTTCTACACACACCAAGTCATTAGCTGGATTAGGAATTCTATGCTGAACAACTGCTCTCTGCCTTCCTGGATTTCTGTGTGGTGCCATGGGACCTGGTGATGAATGTTGGGTGGGAAGTCCTGGATGCTCTGAGCTGGTCAAAAAAGCAGCCTGATACCACAAGGTGCTTGCATGGAGGCGTCTGGGCAGCTCAGCCAGGTGCAAGTTCAAGTCTGAAACACGTCAAAATGACGTAAAAAACACTGCTTCCCAGAACACTTCATCCTATGAAAATGCTTTGATATTTCAACATTTTGTCCCCAGTCATAATGGAAACAAATACTGAAATATTGGAAATTCCTGTGGGATGAAATTCCTGTGAAGTTCGTTTTTGCACTTAGTGAAAGTAAGTACAAAAATGCCTTGTGGGTGGTTTTTTGTTTTTGCTCCCTTAATTAAAGTTTCCTGATTTTTTCCACAGTGTCAAGGATGGCTTAAAGAGCTTTCTTCCTTCAAGAGTCGTTGCACACAAATAGGCCTTGAGATTTCCCCATGGTGAGGAGGGAGATGTGCGTGGAAAACCGGATTATTAGTGAGCATAGTCCAAGGGTGGGGAACAAAACCTCCTCCTTGTGTGGTTACGGGCACCTCTTTGCAGAGTGCTGATTGTTGCTCACTGGTTTGCTCACTGCTTTGAATCAATGTGATACTGTCACGAAGAAACAAAGATATGCATTTTTAATTCATTTTCTCCCTGGCATATATAAAATGTGTTGCTTTGTTGGAAACCTTTTTGGTTTATTTTTTAATAGGCACGTGGGACGTCAGGAAACATTCAGATTTCAAGCCTTGCACAGTGGCAGAATTCACATTCAGTGAGGTCTGAGGGAAGGCTGCCTTTGGTCAGCAAGGTGCTCACCAACCTGGCACTCATCTGGGGGCCTCTTCCCTCTCCTCCCTGATGCCCAGCCCCAGTAACATGGCTGGTAAGTTTATTGCTACCTTGTTTGGCAAGAGATTAACACCTGGCCGGGGCTTTACAAGCAACTGGCATTTTTGTCAGGTTTAGTCCATCTGCCTCCTGAGATTCCCGGTTTGAGGTCCAAACTTTAATTTTTGCTCTGCCTCAATGTCCACAAATATTAGTAAGTTGAGATGTGACCTTTTGCTCCAGCATATGCCTTTCCCCTCAGCCAAGGACCCTTAACCTCTCTGAAACCCAGCAGCAAGAAACTCCTTTTACTCCATGCAGCAAATGGCACGTGTGTCACAGGGCCATGGCATCTCCAGCTCTCAATATCTCACTCAAACTTCTGCGTCTTTGCTGTGTTTGGAGTGTGCAGGTGTTCCTCTGAAGGGGTAAGTCGTGAGGTGTCTGTGGTATTGGGGTGGGTTGATGCTACCTAGTTTCCCTGCTTTTGCCACTCTTCCAGGATTAGATCTATCCAATGCCAGTGAGTGTTTCCCAGCTTGGAGCCAAGGGAGCAATTTAGGATTAAAATAGCACCATATGGTGCATTTTAATGGTGATCAAGGCTGAAAAAAGTTTTAACAGTTTGGTAAGTCTGTGCCTCATGTTATTTTGCCATGCAGTGAAATAATTCCACATGACTATATATTTTCTGTCTGACATTTCCTACAGTTAAATGGTCCTAAGAACCAAAGGGATTGGAACAGACAGGTATAAACTTGTCCCTGGTGTAGATGGAAAGGCACTCAACACAAGAGGACTGTTATCTTGTGCACAGATTATTCCCTAGCATTTCCAGCACATTAGAAACCTGTTTATTATGTTTGTCCCTGGAAAGGAAAATGTTACGTGTAAGAACTGTCCCAGGTTCATAATAGTGGCAAGGTATAAGCACAGTATTTACAATGTGGTGAGCATGGGGAGACACTGAGGGACATGAATTTAAGCAGCTTTGTGTGTTGGGTGGGGTTGTGGCCCCACACCGTCACAAGTCCAAAGAGGTGACATTTCCAAGTGACTTTGGATCCACTTGCACACACAGATTCTCTTGAAAATTGCCATGCTTCCTGCGTATCTAATTTGGGATCCGTGGGTCAATAGTGTGGTAATCTGAGCAAGTGGTTTTGGGCACAGGCCCTCTGAAGGGACTGGGGGGCTCCAGAAGGCACAGCTGCTTGTGGCCCCTCCTGTGCAGGCTGATAGGGAGCAGCCTCTCCTCAGGTGGCCGAGGTGCTGAGGAACTGACCACTGCAAGGACAACTTATTTAGGGGAAAAGCTGGGATAGCGATGTGTCCAAGCCAAGGAGACAAGCCAGAGAGTCTCATTTGGAGGAGCAACACCTGCTGCAAGCCAGCGCCTCTGCTGGTAGCACAGGGCTGGGTGGCTCATGGTGATGCCTTCCATGCAGGTTTCCACAGCATCCTCTGTCCCCTTTGTTGTGTACGGGAAGTTCCTGAAGTGGTCAGAGCAGTGTCCCCTCAGGACATGGTGTCAGCAGGTGACAAAGCAGGTGACAAAGCTGTTTGGCTGCAGATGAGCCATTTGTCTTGTCTCTGCAGAAGAGCAGGCAAACAACAGTCTTCACAAATGCCTTTGTGTGCAGGGGAGGTGCTGGCTTGGGAACTGCACATCACACAGGACCAATGCAAGTTTGACAATAATTGACATGAAGCCTCAGCTCTTTTATTAGCCAGAACAGCAGATTCAGTAGAAATGCCCCCTCCCTCCAGCCACTTCAGCTTACTAGAATAATCCTTTCCATCTACACCAAGGGACAAGTTTATACCTGTCTGTTCCAATCCCTTTGGTTCTTAGGACCATTTAACTGTAGGAAATGTCAGACAGAAAATATATAGTCATGTGGAATTATTTCACTGCATGGCAAAATAACATGAGGCACAGACTTACCAAACTGTTAAAACTTTTTTCAGCCTTGATCACCATTAAAATGCACCATATGGTGTTATTTTAATACAACATGTGCCTAAGTAGCCACACTGTCAATATTATGGTACAAAAGTACCCTAATGCTAGAAAAAGCACAAAATAACTGAAACTTCAACATGGAATAATTAAACTTCTCCAAAATCCTCTGTGCATGGGGAGATTTCATCTTCAGCTCAGGTGTGGTAGGGCCAGGAGGGTGGATCTGATAAATGAGTGATCCTGAGGAACTTGTGTCTGCTGACAGCAGCTTCACACATATCCTGAGCCCATCCTGACTGCCATGATGCAGCCAGTGAGAAAAGGGATTGTGCCCAGTCCATTTCAAGTCACTTCCCTTTTTTCCCTACATTTTTTCTATCAGTATCTGAGAATTAGTTGCACTTTTGTGCAAAAATCAGTATCTAAGATAAGACTCTAATCTTGATTGACTTCTGGACAGTTATTCTTAACTAATGGTCCAGAGAAGGGAGACATTTCAGAGGAGGTTAATAGAAGTCACACAGATACGCTGCTGGAGATTTGGTTTTGTGTTTGTCTTGTGAGGCTGCTACAATTTGAGTTTCAGTGTGCTCCCCAGACACAAAAATAGTAAATAGTTCAAGCATCAGAACAATATACACATTACAAGGATAAGAGGAATGGAGAGGTAGCTTCTTAGCTGGATGCAAGTGGTGAGATATTGGTATGCTGAGCACGAAAAATTTGTCGACAAATTGAAAGAGTCCAGGGGTGGGGAATGACTGACATGGCCAATACAGCCTTGGGAACACACTTCAAAAGGTGAATGCGTGGGATGCTGTCAGGCAGGGTGAGAGGAGATGAGTAGTAGCAGCTATTGCTGCCTGTGAGATTTTCCTAAGGGAACCAGATGGTTGGGAGATGAACAGTGAGTCCCCAAGGTCTTGCTCACACAAGCCTTCTCCAGGACAGCCCCTCTGCTCCCCCTGTGCTCACAGGCACCGGGTGTGCATGTCAAAGGTTGTGCTCAAATGCTTTGCCCTGACAATGTGTTTTCCTCCCCTGTGTACGGACAAGCTCAGCTGAACAGTGTTTGGGGCTGTATAAATTCACTAAAATAAATAAGAGTGGAGAAAGAAAAGCTGACACTGATGGCTGTGAAAGAAATTTTTTAAAAAAGTCTTTTAATATAGCCATTCCTCCCTCAGGCATTGAGGAATTTGCTCCCTGTTTCTTTAGCTTCCCCAGTGTGTTCTGGTGTGTGATTCAGAGCAGACCTGTTCTTCCATATGCACCTCACCCCACTCCAGCCTGACAGACTGAGCAGCCCACAGGGTGATGGAAACAACTGAAGAAGAGACTGTCCCACATGGGGACCTGCTCCTGTTGCACTCTGCATCATTCCTTGTATTAGATTTGGCTTTGAGAAGCCAATCACTGCCTCTAGGAGGTTTTGCTGACTATCCACGTGCGTCCTTCAGCTGGAGACCCTTCCCAAATAACTCACAGATCACCCTGTGAGAAACCTCCATGTGAATCCACACCTGGAGCATGCCTGCCCCTACAGTGTGCATCCCTGTTTCTCCCTCATCTTTAAGATATTGGGACCCATCTGTGGGAACTGAAGTTATTTTTTTTTTTTTCACAGTGCAAGGAGCTTTGCAAATGCAGAACACATCAGAGAATGAGCAGAGGTCAGCTGGTACTGAGCTGGATGAATCAGTCACCATGCACATCTTTCTTTGTGGTTTGTGTTTCTTTTTATCACAGAGAAGGTAGTTTTTGTTCCTGAAGTAGGGGGAGACTTTCTATAGTACTGCGGGTATTTGCTTAACTACCTTTCTGCAAGTGTAAATCTTTTCTCTTTCTTTCTTTCTTTCTTTCTTTCTTTCTTTCTTTCTTTCTTTCTTTCTTTCTTTCTTTCTTTCTTTCTTTCTTTCTTTCTTTCTTTCTTTCTTTCTTTCTTTCTTTCTTTCTTTCTTTCTTTCTTTCTTTCTTTCTTTCTTTCTTTCTTTCTTTCTTTCTTTCTTTCTTTCTTTCTTTCTTTCTTTCTTTCTTTCTTTCTTTCTTTCTTTCTTTCTTTCTTTCTTTCTTTCTTTCTTTCTTTCTTTCTTTCTTTCTTTCTTTCTTTCTTTCTTTCTTTCTTTCTTTCTTTCTTTCTTTCTTTCTTTCTTTCTTTCTTTCTTTCTTTCTTTCTTTCTTTCTTTCTTTCTTTCTTTCTTTCTTTCTTTCTTTCTTTCTTTCTTTCTTTCTTTCTTTCTTTCTTTCTTTCTTTCTTTCTTTCTTTCTTTCTTTCTTTCTTTCTTTCTTTCTTTCTTTCTTTCTTTCTTTCTTTCTTTCTTTCTTTCTTTCTTTCTTTCTTTCTTTCTTTCTTTCTTTCTTTCTTTCTTTCTTTCTTTCTTTCTTTCTTTCTTTCTTTCTTTCTTTCTTTCTTTCTTTCTTTCTTTCTTTCTTTCTTTCTTTCTTTCTTTCTTTCTTTCTTTCTTTCTTTCTTTCTTTCTTTCTTTCTTTCTTTCTTTCTTTCTTTCTTTCTTTCTTTCTTTCTTTCTTTCTTTCTTTCTTTCTTTCTTTCTTTCTTTCTTTCTTTCTTTCTTTCTTTCTTTCTTTCTTTCTTTCTTTCTTTCTTTCTTTCTTTCTTTCTTTCTTTCTTTCTTTCTTTCTTTCTTTCTTTCTTTCTTTCTTTCTTTCTTTCTTTCTTTCTTTCTTTCTTTCTTTCTTTCTTTCTTTCTTTCTTTCTTTCTTTCTTTCTTTCTTTCTTTCTTNTTTCTTTCTTTCTTTTCTTTCTTTCTTTTCTTTCTTTTCTTTCTTTCTTTCTTTTCTTTCTTTCTTTTCTTTCTTTCTTTTCTTTCTTTCTTTTCTTTCTTTCTTTTCTTTCTTTTCTTTCTTTCTTTTCTTTCTTTCTTTTCTTTCTTTCTTTTCTTTCTTTCTGTAAAACATTTAGCAAATCCCCTTTTTCAAAGCAGGGATCAGGTATATCAACAGGCACAAAATGAATTTTGCATTGAGTTTGGATCTCCTCCTCTGCAGGGGTGTCTGGGTCTGCTAAACTTTCACACTTGATAACTGAGGTCTGCTTGTGATTAAAGGGGAGAATGAAAAGCAGAGAGCTGAGGTGAAAGGTGCAGATTGCTCTGCTTTACTGCCCTGGGAGTGAAGCAGGTTGGTGTGCAGGCCACTGTAGAGAAGCTCAAAAATTTCCTTTTTATTTCAAAGGCTAAAGGGAGCCTCACATCTTCCAGACAGTGTTGGTGAAGGGCCCTGTTCACACTGCCCAGTGTCAGCATGCAGCTTTAGCAGCACAGCAGCTTCTCTCTAGAGGGAGCTGGGACAGAAAACCTGGGTAATAAGTGCCCCAAATTGCCCATCACTCTCTCAGTATTGGCCAGGGGGATAGACAGGCACCTGCTGGGGCAGTGAACCCAATCTGAATCCTGTCCAAACTCCTTTCATGGGTGGAAGTGTCAAAGGAAGAGTGAAGCCAAGGAATCAATAAAGTAGTGAATGATGCCTGCCCAGGGTTCTGTCACTTCTTCCAGAGGAGATATCTGAGATGCTGTGGAAAGGTGTGACATCTTGCTGATTTTAGCAGTCCTGGCTGGAGCTGGAGGGAAAAAAAGATCCATTCAGTTGTCCAGGGTGATGCATTTGTCCAGGGTGATGGAGTGGCAGGAACAGACACCAGAGAGGTACTCTGGTACCCGATGAAACAACTGAAGTGGCAACACCTGTAAACAGAGGTAAAGAACTGGTTCCATCCTTCACTTACTCCTTTCCAAACCCTCCTAGTTCACTCCTCCCAGCCTGGCTGTGTGCTGAGGTCAAGCTGGGACTTGTGCTCTGTATGGACTCAGTGACTGCTGACTTCAACCCAAGAGCTGAGTGAAGCCACCCCATCTGACCAACACAGCCACAGCCTCACAGCTCTGGGGCCACAGTCACCATTTCAAGTCTTACTGCATTCCTGAAGGAGCATTCCCAGCTTGGGGGATAAAGTAGAGGCCAAAATACAAGGGGGAAGTTGAGACATTTGGATTACACAAGCAAAGCAAACTTTGCCTTGACTTTTGTGCTGGGCATCCATCACCAAAAGAGAGGAATGTTTTTGCTTGAGTTAGAAATCATCACCAAACCTTCCTGGACAGGCAGAGCCACCACTTTTGTCTCCCTCAATATAGATGGGTCTGATGGTGACATGGGATGTCTCTCTGTCTCTCTCTCCAGCTTGGGAGTGGGTTTTTAAGCAGGCTAAACCACTGTGCTTCCACAGGCTCTCTGAAGTGCACAGCCTAAGAGATCCTGCTCTGGCAATCAGATACTCTGCTCGTGTCAGTAAATGAAGTGGTGAGAAATTATTAAAAGGATTAGCTACTGGTCCAAAAGATCTCTGCTGGGGCAGCCAAAATACTCTGCTGGTTCCTAAGCTTCCTCTTGTATTGTCTGTGATTTCATAATTTGGGGGTTCAGAGTTCATAGGGGAGTTTAACTGGTGAAGCAGCAAAAGGGCAGATTTCTGAATGAGACCTCTGAAAGAAGATAAAATTAGGAATGCTCCCCCTATGTCATTTTCTGTCATTATCCACAGAGCCAAATCACAGAATAGACCGAGAAGGGCTGGGCCAGGGCTCTGCCAGGAAACTGCAAGAGGTACAGCTGAACAGAGCAGCCCCTCTTCCCACCCCTTGCTCCACTGTATTTATAGGGGGCTAAGCAGGTATCTGACCTTTCTGAGGCCCTGAAATATTTGCCAAAAGGGTATTCTGGCTGAGCTGGGAAAAGTCCCAGGCCTCATAGAAGAGGCTTCAGCACCTCTTCTGCCCACCTCTCCTCCTTCCTGCCAGCAATCTCTGGTTTGAGGTCCTGGGATATATTTGCTCGGGACTTTGTCCCATAAGCTGAAGCCTTTTATTTCTGAGCCAGTCTATATTTCTTGTTCTCTTAGGCAATATAAAACCAAGGGTGCTATTTACTATGTTTCCACAGGGGTTCCTGCCAGAAAAAAGAGAAGTAAAATTTGCCCTGTTGCTTGACTGTTTGCTCCCAGCCTGAGATCCTGGATCTGCATTCACTTGAGGGTGAGTGGAGACATTTAGATCCCATATTTATTTTAACTAGTGGCTACAAAAAAATTTATATATATATATATATGTATATATAACAATAATAATAAAAATCAGACCTAGGCTGACTGGCACTCTGGAATCCAGGACTATGAAGACCTCAGTGCTTGGTTTCCTAATTATATATTGCCTATATATGAAGCTAAGACAAGAAGCAAGAAGCATAATTTAGAGGAGAAAAACAATTTAGACATTGGGGACAGTAGAAAGGCAGTGAAGCATTGACATCATTAGCTATGGGATCTGCTATGGAGATCTGTGGGAACATATTAAATCTTGTCTTCATAGGACTATGGAATGCTTTGGGTTGGTAGGGACCTTTAAATATCATCTACTCCAAACCCCCTGCAATGAGCAGAGATACCTTCAACTGGACCATATTGCCCAGAACCCTGTTCAGCCTGATGTTGAATATTTTCAGGAATGGGTCATCAGCTAGCTCTGTGGGCAACATAGCCCAGTTTTTCCCCACCCTCAGTGTAAAAAAATTCATCCCTGTGTTTGGTCTTTAATCTGCCCTCTGTCAGATTAAAACCACAACCTCTTGTGCTACTGCAACAAGCCATGCTAAAACTTCTGTCCCCACCTTTCTCATAAGCTCCTTTTAAGTACTGGAAGGCCACAATAAGGGCTCCTTGGAGCCTTCTCTGCTCCAGAATGAATAACCCCAACACTTTCAGCCTTCCCTTATAGGAGAGGTGCTCCAGCCCTCTGATAATTTTCCTGGTATTCTGTGGACCTGTTCTAGCAGGTCTTATGCTGGGGACCCCAGAGCTGGATACAGCACTGCAGTGGGGTCTCACCAGAGCAGGGCAGAGGGGCAGAATNCAGAGATACCTTCAACTGGACCATATTGCCCAGAACCCTGTTCAGCCTGATGTTGAATATTTTCAGGAATGGGTCATCAGCTAGCTCTGTGGGCAACATATCCCAGTGTTTCACCACCCTCAGTGTAAAAAAATTCATCCCTGTGTTTGGTCTTTAATCTGCCCTCTGTCAGATTAAAACCACAACCTCTTGTGCTACTGCAACAAGCCATGCTAAAACTTCTGTCCCCACCTTTCTCATAAGCTCCTTTTAAGTACTGGAAGGCCACAATAAGGGCTCCTTGGAGCCTTCTCTGCTCCAGAATGAATAACCCCAACACTTTCAGCCTTCCCTTATAGGAGAGGTGTTCCAGCCCTCTGATAATTTTCCTGGTATTCTGTGGACCTGTTCTAGCAGGTCTTATGCTGGGGTCCCCAGAGCTGGATACAGCACTGCAGTGGGGTCTCACCAGAGCAGGGCAGAGGGGCAGAATCCCCTCCCTCACCTGCTGCCCACAGTGCTTTGGATGATCCCAGGACAGGGAGTTTCTGGGCTGTGAGTGCCCATGGCTGGGTCATGTCCAGCCCCTCACCCGCAGCACCCCCAAGTCCTCCACAGAGCTGCTGTCAGGGACAGCAGAAGGTGGTACATGACTCCTGGGATTGTTTGCAGCCCTTTTCAATGGTTTTGTACCAAGGTTTTCCCTAGTTTCAGCTGGGTGCAATTTTTTCTCTACTTCTGGTCCCAGTGATTTTCTTATTCTCTCTTCATAATGTAGGCTGAGGAAGGTGGAAATATCTCCATATGTAATCTGTAATCCTGAGTTCCTTTGGGATTACCAAAATGATACAGCTATGATTTATCATCTTCTGTGCCTAACACCTAAATGTTCCTCTGTACCCTTTGTTTGGAGTTCACTCATGTCATGCATCCCTTGTTCCCAACAAACTTCTTGATTCTTGAGTTTGATTTGCAGTGCTCAAGGAGATCTTCTGCCTTCACAGACTTGCACAGTTTTCTTCATCAACCATTTGATTTCCTCTGGATTTATTTTATGGGCATAAACAAAGTTATTCTGCAGTTCTTTTAAGTGTGCTAACCATAAGTAGGGAGAACAACACACACAGATGCAATAAAGAGTAGAATGAAAAACCTCTCATGGAATTGTCAGGACTCCAATGTCTTTTTATACCAAAGCTCTGCTTGTCTGAACTTACAGCCATTACCCAGATGTGAGGAGAAGGCACATTTTCCATGTTGATCAGAATTGATGAACATCTGCTGGACAGACCATATTTCTGAGTCTTTACCTGGCTGAGGCAACATTGTTTTTGAGTTTGAGAGAGGTTTTTATGAGTCTGTGAGCAATTTGATGTCTACCAGAATGACTTAGGTTAGTGTTGTTAATTGTAGCTACCCAAATGCCATTTTAAGTGCTGAGACAACATGAGATCCTCAGTGACATATTGACAGGTATGGAAAGCTGAAGGAGAAAACTCTCTACTCTCAGGAAAAAAACCCCACTATCATTAATCTTGATCTGCCTGAAGTCCACTTATTACTAATTTCAAATGATCTGGTGTCCATGTAAGCCTTTCTTTAGCCCCATAGGACCTTCCTACAAACCTACATTTGTTCTACAAATGGATCCACAAACATTCATTAGTTAGTATAGAGCTATAATAAATCCTCAAGTGTCCAGGAACAGACTTTGCAAGACAATAATTACTTGACAATTCTGAAGTAATGAAATTTGGGATTTCCTCTTTATGCTGGAAAAGAAACTGTTTAATTAAAAGGAAGAGTGCAATTAAAATGATAGAGATGAAAAGACTCTTCAGTAGGTCAGACTGTAATTGGTTCCTTAGCTCAGTGTGGTTCAATGAACTCTCCTACACTCAGTGGCTCAGTTATCTCTGAGTATCTAGGGCAGTTTTTCAGCATTTCCTAGCTAATGTAGTGAAAAAGTTTTAAATAGAGATATCTAGAAATATCACAAGCTTTCTGTTTAGCTTTCCCTACTCAGAATCAGGGAGGAGGTATAAAGAAGAAGAAGACAAAACTCTGGCATTTTGGTGTATCTCTTGGAATGATGATGTTTAGACATTTGCTTAATCATATCAGGCCACCCAGAATGTCTGTTGTGTCTGTTTGTGTTCCCTCACAGGATTACAAAAAACAGCCAGAGCTGTGGAAATTCCGAGATTACCCTGCCAGGGCAGTCACAGGCAGAGCTGACTGTCAAAGACCATCCTACACCTCCCCTCTTCTGGTTTCCACCTCCAAATTCAGGTGGGGTTTGAAGGCAATCCTCAAGCTCTAGAAGCCCACAAAGGGGAAGATTTTGGCTTTCTCTGACTTCAGTGGGGGACCTGTGGAACCACTGTCGGGAGCATGACTTTGGTGCTCCACTCACATCCAGGACTCTCTCTCAAAATGTGCCAATTCTGTGTTTCCCTGAACTGTATCTCCATCAAAGCATGAAAAGCAAAATGAGAAATCCTCAGGTATTTCTAGACTTGCCAGTTCTGTCTCACTGGACTGAAGATGTGTCAGCAGAGGCATAAATGCAGCCTAAATGCAGTAGAGTGTCCCAGCCTGCAGTGCCTCAATAGCTTTAATCAAGGTCCCCCTGTGCTGGAAGTTTGAGAGGTGATAGTCAAGGTGTCAGAAGAAGAGACAAGTTCATAGAGTGAAAAGATACTTTTTAGATTCCTTTATCTAGATAGAAATATTTCAACAACTATTTGGACGCACAGAGCAAATCTGAAGGACTTAAATTCCCCCCAAACATGTCAGGTCAGCTGCACAAGGAGGGCTGTGGGCCCTGCAAGCTGATGTTTAATTCCAGCTTTACCTGTCAGAAGTTTGCCCATGGCAGACTTGCACTGATCACCAGGGAGGGGCCCGTGCTCACACCAGGGAATTAAAGCAGGCAGAGACCCTGGGGAAAGCCTGCTGTGGGACAGGAAGAATAGCAGCATTCATTGCTTTGAGGGAACCTGGCAGGACAGGCAGCTCCCCCTGTATCTTGGCACTCCTGCTTCTGATCCAGGGACCCTGAAGGACTGAAGGGAAAAGAAAGACAGGAGAAGAAAGAAAAAAACAACCCAAACCTCTATTATTCAGACTTTAAAAAACCTCCATCAAAGGGTTGGGTTGTGTTTTGGACATGTCTCAATGTAGGTTGTCATTAGTGACTGGCTAGCTATATTTGAATAGATGCAAGTGACAATCTAGAGCCTTTTCCCAGCCTTTTTTTCACTCCAGTATGTAGGACAAAAAGGTTCATAGTCTAAAATACATCTGCAGATGGTGTGTGCTCTCCTTGGCTCCAGCTGGGGCTCAGAGTGAAACACCACAAAATGCCCATTGTTACCAGCACTTTCTGCCCTGCTATGGTAAGAAACCCTGTTTGGTCTCAGCAGATTTGGATCCCAGCTCCTGCCCCCAGTGTTTCATGTGAACTTTTTGGATGGCACACCAGCCTCTCTGAGGTTTGCCAGTTTCTGATTATAGGCTGGTTCTTGGGAACAAGAAACAGACCAGTTGTCATCCTGCCCCAAATGTGGGCTGCATCCCAGGACCCCTGGGGTCAGCAGATCAGCAGCAGTGGATGTTAGAGGGAGAATGAAACCACAACAACTCTGCTGAAGCCCTTGAAAGGTGAGTAAAGTTCATTGCCCTTCCACTTCTAGTAAGTCTGGAATTTGGATCCACAGAGGCTTTTAGGTCCCTGACTCCCAGTGTTTTCCTTGCCATGGTGCAGGTTGGAGCTGAGTCCCTAAATAACTGGTGGCTGTGAGCCCAGTCTCTCAGATGTATCTAACATTACTTGTGTTATTGTTGTATATTGAGATCCTGACTGGAATCTGGGCTCCTTGAAATAGAGACAGGGACACACAGGCTGGGATTTAGGTGGCCAAGTGTTGAAGTTTATGGTGAGCACCATCAGAGCTGTAGGCAATGGAAACAGTACAGAAAATGCAGTTTTTGTAGAGTGGGACATCATGAAGTAGTCACCTAAAGCTGATCTTTCTGAGAAAGTCTCTCTCCATCAACTGCAGGGAAGTTGGAGTTTTATCTGTGTTACTGGTGTCTAAATTTAGATAGGAGGTGTCCCATTCAGAATGGAAGGCAATTCCTTCTCCAAAGAGATCATGCTGCTGTATAACAAGGCAGCTTGAGCTGGGCTGTGAAAAGCAGAGGCAGTGAATTTTACTTCAGGCCCAGTCAGCAGAGCCAGGAGTTGGCACAAGCTGTGACAGTCGAAGTCCTTAGCCACTCCTGAAATCTTGGTCTGTCTGGTTTTCCCTCTGATCCTCTTTCCCTCTCTCCTCTTGCTCTCTGGCTCAGTTGTTTTGATTATGTGAAGTGCAAACTCTTCTTTCTTGAAGCCTTTGCCCAAAAATCTACCAAGACACTTTATTTCTGGTTTCTAACATCTTAGGAGCAGATCAACAAGTTTTAAAAACCTAGTTCTCCAGTGGTAGCAAACAGGAACATTTCACCTGACCTCAAAAAGTTTTTCGATCAGCTGAGGCTGAAGCATTTTATCTTCTGTGATAATCTTCAGAGAAAGAGGGCAAAACATGAAAATGTTTGCTGCGTTTTGTTTTATGGATTATAAAAGGCTTTTTGTTCATTTCTGAGTTGTCTGGGGTAAACCCTAAACCATCAGTCTTTACATGTTCTGCTCAGATGATGTCAGAGCAGATGGTGAGGGAATATTTTCACTTCAGCCTCTCCATGTGCACTCAGGCAGTTCAGCTCCATGGGCCTTGATCCCAGCCCGGGGCTGTGGCCATTCCTGCAGTACACATGCAAGATAATAGCACGTTTTCTTTTCTCACATCAAATGCTGGGTATGTTTCCACCCCTTAGATAAACTTTATAGTGTTTCTATTTCCCTTTCCCCCATGGTATTGATTATCCCAGAAATAGATAGGCACTGGAAAGCTGTGTTCTAGATCTGAGCTATTTCTGCATTGCATATGGATCCACTTCTGCATTGTGACTGGATCCATTTTTGGGAATGTGATAATTCTGTGTGTGCCCTTGTGCCAAATTTTCTGTCTTTAAGGTGGTGGTTTTTTGTTTGTTTTTATTTTTTTTTTCTCCTACAGGCATGGATTGAATTTTTGTCATTTCAAATGCTTCTTGTTTGAATTGTTTTGTTTTCAGCTTCATCTTTCCACTTTTGCATCTTCCTGCTTCTCTTTTTTGTTAACTTCTGCTGTGTCACCCACCCTGGCCTCACAACAGGGACTAACAGCTGAACCTCCTGCAGTTAAAACACAGCAAAAGGGGACACCGTGTTCTAAAGGGAAAAAAAAGGAAGACAAAGGCTACCTTTAAGCTTAGCCCTGCCTGAAGAGAAGCTCAAACCCTGGGTGAGATGCTCACCTGTTGATCAGACTGAGATTTCACCACTCTGCCAATTATTCTGGAAGGATGTGAAACTTCCCCAGGAGGAATTTGATAGAGAAAACTTTGATGTCCTTTTGGGAAGAGCAATGCTTCATTGCTGGGTTTTCTACCCAGATGAGTGGGGGATGGCCTTATCTAATGCCTGTGGAGAGGATGGCATAGATGTTTCACTTTTATTGTTTGCTTCAGGGAAGATGTGTCCGTGGTTAGGACAGAGCCAAACACCAGACAAGATAAGACACAACCAAAATGAGTGCCCAGTGACCAGAATGGGCTGGGAATGGAGTGATCACAAAGGGGCAACACAAAGTGCCACCAGAGTCCTGGACTGTAGGGATTTACTGTCCCTTCCCTGCACAGCCATCCCCAGAGCACCACATTGCCTGTGCTGCTCACCCAGACTCAGCCTGACAGTTCTGCAGATTGATTTTGGAATTGTTTTCCCCAGTTTGGTATTTCTCAGGGTTTCAAGCAAACTGGGCAAACAAATAATGTTTCAAGATGCAAAAGATGTGACATGGTCCATGGGGAGGGAGCTGGGTCTTTGTGCTCCTCTCCAATTGCTGCACAAAAGGGATATCAGGGAGAAAAGAGCTCCTGCCTGGGGCAGGGAGAGTGACCCCTCTAAACAGATAACACCATCACAAATACATGACCTGCAGTCTTTGGAACAGGCCAGGCTGCTCCAGCTTTTCCTGTGGAGATGTTTTCCTTCTCTAGAACATAAAACAAAAAAGGCAGACCACCCTTTGCCATATTCCCAAATGATCTACCCAAGTTCGAGAAATTGGATCAAGAGGTGAAGGATGCTGAGCTGTGTCTGCCACTGCTTTGGCACCACAATGACCTGGAATCACAGCCTGCAAGTGTTTGGTCTGGGGCAGGGAATCCCTCAGAATTGTAGGGAAATTGCACTAATAGGAGTGAAAAGTCATGGTTTGTTTCTTCAGGGTGGTGATCCTGGGATTTCTGGTGTATCTTGCCACCTATGAGCTCATATTGACTTTTGAGTTTACTTCCTATGGAAAGGTAACTTCAGTCTCCAAGGACACTGAAGCTTTGCAGGCTCCAGTATGAACGTGGAGCATCTCCTGACAAAGGAGACAGGGTCATGATTTGCAAAACTCTTTCAGATCCTTGAGACACAATTATTATTTCAACACTATTGTGAAATCTCGAGGGTCGTGACTGAAGAAATAATTGTCTGTATGGCAATAAGGATGAGATATTTCTGCAGATGGCAGGACTATCCAGCATTGTAATAATAACATTTTAAAGACTAGATAAACAACAGCTATGGGAAAGACATAAACTCTTATGTTTCAGGGCATAACCATTGTGAGTCAGGAAGTAATTCTCCTTTTAGGCCATTATTCTGTAACTGGTGGCTGCAACTGGAGCTGGACACCCTCAGAATCAATAACCCATGGCAGAGGCACCTCTGATTGTTTGTTACTTCCATGTTTTGCAATTAATTCATTGGGATAAACAAGCTTTTGTTTTCCCCTTGCAAATTTGACCACCTCCCCACTCCTTGTATTCCCATACTTTATATTCTTGGCACTAATTGTGTGCTTTCAGTCAGCATGTTTTGGCTTTCCAAGCCTGTAAGCCATGACTTGGGGGCACAGTCACATTTACATCCCTTTGCAGATGGCCTTTTTCTAGCACTGTCAGTCCTTGGGTTTTATTTTTTGCTGTCTTTATGCTGAGGGACAGACACTGTTCAGTGGGTCTTTGTGATTCTAATCTTTTTCATACAGTTTGAGGAGCAATGAACTTGAAAAACAAGATCCTTTTTTCCTGGGAGAGAAGGCACCTGAATTTAGGCCTGTCTTTACCACCCACTAAGGATGTGTGTGACAGTTCAGAGAGGGCTGAGAGCAGCATGTTAGTGGTTGCTGTAATGCCCTTTGTTGTTTCCATATAACTCCCATTTCTGTGGGCACCATCTGTTTGTTGGGAACTTTTTTTTTTTGCCTCATCATTGCAGGCTTCAGGAAATGCCATCTTGCCAGGTGGCACCTCTATTTGCTGCTGATCCAGCAGCTCCAGAAGCAGGTGCAGCTTGTGGGATAATGTAGCTTTGTGCCAGCCCATTACAAGCCATGGCCCATTCAGGGACTTGGATCAGGTTATTGCTTTAGCTCAGCTCCATTTGGGATGTGGGCATTGCTTCTGAAGTGCCCCTGGCAGCTGACTTCTCACTTTGATTTATGCTAACCTTCGAGCTGCTGGTAATTACATGCATGTTCTTGTATTCAGGAAGTTTCTGCAGTCACCAAGGAGCAGGGACTTCTTCATGCAACACCAGGAGAATGAATTGTTCATTTTGATGGGCATCTCAGACACTTTGGGGCACATGAAAAGGCCTGCCTGTGTGTTCCTTCTTGTCATGGAGGAAGGGCTGGTGGAAGAAGAATTGATAATAATGGTGCAGCTCTGATCTCTAAGAGTTTCAGTACTAATTTGCTGGTATTTTGTCAGCCAAAATACTGTGTGCAGAACAATGGGCTTGCATAGTGTGATTCTGTGGTTCATTAGTTGGACGACTAGCTGGGATTTGTTGTCTTCTTGACACCCTTTACAAATAGTGCAAGGGAAGGAGTGGCCAATACACATTTTTCCATGGCACTTTATTTACCTGAACTGAATCCAAAGGGTGACATCAGAGAAATGGTCAAAAATTCTTTTTGTACTGGTGCCTCCTCTGTGAGTGCCTTGAAGATATCATTTAGTTGGTGTTTTACACAGGAGGACCTGTTCTGATCAGGGCAGTGACCACTGACATTTCTCTCCTAAGATACCAGGCATTTCATATTTTAGAAAACATTTCTTCAGGTAGACTCTCTCTGACTTTTTTCATTTTCATGCACTGCTGAAAAAGATCAGATGCAGTCAGATGACTGAAAGAGAAAAGGAAGAAGAAAGGAGGAAGGAGGAAGGAGGAAGGAGGAAGGAGGAAGGGGGAAGAGGAAGGAGGAAGAGGAAGAGGAAGAGGAAGAGGAAGAGGAAGAGGAAGAGGAAGAGGAAGAGGAAGAGGAAGAGGAAGAGGAAGAGGAAGGTTTTTTCTGGCCTTAGCAGCAGAGGGAAGCCTGGAAAGCTTTGGATTAAGTCCTTTATGAATTTTCATTTCTGCACAGTGTTTAGGTACACATTAATACACAGAATATATATTAAATGGGTTGTAAGCAGAGTTGGTAATGCCACTAATAAAGATCCAATAAAGTTATTAACCTACGTGAAAAGAAGGATCATTCTTGTCTGTTAAAAGTTGTGATCATTCCCTCTGCCCATCTTTTAATCACTTGGCTAATTGCAAACCAATTTTGAGAGAAGAGGGAAGAACTCCAATACATTAAAGGTCCTGCTAGTTCTTTGAAATTTCATGGCTGAGTAGAGAATTGAGATGCATGTGAGCGTTCTGAAAATGATGGGAAGAGGCCAAATTTTGTCATGTCCAGTCTGTCCCTGGGCAGGTGGCTCAGGACAACCATGGTGTGTTTTGCTGATTGTCCAGGGGGGAGGTCAGAGGGCAGTGGGGGAATGAGGGGAGTTGCAGGGGAGTTGAGTTACCAGCCCAGCCTGTGTGTTGAAGTGAAACCACATTTCCTCAGTCTCACTGTTCATGAAACAGCTTCCTGAACGTGGGCAAAAGAATGTATTTTTCCCTTGTCTTAAGCATGAAGTCTCCTGAAATGTTTTGTCTCAAATTGGCTCGAAACTTTTAGTGTGCAGCAGATATTCAGAGCATAACATTTCAGCCCACACAGTTAAATCTGGCAAAATGGGAAGTGATTGAAAGTAGGGTCTGTCCAGGATCACTCAGGAGGGGACTGAGCTGAAAGGGACAAGCTCTGCTATTTGTTTCACCCATGCCTGGCGACTTCTGCAAAATGTCACTGAATTTCTGGCTATTATGGCCATCCTCCATCACAGACAGATAGATCTGAGTTTAAGCAATAGAAGTTGTTTACCAAAGCAGAAGCTGAACTGAGACCCTTCAGAAACCCAGATGTACTGCCTGTGGTGTTTCACTGGCAGCAGAACTGGAGTCAGGATATTGTTTTGGTTGAATTCTGAGTATGTAAAAGCAAATGTGCCAGAAACACCAGAGAAGGAGAGAGGAAATGGTAACAAAAAGCCTCAAGCTGCCAGAATCAGCCATGCACGTAACCCCAGCTGACCACAAAGAGGATGTTTTGGGTGTAGATGTGACCAGAAGAAGAGACTAAGAAGATAGGGAGAGGCTCTTTACATTTTGATTCACATTATGCCCAGAAAAAAATAAGAACATGACCTTACTCTGCTGATAAACAGGACTGAGTCAAAAACATTCAACCTAATTCTCAACTTCATTGCTGTCTTTCATAATGGAAACATTTCCCATGATCAGAACTATCAACTCTTTATGAAATACATATATATAACAAATAAGGCCACTTTGGACTAAGCATCACTTCACGGGCTTTTGAAAGAATTCTAATTCAGTTTTAGTTTATTCCCATTTGTCATGTTGGGTGAGATACATGTGATCAAAAGTAGATGCATGGACACAGACATTTTATCTAAGCCAGACTCTGGGGCTTTGTTTTCTGTTTTTTTTTTAATATCCAGGGTATAATTCTACTTATCTTAAAACAGAACTTTAGCGTAGGTCAGACAAGCGTCTCCTTAAAGATAATTTATTGAAGAACCTGAGGGTGGCCAGCTCTACCTTGTAGGCATCTGAATTAGGTGAAATTAATTCCTTCCCCACTGATCACCAGGTACATGGCACATAACTCCTATGCTGGAGTGGGTGGTCTGATCTTTCAGGCCCTGGGCTGAGTGACAGGGCTGTTTGCAAGTAGTTTCCATGAGCTCCCTGTAGTTTCCTTTGCAGCCAAATTTTAGCTTTTTATGCCTCAGATGGTGGTGGGACACTCCAGCTGTGACCATGTGCTTGTCTTTGTGCAGGAGATGTGTGTGATATGTCTCACTTCTCCATTTTAGCAACCCAGATGCTGACCCTGGGCACTGTTTTTCTCTCTGTGGGATGGCTGGTGCCACGGGGTTTGGAGTGCTGTCCCTTAACCCAGCTCTAGAGGCTTGCAAAAGAGGGAGGGTGGTGTGGTGGTGAATGTACCCCTGCTGCGTGGCAGGAGATCTGAGCTTGACTCTTCACTCTGCCACAAAAAAATATCACTGTTGATCTTGGGCGTGTTTCTTACACTCTCTGCTCCACCACAGTTCTCCCATCTGTAAAAATGTGAAAGATTTTTACCTAGCTGGCTGAAAACTGAGGACCTCATAACTGGAACTCAAGGAACCTAGAGGGAAACTCTGGTCTGGATTTGCTCATGACAAAGCATCTACTATCATACTTTCAGCCAGTGCCTGGCAGAGCAGCAACATTTAGGTTTCTGTTTAAATAAGCTCTTTCATCAGATGAAAGAACATACCAGGAACTGGTCAGCAATATTCTCTGCAGAGTGGCCCCTGGAAGGGGAGCACAGAGTGAGGAGTTAATGGCTTCCAGGTAAGGAGAAGGTGCAGAGCTGCAATGAGATGGAGCTGGGAACAGAGGACTGAGCCAGGGAGCTCCTCACTCCTGAGCAATCCCAGTCACCAGCTGCTGGGCACCTCTGCAGGGGGAGGACAAGGTGAATGCAGCCACTGCTCTTCACTTTGCTGGTGAATATTGAACAATAACCAGTGCCATAAAGCCTTTGACTTAAACTGGTATGAATCAAAGGCTTTGGTCAGGTTGGCCTTGGAATTGTTTGGGATGAAATTGATTCCTTTTAGCCTTTGAGAAGGTCCAATTTAAGCTGTTTAGCTGAGCAGTGTGGAAAATGCAGCAGTTTAGCTATTATGTGGTCAAACTGGAGAGCAGACACCATTTACCAATATTGCTGGATCCATAACCTCACATCCTCTTGGAAACACTTCTTATTACACTTTCTATGGCTGTTGTTGTGGCCACCAGTGATGAAAATCCAGCCTGTTTTATCCATCAGGTTTCTTGGCCTCCATATTTCTTATATGTCTTATACACCCCTCAGAACATTTGATGCACATGTTCACTGCAAGCAGAAACGTGTGAGTCTTGAGACAGCAGGGCAGGAAATGCTTTTGGAAGGTGTCAATGGCCTTATAGTTTATAAAGATAAATGTGGCATCAAAAGCTGTCATGAAAAAAAACCCCAAAACATTTCTGAGAGACTGATTGCTTGTGCTTTTAACCTTAGAGCTTTTTAGCCTGGATTCAGTAGCATCTTGTTTTACTGTAGATGTGTAAAGATTATATGAATATATACAATAAACTATTTTCTGCACTGGACAGTCTCTTTTGCCCATCCTACCTGAGGGATGGTTTCTTCCAGCAATACTGGAAATAACTGGTTTGTGAAGCCAGGATGGTCTGAAAACAGATGCTCATCTTTTTCCTCAGATACAGTTTATATCAATTTTCAGCTGCCATAAGATTATAAAGGGTATGAATTTGTGAGCTTTATACTGGCTGAGAACCTGACCTAAATTTTGGACAATGGATTATACAGACAAAGGAAAATGTTAATTTGGACTGCTTTCTGGGAGAAAAGAATGTTTCTCTCTTTACAGCTTCCCTTGGGAGCTGTGGAGGTACATGGAGGAGCAAGGAGATAAAACTGAGAAAGGAAAATTTGGGGCCACTGCTATTAAAGTGAGGTGTTAATCTTTCCCCGTGAGGACATGATGATCATTTCCCAGCAACATGCAGAGGGAAAAGAAAAGAGATGGAAATGGTGAAGTAATAGAAAAAGTATCTTGGTTCAATGGGCACTGGTTTCACTTGGGTATAAAATGCAGAAGAACAGGGGAAAACAAGTAAAACATGAGTCCTTTTCCAGAAGAAAATAACCATGTGATGTGATTCTGAGACTGGATTGCCAGCACTAATTGCTGCCTCAAAGGCATAAAACCCCTGCTTTGAGCAACTGCCCTCCTTGACAGGATGAGGACTTCTGCCTTACCAAAATGAGCAGGTTGGTTCCTTGGCAAGGAATTTTATGCCAGGACTGGACAGTGTGGAGAAGAAGCATAACCCTATCCTGGCAGATAAATGAGTCTGGGTGATCTTAGAGGCAGTTTCCATCCCTGTTTTCCCCATTTTGCTCAAACGTGGTTAAACCTCAAAGCAAAGCAGTCAGTATTTATCCAAACACTTCCATTCTGAAAAACTGGGCTTCTGGTGAGTTTTGCTGCCCTCCCTTGTGCTGATGGCTGGAAGTGCTGTGAGGGCACCATTGTGTGTAATGTCTCCTTACTCCCACTTCTGGTGCAACTCTTAGGAAATGCACAGCCATGCAAGGAAATAAAAATAAAAGGTCTTGTGGCTAGATACATCAGGTAAAGTCAGTCTGAGAGTCTACAGGAGGACCTACTTGAAGCTTTTTATCCTCGACATTGAAGCCAGACCCTGTCCCTGGTATGGATGTTGCTGGTACAGTGCTCATGACTCTCACACCTGGGGCAGACCATGGCAAATATGGGTGGCATGAGGGACATTGCCCTCTCCATGCCTTCTGCCCCTGCTGATGGAGGTGGGCTTTCCTCCAGAGCCCAAAGTCACAAGAAACACAAATGAATGTACAATTTTCAAAACAATCACCTAATTTCTGGAATATATGTATGAGGTTTTCTACTTAGGCTGCTGGAGAATCTGGAAAAAAAAAAAGTTTGACTATTAATTAACATGGATGGGGTTAAAATTAACAGTCTCTCCTGCAATAAAAACTTGGTTAAAATCATCAAAATGATCAAGTACTCCCAACACTCATGTCTGTCTTTATTTATTACAGGGTTGGGAGACATCAACTTAATCTCTGGCTTTGCCAAAGCAGGTCTCCACTAGAGACTGATAGTGCTACACTTCACAGTGCTTTGAATGAGCTGGGTGTGCCCATACCAGAGTGATCTCCAGCCTGACAAAGGCAACTTGTCTGTCCCATTCACAAATAGCTTTTTTCCAAGACTGATGGTTTGGTGCCATGGGGAATTGTCTCCTCCTTCCCAGAAATGATGACTTTTGTGAACAGCAGTCACTCATCCACAGCCAAGGACATGCTGTACCTAAATCTGGTTATGTGTCAACTGCATTAGAAGAGTTCTCACTTTTTGAAATGGTTTATTATTTAAATGTAATTTAGGTGATGTTTAAAACAACCAAGCTTCCATCTTGGCTGGGACCTTTGATCTCAGTGGAGCACCATGACAATGACACGGTGCTCTGAGGGACAAAGCTGCAAACAAACAATGGCCACGTTGGTTGGGCAGGTGCCAAGGAATGCTGACAGGGAGATGTGCCATGGAAAAAGAGCAGGAATAGCCTAAACATGTGTATTTGTTTGGACAAAAAAAAAAAAATCTATGGAGGAAAAATGGGTGTTATTGATGAAACATTGGCTGGGGACAGAGCTGGGTTAAATACCATTGCTGGCACAGGCTTTGGGTGTGTGCCCAAGAATAAGTCATGGGACCTCCTGCCCTGGTTCTCATCCCATAAAATGGAGATGAGGTAGAGGATAACAACAGCCCCTTTCCTTTATCCTGGCTTTATGTGTCAAACCAGCAATCCTGGGGGAAGGGGCTGCATCAAAGCACAATAGTGGCTTGTTCCCTTTTCATCATGGCTGTGCAGCAGACACAGGTTGTGCTATCCCAGGGCCTCTTTCAAGGTTGTTTTGCTGAGATCAGTATTTAATTCTAGGCTTTAGAAACAGAAAATGAAAAGGCACAACTGTTTAAAAGGTCAGATTGTCCACCTGTTCCGGGCAGGCTGGGTTTGTGATGTGCACTGCGTGGCTGTGACCATTTTGCCTGAGGTCTGAGATGTGAGTTCAATGGCAATTTGCAGAGCAAAGCAGTAGCTTGATTGTCAAGTCTCTAAAAGTTTGAGCTCAGCAAAACTTTACCTTCCTTCTGGGACAGCATTTTATTTTAAGGTTAGGTCATTTTTGTCCAGGACTTGCTTTCATGAGAAATTCTCTCCCAATTGGGAAGATAACTTATACCTTGTGACATAATGAAAATGGAGAGGATGAGTTCTGATTCTTGATTTTGTATTTAATTTTGTTTTGTGTAATAGGATCAGTAAGGTAGAGACAAAAAATGAGTTCACTCTTTCCTCCACTATACCTTTTTCTACAGGACAAATATTTATTTTCTTTAGTCCTCAAACGGAAGCAGCTCCCACAGTGAGAAAGAGCATTGTCTTTAAATTTTGAAAGGGAAAATTTCCCAGAGAAGGTTTTCTTCTTATTTTTTTCCTCTTCCTTAAAGAATGCTCTATTTTTGAAATAAAGAGACATCACAAAAATTTTAGTAGTTTGTTGCCACACCCTTTTTTCCTGTATTTGTGGGTTGGTCTATTGCATAGATTAAAGAATCATAAAGAGCATGAGCTGTTCTAAATTACCTCTGTGGAATGACTGTACTGGTGTTTGGAAGAAAACCGATGAAAATGTAAAATAGTTTTTCACTAACACTTATTTTAGAAACATTGATAATAAGCAAGACAAAGGTTACACTCTGTTCACAACCTGAAGTAACCTTTCTGAAAACTTGTAAGAGGATAAAAAGATCATATAGAAGAAGGAAAAAAGAGTAACACAAGTGAAAAAAATTGAAAAACTTCAGAAAAACCTCTTTTCAGTTAACCAAGATCAATGCACAAAGTCTAAAAAAAGCACTGCATATGGCTGATAAATTTCAATGTTATTTTGTTTCCATTTTGAAATATTATGGAGTTGTGCTAAGCAGAATTCTTGAGGCTGAAGGAAAACTCAGGTACTCCAAACAAATACCATTTGAAGTGAATGTTTTTTGGCAAGATGTTTCACAGTATGCATTGAAAAATTCCATCCAAGATATTTTGATACCTTGTTTTAGGAAAAGAAAATGCTGAGGATTCAAAGTAAAGTAAGACTGCGGGGGAAAGAAAATTAATCTGTTTTCTTGGAACATCTCTCAGAATGTTACAAATCCTTCAGAAATTTATGGGTAGCCAGAAGCATCAACTGAAGCCCTCACCATTCACCAGCCTGTTACCAAAAGTGAACATGAGAGAACATTTCCATTTCGTGGAAATCATCATGTATGATGATTTTATGATCGAGAGAGGTCAAGCTCAGACTAGCTCCTTAGGAATGCTGCTCTCCAAACTTCCCCAAAAATCCTCAGCATCCGGCAGCATGTTGTGTTTTGTAATATCCACTCATTAATCACCACCTTACAATATTAATTAATCCTGGCAACATCTTTGCCAGATGGGGAAAGTTAAGGCAAGATGAAGTTAAATGCCAAATCACAAGGGGATTCCCAGCTGGCTGTCAAGAAAACAACACAGAAATCACAGGCATTTCTAAACAATAGGTGAAGCTGGAATTCTGGAAATATTTAGACACATACCACTAAAAGCAGGAGATGATGAGGAGATGTTTCTGTTTCTGCTGCAGTCAGCATTTTGGGAATTTTCTCTCTTCTGTACCACAGAAAAGATTTATATGTCTGTGGCATATATTACAGAGCTGTAGGAAACACTGAAGCCCATTCAACATTTGGAGTGAGCACACTGAAAGTTGTCACACATTATCTGGGATTAGAGCAGAGTACCAGAGCCAGAACCTCCACTGCTGAAAGTTAATTGGTGAAACTTGATTTTATAGGCTGGCAAGATGCCAGTGTTCCTCAGCTGGAGGTCAGGAGTGCAGTCCTGCTCCCTGGCTGGGCAGAGGCAGGATGGGAGAATTTCAAGGCTGCTTCCATCCTTCATTTTGGGTGATAAGTTGTGATGTGTCTTTAGAGTTGGGGGGGGAGATGGAGAAAAAGCACAAAATTTCTTCCAATTTCCTGATTTAAAGGAATTTATGGAAAGAGCTGTAGAAGCCCTGGATGATCCAAAGGACTGGCATGGCCAGGAGAATCTCCTCCCCTCTTCCAGGCTTGGGCTGGATGTAGAGTTTGGCTGTGGATACATAGGAGGGACACAGTCACGTCTGCATGCTTGTAGGATGTTTTAGATTTTATTTTAAAAAGAAACTCAAATTAGTACTAATTAATAGTTCCCAAAGGTGCCTATTTTGCTCTACAGGCTGAGACAGACTAAAAGCTGACTTGAGTTCAATGGGATAAACCCCAGCCCAGCTGCTTCATCAGGTTCTGCTTCAGGGGCTCATTCCTCTGTGACCTTCAATCAGCTCTGATGGTCCAGCCTTAGGGTGACTGCCTGAATCAGCAGCAGAAGTAGAAATGCAAGGTTTATTTCCCAGCTGTAGACAACTTCCTCCTCACCTTGTCTGCAAATAGGAAGCGACAGGTCATAGGGCTCCTTCCTCCCTGGGGTCTTGTGAGACTATTGGGGCTGCCATCAGCATTGTGCCACCCTGTGCCCACAGGGACAGCATCAAAAATGATGGGGATGCAGCTGCAGCAGAGGCATTTCTGGCCCAGGTACCAGGTCCACACCAATCCTCCCATTTCTGTGTCACACCTGGACCAGGAGGAGAAAAGTGAAGCTGCCACATGAAAGCAGCAGGGGAAGGCTCACAAGGACCTTTCTGGAAAGCTGAAAACAGGAAATGTTTAATCAAGCTCTGAGGGGGAAAAAAATACTTTAAAAAAAAAGAAAAGTCAGTCTCTTTCTGAGCAGCCAGGATGTTTGTGAAATCCCTGCCCCGTTTATTATGATGCTGAGCTTCAGCTGGCTGTTTTATTAAAGGCAGCTGGGACACATTACTTACGCATTAACACTGAGCCAGCTTTCATTTTAAAACTTACCCGTTGCTGGGAGCTTTCCTTAATGCATTCCTGCTGCTGCCAGCTCCATAATCCACACCAGCAGCCGCAGGGGAAGATCACCTCTCCTCACCATACTTCTTATTTCCAGAGAAAGGGCTAATAAAAATCAGCCTGGCTGCTCAGGAGCGGGACTGTCCCTCTCCTCGCCGCGTCTCCGAGGTGGAGCAAAGCTCGGCGGTGCATCTGCCAAGAGGACATCTGCTTGTGGAGAAAACCCCTTCACACTCATCTGCAGCTCTCCCTTAATTGCTTTCCAGGGATGTGTTACAGCTTTTTGCAATGTAAACTGCGTCTCAGTACATCATAAATCACTGAGTGATGGCTCCAGTGGATGGGGTAGAGGTGGTGAGCCCGGCTGGGAGGGTGATGGGGAAGGAGGACAAACCAGGTTTGTTTGTGCAGCGTGGCAAGAGGGGTGCTGGGGTTTGGCAACCACTGCCTCTGTCCTCCAGCACATGTCCCCCAAGCACACAGGGCCAAAATGTTTTTCTCAGGGATCTGAGAAGTTCCTGAAGTTCCTCCAATTGTTCTGTCTAAAGAAACACTCGTGCAAAAGGAGAGAGGGAATGTGTCTCTCCTGTGCCCCTAACTCTGTAGCTCTGGGCATCAGGCCCTGCCTACCATCCCGGTCCTAGTCCTGAGCATAGCTCCAAATGCCCTCTGGGAACCCAAGTGCAAAATTCTGCTGTGAATTTGGGTCACAGTTTTGGGAAGGGGTCAAAGGAGTGATGTTCCTACACCCACACCCCTTCTTAGCTTGGTGTCAGGACAAGACTGGTGCCGTCACACAGCCTGTTGGGTGGTGCACATGTGTGGTTTTTAGCAGGTTTGTTCCTTAACTCATTTAGAACTCACAAGCAGACTTCAACTAAACACAACTGAAAGGCAGACATTTCAAAAGTATTGATCCCTGACAAGTGTGAATAAGCTGTGGGCTGGAGAGAAGCAGTTCTGTTAATGCCCTTGCTGATAGGCTGCACTGGGCTTCATTGGACATTGAGAACCCACACAGGCATGCTCCATTAAGTGGTTCAAGGGCAGAGGACAGTTCCATTCCTTATGCCTTATTAGTGTTCACCCTTCTCCCATGTCCAGGAAGAACCCCTTTTCTTTTACATGGGATAGCCTATGGAACAAATGGATGTGCTTCTTCCTAACATATCTTTAAGTTCTCGTGATGCTAGATGCTTCCTCATGCCATAAAAATATCAGAAGCCTTTTCCCCACCTCAAATCTCTTTGTGCCTTAATTTGTAAGGTCACACAACAGGTTCCTCCAATTAGTAACATCCATACAGAAAATGAAGGTGTTTCTTCCTGTAAAGACCTTTGTTTTGTCTTATGCATTTGCAGCTCTAGAAAGGACAAGTGTCTGTACCATTCATTATTTTGTACCATATTTCTTTATGCTTTGTCTCCACAGATAAAGGGCTTAAGGTTTAGTGCAGCAACACTCTACAGAGAGGCTAGATGCCTGGAAAAGCCAGAGGTACCAATCAGAGCCCTCCACAAGTTCTTCTTGGAAGGGAAACCACTGAACTACTGCAAAATGTTTATTAGGTTCATTAAACATTAGGTTTAGTAGTGTAGAGCTGTAAGCCAAAATGTGGCTGATAGGCATACAGAGACTTGGAAGATGTGTGTGTGTGTGGCTGTCTAATATTTCTGAAAACTTTCCTCACCAGGTCAAAAATCATGGATTGAGAATCCTTATGAACAATTTTGGTTTCACTGGATTAGCACTGCTCTAAGGGAAACTAGCTCTGTGGAAGACTTTTGAAGGTCCCCAAAGACTTTGAAGGTGGAAGAGGAAGGAGGAATGCTCCCAATCCTCCCATGGAGGCAGCTAAGGATGTATGTGTTCCCTCTCAATGGCCACTGGGGAGTTGACCTGAGCTTTAATGAAATGTCTCTCCAGCTTTGGAAAATGTAGAGAGGTGAAGGAACTACCCTGTAGACTTTCTTTTTGGGTAAAATTTCCCTTTGCTTTGGGTGCTGCTCAAGCAAAGGAGTAGGTCATGCTATGACCATCAGCCTTCATACAGAGGGATCTCTTTTACAATATTCTTTCAATTCCTCTGCCTTGAAACACCTTGTCTTCCTCAGCTCCTCCATTACAATGTCATAATACTCCTCTGAATAAAAGTGAACTTTGTTTTATACCATGTCTCCCATGTTAGCAGGGAATTAATTACTGGAGTTCAGTGTAGGAAGGAGCTCTGCACTTCATTCATTGCAGTTTGCTGTAATGAATTCAAGAGCAGTTGTGTCAGGCCCTGGGCTCAAGTAAATCTACATAACTGCACTAGACCAGGTGATGATCTGCCCTATTATTTTTCTTACGGTGCTGCAATTTGCCTGGGACACTTGGTTTAACATTTACATCCTGAGTCTTGCAAAAAGTGCCAGGGGAAATTTATAACCATGAGTTAATTAACCATGAATCAGTTAATATTTGGGCATGTGAAGTGCTATATACATGCAAGGGATTAAGCTGTCAGAGGGAACTTTGGTTTTAAATCTCTTAGGAAAGTTGTCACTTCTGGCAGCCTGCTGGTCTCCAAGTTAATGCTGTGCAGGGCAACTGCAGGAGAATTGATTCAGGGACAAAGTTCCTCTTGCTATTTATTACATTTTCTGGGTTTACTCTATGGGACTGCCATCCAAATAATTCTCCCCCTCTAACCTTGGGAACCTACCCAAGGCTTTGGTTAGGGGAGCAACTGATGCACAATGGCTGGGTGAGATTCATACTCCTGTGCTGTACAGGTCCTGTCAGCTCTGGAAGACAGACAGACACACACCTGTAAGGTCTGCACAGCCCCTGGTGTCTGCAGAGATCTTGGCAGCAACTGAGAGATGAGCTCTGCATAGCAGCAGGGATTCAGCAGTGAATTTTAGGGCCCATCTGCTATTGCTCCCTGTTCTGGCCAGTTTTGCTGGAAGATTTATGCTCTAATCAATCCCACATTTCATTTTTATCCTGAGCAGAGCTGTAAGGAGTTAGTGCAGTGACCCTCTGACACTGCCTCTGTCCCTGCTGGCATGCTTTACCCCAGCCCAGAGATGCTCCATAGATGCAGGCAGAGGTGTGCATCTGCACATTAAAGCCAGTTCCTTACATCCCCTTGCTGCTGGGATCTTTGTGCTTCCACAGGGGCTTTAAAACAGCTGCTGAAGCACTTGGGTGGCTGGGTGGATGGAGAGGGACAGAGATGTCAGTTTTGTGTCTGGCTGACAAACTGTACTTGTATTGGGGTAGCACCAGCTATTAGGATAATATTAGCATGCCTTGTCATCAGGGCAAAGATAAAGGCTAGGGTTAAAGTAGGAGGGTTTTTTTTTTAATCTTGTCCCCAGTGATAAAGTCTGGCTTAATGGTGCTGTTTGCAGAGCTCTGACTGTGGTCAATGAGCAGGAGGAGGAGAGAGACATCAAAATGAGTTGGTAATCAATAACAGAATCACAGAATTATTTGGGTCAAAAGAGACCTTCAAGATCATCTAATTCCACCCCCCTGCCACGGGCAGGGACACCGTCCACTAGGCCAGGTTGCTCAAAGCCCCATTCAACCTGTCCTTGAGTCCTTGCTGGGACAGCAGCTCTGGGTGAATGTGCCCAGCAAACCTCAGGAGTCACAACTCTCTCACCCTCTGCAGGGAAACCCTGCCCTGTGAAACCCACTGAAGCAGCTGCAAGGCATTTCAGCTCCTTGCTGGGACAGGGTCAGGCTGCAGGTGACCTGCTGGGGCCAGGAAGGGATTAGGAGCTGTGGAGAGCACTGCTGGTGAGGCTGCCTGGCCCTGCTGGCGCTGCAGGACCTGAGCACTCAGCTGTCCCCAGGCTTTGGCAGGCTCGGCTGAGCTTGAGGATGTTGACGTGGCTGCTCCAAGCTCCCCGAGGTGGCAACAACTGTGTTTCACACAGCTTCAAAGAGCCAGGTTTGATAGAACAAACTCATTTTTTTTCTGCCTGCTTGAACCTGATGAATGTCCTGTAGGGGCAGCAGTTGGTGACAAACAGTGACAGTTTGCATGAAGAAAATGAGCATGGATGGAGTGTTAATAAAGCTCTGCTAGACCCATTTAAAGCAGGCACTTTCCCAGAGCTGAGAGCTGACTTTAAGTCACTTAAGGTGTGTAACCAAAGGAAGGAATGGAGCTGAACTTCCCTGTCTATGATAACCCTCTCTAAAATATTGGGAGAAATAAAGTCTGTATAATGATGTGCCATTATTCAGGGGCTCTTGCTAACAGTTTTCTCTGCTCTGCAAGTCAAATTCCAAAGCCTTATAATATTTTATGGGCAGAGAAGCAGAATAATATCAAGAAGGGTATTTTTTTGCTGGGAGATGGTTTTACAGTTACATATGGGTAGGCAAATGCCTTGGGTAAAGTCATGACACCCACCATGTCCATTCCAGCACACCAGCACAACTATTAACCATATTTCCTGTATTAGTCAGTCTTTTGGGGCCCTGTCAGGTTGATTTTACCACAGGGAATAGTAATTAATGTTTCCTCCCAGGCTAAAGAGTATATTTATCCCCGTTCTCCTCAAAGTACTACATGAAGCATTAACATCTCAGAGACTACTTGAGGATGATCCAGTGTTATTTATAATGCAGCCATTTTAACAGAAAATGCAGAGTTTTGGCTGTAGGAGGCAGATTTCTCAGTATTTCTGCTGTCTGAAAGCTTGAGCAATGCAAAAAATCACAGGACTTGTGAAACATAAGGCAGATGTTGCCCTGTTTTTCTGCATGACTACTGACACTGACATCTGGGGACTGCTCCCAGGGCAAGAGGCTGCTCCAAGGGCAGGGGTGGAAAGGCCCAGCTCTTGACATGGCAGTTGTGAAAGAAGCACAGAGGTGGCAACTTCCAGCATCTCCTCCAGTTGCTCTCCAGTATCTGTCTGCAAATGTAGACAGAAAGCCTTGTGGGGAGAACAGGCTGCCATTTACTTTATTTTTCAAAACATTTACTCTACTCCAGCACCTACCACACCATCCTCTTTTGCACCAGATGGGAATGGATGAGCTGAGCTCTTGGCATGACCATAGTGTGAATGTTTTCATGCAAGCATAAGAACAGCACACAGAGAGGGAGATGGATAGCTACCCAATAGGTTTTCCCCAAAACAAAATAGTTATTAATGATTCTACAAATTCCCCTCAACACTAATTTCCTGTTTCATGCGATAGGTGAAGAATGTCAGTACTTTGTGGACTTCAGGACTCATTTTTTGTCCTTGGTTCCAAGTCCCTGTTGGACCAGATACCTATAACATCTTTGTGATTGGATGCAAGATGTTTACTTCTTGTTCCAACACGTAGTTTCTAACATTTTGCCTCCCTTGATTCTAAATCTCTCAGGTGCCAAGAACCTGGAATTTCACCCAGCCCATGTAGGAGGTGGTTTGGCATCCTCTCACCCCACACCCCTCAGGAGCAACCTTACTGGAAGAAACAAAATTGTATCAAAAAGAGATTAGGATCAGATCAGCTCAAGGCAATTTCCCTGGATAAAACCCAAACAAACAAGCAAACAAAAAAAAGAGAAAACATTATGAAGTTAGCTCTAGGGTGAGCATAACAACTGATTGGCAGAAGTCTCTGGCTACAGAAGGGTTTGGGTTATGGTGCTTTCATTAGTGTGACTGATGGAATTGCAGAGAATTCCCATACAGAGCCATGAGGCCCAAGCAGGCCATTAACACAATTCCGCTGCATTCTTCTTAAACCCTTTAGGCTGTACTGTTGTGGAGGCCCATTTCTTTCTCCAGTTTCATTTCACTGGGAGTGATTTTGCAGGAGCACCTTCTGATTTAGTTCAGCATAACCCAAAGTCAGGCGGTGGTCTCCTGAAGGAACACTTTAATTTCTCTCACAGTCTATCCCCTCATGCTCAGTCTGTTGGCAGCTCAGAGCATGCACATGTACATTTCTTATGAGATCTCTGATGACCACAGGGAAAAGGTCCTGGGAGATGCTAGAAATACATGTGCTGTATGGAAACTATATCTCACCCAGGTGCACAGCTCTTGAGAAGCCTGAGCCTCTGAGGAACTGAAAAACTCTCTTTCCTGCGTGGGAGGAAAAGGTTTTGCAAAGGTTGGGAACAGAAATGCTTAAAACATAGACAAGAAATAGGTATAATTTGCCTGTTGCTCCTTAGGCTGTTGGGTTTTACAGGCACATTGATATAAAAATCAATTAAAATTCATCTTCCACAATAAAATGAAAGGGGCAATTAAAACCCACCCAAATAAACCCCAACCATCAGAAGCTATCTACATAAGAAATTTGCTTTATTATTGCAGCAGTGGCAAATCATGCCAAATAAAATTTAGCCTCTTCTGTTCTGGCCACTGCACAGAGAGATTGACAGCCAAAACTCAGTACAAGGAACATGCAACCTTCATATCCAGAACACCACAACACACATTTTCCAGCTGATTTTCTCACATGAAAATAGTAGCCTCAAAATATTAAGCAACTCAGTGACATAAACCCAAAAGGCCATGCTAAAATCAGAAATTAAATACTGCTGTGCTGAATTCTGACCCAGTTAGGAGGTGCAGAGGCTCAGACACCTCACAGTGATCAGCAGCTTCTATAGATGTGTTTCCAAATAAAAACATAACCCTGCACAGAGACCTCCATGAAACCTAACTTCTCCATGAAAACATACCTCCAGCACAGAGAGGGTGGGTGGCTTATTTAGTTTTTGCAATCAGGAGATGCTTCAGCTTCTCTCATGCACACACCTGCCTTTAGTTCCTTTCTGGATGCAGCTCAGCTGTGTCTTCACTCAGGTGCACTCTGCTTGTTAGCAACAGCAGCTCCTCTGTCTGCTGCTGGCATCATCTTGCTCCTTCCCTCCAGAGCAGCAACAGCTGTTTCCTCTGCATGTATGAAGTCTTTACACTCCCCAATAACTGCTAAATACCTCTAATTGCCCATGTAATAGTCTCGGAGGGAAGGACATGAGCTGGATAATTCCCATCTGTGGATGAAAACTCTCACTCCTCACTCTTATGAAGCTCATAGTGGCTCCTGGTGAAAATGAGTTTGTGACTTGTTGGAGAAGATGATCCTCCCCGGCTAGGAGCCTGTATCTTACTGATCTGGGGAACAGCATATGAAAATGGCAAATGTAGTGTTGCTTATCAAAAATTAATCCCTTCCTATCACTGATTTTCAGCTGAACTACAAATTATATTTTGTATTTCATATCTCTGTGTTGCTTCCTCTTGCATGAATTGGCCTAGTGGCTTCTTTGAACACAGAGCAATGTCTGACATCCAGAGCATGCAGTGTCAAGGAGTTCCAAAGTTTAACCAAAGAAGCCTTTTCTTGTGCTAGAACCTGATATTTTTGTGTGGTCATTAATTGTTCCTCTATCAGGAGGGGATCTACTTATTGTGGACACTCCATATATTACTCTTGAGCTCAGAAGTTTCCAAAACCTCTTGATTTGTCTCTTGTAACTCAGTAGCTGTGGAAACCATCAGCTGATTGACTCAGTTGCCCCACTTCTCTGAACTGCAGGAGAACTATTACTGCTTATTTTTCTTTGTTTTTTAAAAAAATTATTCTCTTTTTTTAATAATGATTTACATGCTAATTCTCAATTTAATGCTTAAAAATTTAGATGAGCCATTCTCTTAATCCTTTTCTATACTTTGCCTTCCTCTTCCAGCCTCCCGAGGGTCTTGACTTGCATTTTGAGAAACTACTGCACAGCATTTGAGACAGTAGGCAGTATCCTTAAATTGCCTTTTATAAGACTGAAACTTTTATTTATGATCAGTTTGTGGTTTGAAAAGGAACTGTGCATCTCTTCAGCAGGTCTTTCACAGCTCATAGAGCAGCATATCAACATCAGTGAGCTGAAGTTTACCAAGTCTTAGGAGATCAGTGAGTCTTAGATGTGCTTCAAGCCTTGCCATCTCACTGAAATGTTGATGTTTCTGCATTGGAAAGAGCCAGGAAAAGCTCAGTTTCATGTTTTCCTTGTCCTTGATCTTGTTCTAATACTTATCCAGGTTTCAGAGATTTGGAAACAGGTACAGAGACTTGGGCTGCATCAGAGGACAAATCTTGGGCAGAAACTGAGCTGGGTTCTGCTTTCCCTTTCCTTATGCTTTAAACCCAAGCTTGGACCTTACTGAAGGTTAAGAAACAATTTGCAAATTGTTAACTGAGGAGTGTTGATTAATATTGCATTTCACAGAGGAACTGGAAGCAAAGTTGTTTCCAGGCACAATTTAACAAGGAGGTGAAGGCGAAAGGAAACTGCACACCATCCATCTTGGATCTTAAAAGTCTTAAATGCTAACAAAAGCAGAGGAATATAATAGGCCACATTAGGATTTCTATTTCATACCTCATAACCTGGCATCTCTTTTTGGGAGTAATGACATATCTAATACATGGCAGAAGAAATCATTGTCAGGTAATCCAGCTTTGAAGCAGAACAAACAGTGAGAACAGCATCAGAAGCTTTGAATAACAAAATATTCCTACCAAGGAATGCCAGTGGAAACACGCTCCTTCTGCAGGTCTGTTCACTGCTATTTATTCAGCATAGGCTGTGAATAAACAGTAGAAAGCTAAATGGCATTAAACTTTGGTAATGACAGACAGCAGAGATAGGATGTACAGGTTGGGATTCCTCTGTAGCCACATGAAGCAGGAGTAATTAGAACTGGCTGGACAATTGCCAGCAGCGTGTTCTCATTGAGAAATAAAATCCTGTTACAATGCAAGGACTTAACTAAGTCACACAGTAACTTTGAAAGTCTTGTGCTGGAGAAAGGACCAAGTTCTCAGATTTTCAAAATGAACCTCAGACAAAATAACCCATGAATTTTTTTTGTTCACAAATGATGTTTTGGTAAGAAATTTTAAGCTATATACTTGAAAATGAAAAAATTCCCAACCAACTGACATTGTGTAATCAATCCTAAATGCTATTTCTTTCATCAAAGAAGATTTCTCTGTTTACTGAGCAGTGGAAAGGGAGGGAGTATTTTAATGTGGCATGAAGACAGATGTCAGCCTCTCAAAAAAGATTAATCTCCACTGTCAGTGGTACCCAGGCCAGGGAGCAACCTCTGCCTCCAGAGAAATTCAGTGCAGACAGTTTTGCATCTGTAACATTTAGGGCAACTTCTAGGAGCAAAATGTCTGAGTCCATGCTGTGTGTCCAGGCACAGAAATCTTTGTATTGTTGAGGGAGGTGTCTGTGGTTGTACAGGGCAGTATTGGATGTGACCAGTGCCCTGTGGCCAGTCATGATCAACTGCTGCAGTTCAACGCTCACAGAAAACTTTAATTCTCTCCTTAGATGACAGATCTTGTTGCGTGGGGGATATGCCCTGGAAGCTTTCTGGATGCATCATCTCTGCTCAGATCTGAGCCCATTGCTTCTGAGCTAATTACAGATACATTGTATAGTGGCAAACACCTGTAGTTGTTCAGAATACTGATGACCTCTCCAACTTATTTTCCTGCTGATCAAAAGCTTCTGGAAAATACAACCAGATGTCAGGTTTATCTGTTAAAGGAAATGGATTTCAATCTTGCCTTTTTTACCCAGTACTCTGTTGCATGAAAGCATACAGCCAACAGCCATGAAAAGAAAGGCTCATCATCATGATGACATGATTCTTCTAATTCTGCAGGCAAACCAAAATACTGATATTCATTTAACTGACTGGAATGAAATTTTTGCTTTGTTTACAAAAGAGATTGAGACAAAGCACTTGCCCTGGTTTACATGGTAGTGTTACGGTTTAGGCTTTAAAATGTCTAAAGAATTATCTAAATGTAGCTACAGAGTGAGAATGATTTAATTTCAGTTAATCTGTTTAAAGTGAGAATAATTTAATTTAACTTAATTACTTTGAAGACAAGGTCTTTTCATACTCCATCTAAAGTTAGGCAGCTCCAGAGGATAAATCACCCCATCTGTTGCAAAGCATTAAATGCAAAACTGTGTGAAGGTTTCCTTTGAAAGCATCAAAATAAAGTATTTCTGTGTTTAGCCCAGTTTTTTAATAGCTTCATGAAAGCAACACATTGAAAAGAAATTAGTCCCAAATTAGACGGTTGATAGGAATCAGCACTTTTAATTAAAAACGTTCCAATGGAAACCCCTTCCTTGTCAGCCATTCAGAGCTGCTTCCAGCAGCTGAAAAGTCAGGCACTATGGACACTGAAGCTGCAGGAGCAGTGTGGATGGTGTGTTTATGCACACAAATGCAGCCTTGCATGCTGCCCCAGCGGGGCATTTCCTGCGATGGTGCATGTGCAGCAGCACTGCCTGCCACACCACCCTCTGCCATGGGATGAGCCCAGAAAACATGCCACTCTGCAGAAAACCTAACTTTGTGCTTGTGTCCCTGTTTTTGAGCCCTCTGGGGCTCCAATCAGGTCATGCTTGCGAGCTTTGATCTGCAAGACTGGAGGCCAGAGACGCGGGTCTCTGGTGGAAGCCGACATCCTCTTGATGGGCCGAGTCAGAGAGCTGATGCTTGGGAAGAATGCCAGTTGTGACAACACATAATGCAATGATGAGAATTGGCACCACTACAGTGCAGTGTGCTGCTTGTCCCTGACAGCAATCCTGAAAGTCATTTATTCATGGAAAGTACACACAAAAGCCATAATTGGACCATATGGCTGAGCCGTTCCTCTGGTGTTGCTCAGCCGAGCTGTAGAACTTTTCTCTTGCAGCAGAGGAATGACTGGAAGGGTCAGATCCAACCTGGAGGATTTCCACTTTTAAATTTTTTGTTAGAATTTTCTCTTACATCTCTATGGAAACCTCCCATTATTGGCTTTCTGGGGGAATAAAAAAGGTTATATCTTTGATCTCAACCACAGCCCACATGGTCCATAAAACCTGGAAAGCTGCAAGACTGGGATTCAGTATCCCAGAACAGGGCAGCCATTCTTAATACGTCTCTATTTTTAACATCCTTGTCCTGGGCAAGCTACAACACTCCAATGACTCATATACAACTTAGTGCAGAGGAAAATACAGTTTATCCATATATATTTGCTTAACTGACTCTGAATAAAAGTATGAACAACTCAGGGAGCTAAATGGGGTGGAAAGCTCATGTGAAAAGGGAAGGTCTGGGAGTCACCCCCCCATGACATTCACTGTGTTAGTCTCAGAGAACAGCAAGTGCTATGAAGAGAAGTAATGAGAGCTGTTTGTTTCAGGTAAAATGTGGGACATTTCCAGTTCTCTCTGCTCTGGATGCAACTCTGGGAAACATTTCTGCAGTCAGCAGGGTTATATCAGCAGAGACATGGTGGAGGTGAAGGGAACTGACACTTTGAATTTCATACCTGTTTTACATACCACTGAAAACAGATATAAAGCCAGTGAGAGACCACATCTCAGACCTTGTTTGCCAAAAAAACTTGAATTTTGTGCATGTTCTGGTTTCATGGCCATCATGGTTGTGTCAACATCAGCACCTAGTCTTAGGAAATGTTTATGTCTTAATTTTTCAGGTCCTGAGCATCTTATAATCAATAAATTATTATTTTCACAGAACAATTCAGTGAGGGAAGGCAACACAAAATGTATTTCTGAAGGCTACAAAGGTTGATGGTGAATGGATGATGGTGTCCCTCAGTTACCCAGTAAATTTTTAGTACAGTTGGTATTGATTTCCGTCTCCTGGTTTCCATTTCAATGCCTGAATCATGAGAATGAACTTTATTTACCTGTCTTTTATTTCCTGACCCTTTTTTACTCTTCATTGACCCACTCTTCTCACCATTATGCACAACAAAAATTATTTCTTTTTAGGCAGAGAAAAATCTATAGGTGTGACAGC
This sequence comes from Hylia prasina, assembly GCA_013397195.1. Classification (NCBI taxonomy): domain Eukaryota; kingdom Metazoa; phylum Chordata; class Aves; order Passeriformes; family Sylviidae; genus Hylia; species Hylia prasina. The sequence continues at coordinate 574,632 of VYXD01010597.1, read as the reverse complement.
TGGTTCCAATATTTGGAAATTCCAAATACTGGTAACATTTATCACAAATTTTGGATTTCCTTCCAAGAAAACCCAGGAACCTGTGCATTTTTTTCATTTTTTTCACTGAATTCCTCCTCATTTTTGACCAACGATGTACAGGATGTGGTTGGGGTAGAAGACAGAGAAATGTCAGTACCATTTCAAGTGAAATCTTTGATATCAGTCTACAAAAGGCAGGCAGATGGGGCTTTATCCTTCTATAAGACAAGACAAAAGCTTTTTTATTTTTATTTTTTTTTTAAATCCTTCTATAGGGTATATCTAATTGAAGAAGGTCTGTGCTAAACATGGGCCGCCTCATGCCTTCAGCCCTTTGGACTCTGCAGAGACAGTCCCAGCTCAGAAGTGGTGGTGGAAATGTCTTGTTGACATATTTCATTCCTGTCAGCATTTTACAGAATAGGCCACTGATTTTCAACCAGTGAGCAAGCATGGTTTGTCTGCCTGAGCATCAGAGACACCAGAAGGCCCAAGTATTTGTTGGTGTGGCTGGTGTCTTGATTTCTTTTGACACCTCACATGTTTTTATGGTGGTGGGTGGGGAGGGCACCTCTCCTGCTCTGTGGGAAGTTCATCCAAAGTGAGGAAGGATGAGGAAAGCTTCGATCATTGGGTGCCGTGCAATCCACAGCCCTTACCAAAGCAGCCATGGCTCTGCTCCTGAGGGGCAGGAGCAGTGCTGGGTTTATCAAATTATAGCTGGGTACAGCTCTTCAAAGGAATCCTCGTGGCAGTCACAGCAACACCATGATCAGTCAGGATTTATGAGTGTCTGGCAGCTTCCCTGCCAGATGTGCCTGCCCTTTGTTTTTGGCAGGAGCTGGAAGCTGTCCATCCTGAAGCCAACCCACGCAGAGGGAGTGTGCAGAAGAGACAGGTTCTTGGAAAGGGAAACCAGGCATTTTGGAAATGGCAGAGCCCCTGGGCACTGCTCAGATGTCTCATCTGCCTGTATCGAGCTGCATCTGCTCTTTACAAGCTGCAGGTTTCACTGATGTGTAGACGGATGTTGTGAAAGGCAGTTGTGGCTGGGATTTGCTGGGGCTTGCAGGTGGTAGTAAAATTTTGGAGAGATGACAGCAAGTGATGTTGTAGTTCAAAATCTTAGAGAAATAACTGCGATAGTTATGGGGATATAAAACGCTCAAGATCTGTTGAAGCTGGTGGAAAAGTTCCCATTCATATCTTGGGGACAGAAATAAAATGGGATTCAGTGATTCCTGGTAATATTTGTTGGCTGAAAGGAGCCACACATGTAATTCATTCTGCATTAATTTGAGGTTCTGGTAGAGAAATCCAGTCCACCTGCCCAAGGCATGTTGAGGAATAATCCTCCTACACTGGGTGAAAATGTCTCTTCAGAGTTAGTGAAGCCACTTCCCTCTGGGCTGGGCAGATCCTCACATTGTAGAATTCCTAAGTATCTTCCTCTCCCTCTCCATAGGAGATGCACAATAATTTGCTTTAGGAAGCCTGGTTCACCTGACCCCTAAAATGTACAGTTTCTAAGGGAAGCGAAATCCATTTCCCGCAGATTTCCCCCATTCCTTGGGGGAATTTGGGTTTCAATGACTTCAGCTAAGTTTTATCAGCCAGTCATGGAAGTGACTCTGCTGAAGCCCATCCTAAAGCAGTGCTGCAGGAATTGGGAATCAGAGATGGTGAAGTCAGAGTGAAAATTGTTGGAAGCAATTTCATCCTGAAAGGAGATTCACAGATACAACTTTCTAGCCTTCTGGATCTTTTGTTTCTTTGGTTTGCTGAAAAGTTAATATAAACAGACGAAAAATGTAAATGGGAGCGAACTCTGGAAAAAAGCATAGCCTGGGGAGGGTGTAGAGCAGGAGGGGACATTCTTTGGTGGGTATTTAATTCTCTTCAATAGAAATCAGCAGAGAGGTGAGGAGAACCTTCCCTTCATGTTCCCAAGCTGTGAACTGATGAGAGACTGTCATCACAGATCACTCTCTTGTTAAGGCCAGAGCCATCTCCAGGCACAAAACCCAAGAAATCCGGGGTGTCCAGTCCCTGTGGGAGAGGCAATGCAGGTCTGACAGCTCATGCTTTTGTGATGGTCAAGAGGGCTCAGTCTAAAGGCACAAAATAAGTGATTTTAGATAATCCTGGACTCTACCACACAGCTTGAAGGACTAATTGGAAACAACTGAGTTTGGAGGCAGACCAATTCCTATCCATGCTTGGCTGTAAACCCCTTTCTAAATGCAATTTCTTGGACAGGTGGGCCATAGAGGGGTCTCACCTGCAACATCTCACCATTGTGTATCTGACTTTCCTTTATATGGGGGCAAGAAATCTGGCAAGCAAATGATAGCTGGAGACGTAAACTCCCAAGAATAGCAAGTTTCATCCATTTCACACTCAAATCACTTCAAATCCAGATGGTGGCTAAATGACCTTCCTCATGACATTTGTCATCAGCAAATAGAAAGGTGATAAAATCCACAAGCCCATCAATATTTATCATTGCTGAAGTGTGAAGAATTTGCAGAATCTGTAAGGAGGATGCTGCTTACATCCCTTCCATTGGCCAAAGAGAATTCACTGAGCAAGGATATATATTAGTTATTATCTTTTAAATATTCTAGACACAATATTAATTTGATTGGTGGCTTAAAGGGCTTGTGTTGCCCTGGTTAATTTTACTGTCCTCTGTCCTCATGACTGAATTTTTACTCTGGCCACTTGTAATACTACTTAAATGTAGGCTGTGGGAACGTAGATTTGGTGACTCAGATTAGACCCCTGGGGTAAAATGCAGAGAATTCAGAAATGAGAAATATTTGTGGAAAATCTGAGCCATGAAACCTCTAGCTCTAACTGTGGTTCTTGCTTCCAGGTGTGAGGAGGGGCCAGTTCCAGCCCTCCTTTCTGCCTGAGTCCAAGTCTTAGAGTGGTGAAGGTCAGAAGACTAAAGAAGTATAGAAGTATGCTTTTAATGTGGTTCCCTCTCTTGCTTTATGAAAGGCTTTTGCTGGATACCCAGAGGGCACACCTTAGGATGGATCTGTTCCTATGAAGCCAAACACCTGAGATCCTGACAAAGGTGATGTGGATGCAGAGAGATATGAAGAAAAATAATTTCCCCCTTTGGTCCTGGAGCAGTGTTAAAGAGTAGCTTAGTCTTGGCTGATAATGATTCTCCCACCAAACCATGCAGCAGAGCATGCATAGTATAGAAGAGAGATGAGGATGATGAGGGTCCCAGAGCACCCACCTGCTTTTGGAGAGAAATTTAGAAACTGCAGACCTGAGACTGCAAGAGTCTTCCCTCAGTATCTGTGTACCCATGGGCAATTTTTGTCCTCATGTGAAATCAAGCACAGCTCATAGTAAAATATAAATGCACCCACACACCCACAGAGGGAAACCTGCTGATCTGAGCACTGACTGTTGGTGTCAGTGACCATTTCCGTGTCTGAATTGCCATTTGCATCCTCGGGGGCTTGAAAAGGAGCCAGGAGCCTCCCTCTGCAAGGAGTGATGTGCCTTGCTGGCCCTGCTGTGGCAGTGGCAGAGGTCCTGGCCAGCACCAGCAGCTGCCACCAGCCCCTGGCCATCGTGCTCCTGCTCTTTCCACTGTGCAGGGCAGGGAAACACCCCAGCAGAGTTAATGCCAAACCACTCTTTTTCCTGGTCCAAGGGCTGCCAGGCTGGACTTTGGGGATGATGGGCTGTGTGAAAGGTACTCCTGTCCTCTCCACACAAAGGCACTTATCAGAGCCAGGAGGTGGGAAGGGGGAGAGTTACTGTACAAACAGGCATTCAAGATTAAACTGCTTTTCATCTCTGGAGCAGGAGCTGGCCTTTCAGCCTTGGGATACAATAAGGGCCTGTTCTGATTGTATCTGTTCGGGGGCCGTGTACAGCCAAGGGTTGTTTAGCAAGGGCAGGCTGAAGTTTTTGGGAGAAATGAATCGAGCTACCAAGTGCTTTGTCCTCCTGGGGCTGGAAACTGTTACAGTGCTAATGGAAGTGATTACCACGTGTTTACAACCACAAACGGGGTGTTTGCATCATAGAATTTCTCTTCTCCTTGGAATTTGTGTTGTGAGCCTTTTTCGTACCAAACTCCTGCTTCTCATGGTTTGTCACTGCTTGTTGTGCCCTGATCTTGCTGATAAACCCAGTATTTGATAGGGTGATTAATGTGTCTGAAATCACTTTGCCAGCTCTGGTGCCTTTCTTATGAATCATGCAGCATTCAGTGCTTCCTGTAAAACCTAAGGGATGGCAGGTAAACAATGAAAAATCTCAACCTTCATTGAAAAAAAAACCCTAAAAATTTCCCAAAGGCGTAAGCAAAAAAATTTGATATAAATAAAATAAAATAAAATAAAATAAAATAAAATAAAATAAAATAAAATAAAATAAAATAAAATATCACAGAATCATAGAATCCTAGAATGGTTTGGGTTGGAAGAGACCTTAAACATCATCTAATTCGAGCTCCCTTGCCATGGGCAGGGACATCTTTCACTAAACCAGGTTGCTCAGAGCCCCAACCAATATCGAACCTGGCCTTGGACACTTTCAGGGATGGAACGTCCACAGGTTCTCTGGGCAATCTGTGCCAGGGCCTCACTATTGTCAGAGTAAAGAATTTATTCCAAATATCCAACCTAAATCTACTCTTACTTGGTTCACTAACATGGAACACCTGATGGTGAACACCCTGAGAGCTCCTTGTGATCCAGATCATGCCATAAGATCCGTGGAAGAGAAATCATGGATTGCGCTGCAGTGATGATGACTCTGGACCAGGAGGACTCAGGGGTTCTCAGGCAGCTGTGCCACAGCTTTTGGAGTCACCACACATCCACTTCACACCAATGCTCAGCTGCCTCATTCAGTGCAAATTGCTCTCCTCCTCCTGTGGTGGGCTGTCTTCTCCCAGTGCTGATTTCAAAACCCACAACGCAGTCAGGTCCCTACCTGCAGTTCTGCCCCACCTCCCTGCAGAGGAAAGGGGCACCTTTGCACCTGCCTGTGTCCTTACTCTGCCATTATGTGCTGTGTTAGTAACTGATGCTAAGAAATGGGCAATTTCTTCTTTTACTGGGCCGAATTATGATTATACCCTCCTAAAACAGCATCACTGCAAAAATGTCAGCAGGTAGTGAAGGAATTTGAGGTTGCTCCTGACATGAAGTATTTTAATTTGTTTTTGACGTGGTTTCAGACTCTAACTCCATTGTTCTGGTTTAACTATACCTTCCTCCAAATTTGCATTGCAGGAAATAAAAAAAAAAATCTTCAGTTACTTAATTCAAAGCATGTTACAGTGAGTTGCCAGAATAAACCTGTACTGACTTGTGGCTGAGTTCAGTGCTCACCCATATTGACCAAAGAGGTAAATATAGACCAAGTTGAAAAAAAACCAAAGAAAATAGTGTCCTTCTGGGACAATACATCTTTATATTGGCCAGAAATCTCATGTCAATTTTTCTTATACCCTCAGAAGGGAAAAACTGGAAAACAATGAAGAGAAACAAGCACATTTTTAAAGATGGGAAAGATATAATTTTTAAGGCAACACAGTAATTTTTCTGATTTCAAAACCACTTGCCTCATTGATTTTTGATCCAAACCACATAAACTCCACATAAAAAAATACAGCCTATCCCTATAGGGCATTTGAAAATATACACTCTTTAGCTCTTTTCCTTTGTCAGTATAGCATGTGTCAGTGTGGAAGAAAAACATCAGAAATAATAAAAATTCTAGGAGGGGATTATCTTCATTGGTCCAGGAGGTGCTGTGGAATCCCATAGCTGGGGCTGAATTGTGGTCTCAGGCAGATGATGGGGAAGTCAATAGGGTCTTTGTCCCTCGTTTCAGTGAGGTTTTTCATTTGCTCTGCTTCTGCCAAGGATCATCACATGAAGTGTGTTGCTAAAATTATGCTAATATACACACTATCACCATGGTTTTGAGGATTTTTCTAGGCCTTCTGATTTGTCTTTCATATTGGAGTCAGAATTTTTACTTTCCCATATTTTTTACTATAAACAACAGCTTTGTTTTCCTGTCCTTCGTTGTTTACCTATTTTTAGGTAGGTGGAGAAAGTTGATTGACAGTTGCCTTGACCAATGTGGTTTGGGAGGTGGGATTTCATCCTCCAATCCACAGGCACCTTTGGAAATGTATAAAATTGAGTTTTGTAAATAAACTTGGGCTTTTCCTGCTTTGCTCATCACTGTGCCCTCATGAAGTTCTTTTGTGTCGTGTTCTGGCAACACCCTGTAACCAACAATTTTTTACCATCTGATCTCAGTCTCCTGCAGCTGAACTTCCCCATGTTAGTCCAAGCTGGGGACACTTACACCCAAACCTAGCTGACAGCAGCAGCAGAATTCCTCATCCACAGACCTGGGCTTTCATTTCGGCCCATCAAAATTCAGTGTCTCCTCATTTCAATTGCTTTCCCTGTGTCACTGTGATTCCTAAGTAATTCTTCCATTACAATAACATCTCAGTGTCTTTTAGTATTGGTCATCTCACCTGCTTACCTCACTTGATCCTTCCCCCCACCCTGGGGTCACTGCTGGGGTTTCCTTCAGTCTCCTGTGCTGTTGGAGGCAGAAATGGCTGCACTCCTGATGCAGATGGGCTGGATGAGCAATGAGAGTGTGGCAGCCTCCTCCCCTCACCAAGACTCTTGTTTTTGCACATGCAGCCAGGAATTTTGGGTAGGAATTTTGTATTCCCTTGAGGCAAGCTTACTGAGGAAAGCAGAGCTCTTTGTGACTGAACACTCGCAAAGTGTTTCAAGGGGTTTCTTCTCTCCAGCTTTGCAGGACAGTGCAGGGCAGTCAGGCCCTGTCCTGGAGAAGGCAGATGGACCAGATGACCCCTCCAGCTCCTTGGAGTCCTGTTTCATATGGATGCTACAGTCCATCAGCCTCAGGGTAATCTTTGATCTCCAGTGTGCTTTTGTTTTCAATTTTCTTTACATCATAAAACTTTGCAGCACCCAACAGGCTGCTGACCTTGACATTTTGGGAGCACACCAAGTCATTTGTTTAGGCTGTACCATTAGACCAGATGGCTACATTTGAAATTCATTTATCTCAATCAGTTTGGGTGGACTGAAATTGCAATTCCATGACAGCTTCTTGGGAATCATGATGATTTTCAATATCCCCATCCTTGATACTCCTGTGTTGAAATTTCTCTGAGTTGACTTCCAGAGAATTAAGTAATTGCCATTGATAAATCTGTGCTGTGTATTCTCATTCATATTATGAAAAAAAAGGCTTTACATTCTTTTACATCCTGTTGACTCCATGTAGAGGTGCACAGGATATGCAGGTATTTCTCGTGCTCTGGCTAAAGGAATTCGTGTGCCCAGCTTCACCCCACCTTTGAAAGTCTGCCTTTGAATTGCTAGGAGATCAATACATGCCTCATCAAGTAACTTTCCTGCATGTTCCTAAAATACAGATCCAAAGCGGGTTTGGTATTAAATGCTTTCCCTTAGGTGCTTGTGAATCATGTTAAAAAATGAAGCTAGGGGAGGAGGGTGTTTTATAATCAGCATTATTTATTTTCTTTTGCTTGCGATAAAACCTTGATCCAAAACTCATTAGAAACAATAAGAAAACACTCCCTGCTCACTCGGTGGGTGAGAGCCCAACAAATCCTCTGTGGAATTGTACCTTTCTGCTGACTCACTTGGGCTCTTTCCTGACACTTTTGTGCAACACCTGGAGATCTTTGCCGTCAATCCCGCCGGTGCTGCCAGGTGCATCCAGGGAAGCTTTTGGTGTTTGGCAGGGAGCACACCTGGAGCTGAGTGGGTGTGTTTGTCCAGGCAGTGCTGGGAAGCCTCATCTCCTGACTGGGAGCCAAATACCTCCCAGCTCAATGTGCTGCAGCACCGAGATGTTTGCCCTGGGCTCAGCACCCACCAGCCCTGCCCTGCTGAGGGATGCAGGTTGCATACAGAGGCTACTGACATGGAGAGATTTGCTTGTTATTGCTCCTTCCTTTGAGGGTCCTTGGCATCTGCAAACAAAAGATTGCCTCCTCAAGAACAGGAGGGAGGAGAAATGTGGGGATTAGAGAGGAAGTGGTGACAAAAAGGCGCTGGCTGGAATTTTTGTGCTGGCAACAACAGGATTCCCCATTTTTCTCTGCTCCTCTATCATGGCTTTGAGGAAGTGGGCAATAGCCCTGGGTGAAAATGAGAGATGAAGGTGGTGGAAAGGCCACTGTTCTCCTGATGCTCTTTTCAGAGCATTGTTTTGCCTTTGGGAAAAAAGTTTTTTAATGACCAACTCAACATGATGACCTGATTCAGAACATTGTGCCTTCAGGGATTGGGTCCTACTCTTCTCCATCCAAAAGTTTCCTCTGCAAAGGATGGTAATTCTTCCATGAGGTACAGCCCTACAGAGTCATCAGTGAGGTAATAGTGATACAAGAAGAGCACCTTGTCTGTTGTTTGAAGGGCTTTTATCCAGAATTTTAGAGATGTAATGTAACCAGGCACATGGAAATGCAAACAGAGGGCAAGGATGGATCAACAGCCTTCCAGGTGGTGCAAGACTTCAAAACCTTTCTAGACTCACTTTCAGACATTTTTGTGGTGCCTTATTTAGGCTGTGGGAGTCCTTCTGGTAACCCAGAGGAGCTGAACTGCTCAGGTCATCTGAGTTTATGCTTGAGCTTACAGATGACAGCTGCTGAAAGAGGGGCCTGACAACACATTGCTCAACCACAGTGGAAGCTGGCTTTAGGCACACACATCCCATTTTCAGCCTGAGATTGTATATGAACAATAGGAAATTATTGCCCAATGAGCTCTGGGTTCATCTGCTTCTAAGCCATAAGGTCACTGCAAAGACCTCATTCAAGATTGCTTAAATTTTCATGGAACTGTTTACTTTGAGAGGGGAACCAACAAGGAAACGATGGACAGAATTCAAAGGAGGGAAATATTTGGAGTTGTAAGCTGTTCTAGTCTGTCTCTGCAGGTTATAGGCACAGCTGGGAACAGAGTGTGTTAAAGCTTCCTTAGGTATGGGTGAAAAACCAAACCTACAAGTAGTCACTGTTGTTAAACACTCTGTATAGAATTAGGGTTGGTGGTCCAGGGAAAAGTTTTTTACTTGGTATAAACTGAATTATCAAGTTATGTGACATTGGTGAAATTGGTCTGATTTGCAGAATTAAGTGTTGGTAAGGAACAAATATTTGGAACAGCTCCATTGTAACTGCCTCCAGAAAATTAAAAAGGAGCTTGAATAAAAGATACATTATAATCCCCAACTGGAGAAGACCAAGTGTCAAATCCCAGGACTGACACTGTAAATGACTTAGAAAATAGCAGTCACTCAGGTCAAGGAGAACAAATAACCACGTCTGGAAATTGTCTTGATGCCACTCATCTCAGTAGGAAATGACACAAAAGTGATGATGAAACAGAGCAGATTGCAAGTTCTCCCTGGGAGGTGGGAAGCCAATGGGAACAGGCTTAGACAACTCCACTAAAAACAACCAGACAACTTGTTTTATTATACAGAATAATATATTACCTTGAAATTAACGTGCACATTCACACTGGCCAGGTGGCTTACTGTAAGAAAGACTGAGAAAGTATGGAATTGCAACAGGAAAATAAATCCAGGTATAAATAAAGGCATTCACCCTGGATAATTGATAGGTTCTGTTGCAAAACATCCCTCAGTTTCCTTGACAGCTTGTGGGTTTTCCTCAGCAGACACTGTTGTGGTTTCATAGCTGACTGTCTGATCACTCCTCACAGCGTTATCACATCGAGTCCTGGCCAAGTTGTGCAGCATTTCCTGTTTACACAAACAGGAAATCGCTGGAGCAGAAAGGGCAGGTTGCAACAACTCATTTATTGCTGTTGATTTTTCCCCTGCCCTTCACAAACTACCTTGAAACAAAAACAAGTGTTTCAAGGTGAGAGTGCTCTCCATATGCATACAGCACAGAAAAGCATGTGCTTCACTGCCTTTTGTGCTGGCATTAGGCTGTGCTGTCATTTATCCACATGGAGCCATGTTTTGCTTTACTCACTGCCTTCATTTCTTGTAAAGGCAAATGCGTCTCCTGTATTATTTCTAATCAGTGTGGAACTTAAAGCAATCCATGTATGGCTTACCTCTCCATCTGAATGGTGTCTGCAGCTTTCCCAAAGTTATGGTGCATTCATTAATTTGACTATAAACCATTTTATGATTCTATGCTAGGTGTATACTCTTCATAAATCAACTCAGAGGCCTGAATACTTTTTCTTGCCACCTGAGCCTTTTGAAGTGCTGCCTTGGTTGGGCAGATGGAGGCTGTTTGGTCTCTAATGTGCAAGGCTATGGATGGCTTAAATTCAAGATCAGAGATAATCTAGATGAAGCCAGGATGGTTTAAAGAGCTCAGCCTGAGCATCCTGTAGCATTTGATCTCACAGGTTTGGGAGATTCTTGTCTCAGCAAGTGTTGCAATCTGAAACTTGAAGCAGGGAGACATCACAGTGCTTTTAGTTACCATTACTAAACTTGTCATTTAAATGCTGGTTGGGCCTAAGAAATAAAAATTAGGTTTTAACCTTAAGAAGAAAGGCGACAGAAGAGACAAACCTTGAACACCAGATCATTTTGCAGCTGGGGAGAGCAAATTGTCTTCTCCTCATTCAATTGCTGTGTTAACCAGGGTGCCAAGCCCTGGGCTTCCATGGATATCAGTGTAAAACACCTACTGTAATGAGGCAGGGAAGGTGTTAAACAAAGGACATTTAAATAGGACATTTTCTGTGGGTCCTGACCTAGCAAGTCCTGCTGTGAATTTTGAGGGTGACAAGGGAACATCCTCTTGGTCTGGGGTAGGAGGAAGAATAAATCCTTTGTGTACAGGCTGAGACATCACCCACCCCTGCCCATCCTCTGCTCCTGGCTGGTCCTTGTCCCTGCACCTTCCATGGGCAGTGGTGGCCCCCTCCAGCAGCCTGCTGGCACCCATGGGCTGAGCTCCTGGCTCTCCCAGGCTGTCTGCAGAAACTGTTTTGGGAAAAGGCCTTTTTCTCGGCGCCTTAAGGATTTTCAACAAAAAAGCTTGAAAGGGAAAACTAACAAGGGCTGCTTCCAAAGGAGGCTTGGCAGCACCGTCTTCCCAGCCTTGTAGCCCATGTCACCCCACTGGCTTGAGAGATGGCCTCAGGCAAGGCTGCCACAGCTCTGAGGTGGTGGCTAGCTGGGAATATTTTCCATGTGATTAAAAAAGAAAAGAACAGAAAAAGGCCCTAATTCCAGAGAGAGTTATCTTCTCGGGGAGGATTTCATGCAGCCCCTCAGCCTGGGAGCAGCTGGGCTTCAGAGCTGGGGTGTGCAGGGCTGGGAAGTCAGCGTGCTGCAAACACTGATGGTTTGTCACCTGGGACCTTCTCCAAGGGGGGTTTGAACCTTGTGGACCTGGAACTACTTGGTCTTGGGTGCTTTGTTCATAATCAAAAAGCCCTTTGTGACTGAGTCATCTCCATCCCAGGGTGCCCCAGCCTCTGTCCACACCCCGGGGCTCCCATTATTTAAGGATTTTTTGTCCACAGTCCAGGAAATCCCATTATTTCCACTACTTCTTGGGGAATGCAATGGAGCTTAAACTGGTACTTGAAGAACACAAGGACAGGAGAGACATGCCTCACCCCTTCCTTCCCCAGACACTCTGGGATATCACAGTGCCTGGGAAGAGCAGTTTTCCCTGAGCATCAGTGTGTGCTGCTGTTGGCAGAAGCATCTCTGTGTAGCTGTGCTGACACACCAAATCCAGCTCTGCTGAGCCTTCCCTGGGGCAGTGCTGGCACAGCCCCTGCTCTCTCCGCCAGCCTGTTAGCATCACAATGGGGCAAAACAGGGAAATACAGCTCTTCTGGAGTGAAACTGGAAGAAACTGGAAGAAAAACCCCGGCAGAGAGCTGGAGGAAATGAGGCTGTGATACACAAAGGCGATGGGAACTGGGGCATTTCTGAGGGTTTGGCCTTAAAAACAGCACAGGAGGTCACAGTGGTGAAGCAGGGCTTGGACCTCCAGACCTTACAGAGAACTGGGCTCGCTTCCTCCACCCCAGGACTGTGAAAGGATGTGTACAGCAAAGGTTGTCACTCACTCTTCCTTGGGTTTAGGAGCTCCGTCGTGTATCCTACCCCACATCCCTCAGATGGATCTTCTCTTGGCTGGAGACAGCGAGGCTGAACAAACAGAGGCAGCTCTGCCTGTGAGCCTACGGCCAATGCAAAACCCCTGACAAGAAAACTTCATGCTTTAACACGAGCAGGAGAGCCTGGTTTTGAGCTGTGGAAACAACCTCTCCTGGCAGAGCACGTTAGCTATCTCCAGCTGATAGATGCTGGCAGTCAGCAGTGCTTGTGGAAGGGCAGCATATCCCAGCTCTCTGGGTAACCTGTATTCAGGGAGAGCCAAGATTTCCCTTTCCAGCCTGAGCCAGCCCTTCCTCTCACATAACATGCTAGAGAAGCACAAGAAGAAGATACATACATCACCCAAGACGCCATGGGAGCAGACATCTCCTGTCCTTTGGTGGTGATGCCTGGGGAAGGCTGACCTGAAACCGACAGGACAGAACTAGGGAATAAAGTAGATATTTATTGAAAGGGGTGCACCCATTTAGGGTACACCTTGGGCAGTGCAAGACCCTGGCCAGGGCTACACCAAGGTGAATTTAGAATGGTCACAAAATGCCAAACCAGTCACGAGGTCTCACACTTTTATAAGTTTTGGCCCATTTGTATATTGGGCCCCAATTGTCCAACTACAGCCTCAGGTTGTGTGGTCCCACCCTTCTTGTTTCTCTCTTCAGTCCACTGTTGTTTGTGCTTTTGGGCCTGAAAGTTGTACCCGTTGTCCTTGGTCTCCAGCAGGGAAAGGATTTGTTTTGTCTCCCTTCTCTGTGAAGAGAGCATACTAACACTTAATGTGAGGCTCAGAACTACTCCCCTAGGCAGCACTGAATCTGAAAAACATGAAAGCTAAAACTTAAGGTAGCAGAGGGACCATCACTGCTGTGGCAGATTGCCATGAAATCTTCTCTCCTGACTGTGGCTGCAGGTGCCACAGACCTGCCAGGCCTCCCACCATCTCAGTGTTGCTGCCCAGAATTAGATGTTTCATCTGAATTTTCCTTTCAGGATCCCTCCAATGAGACCTGGCCTGTGAGACACGCCTGTCCCAGTAAGGCTGATGGGACTGGATCCACTTTCTTGGACTGTGTTTGGAGGAACAGCAGGCAGACAAGAGGTGGAGGGAGGGAAAAGACACCCAGTCGTGCCATTTCTAATCTGGGGAGAGAAAACAATCTTTGTGGCCCTCAGTAAATTTAAATGTCCAAATAAATGTTTCTCTTTAATTTAAAACCAGAAGTGGTATTGTCTTTTAAGCAGAAGTCGCATTTTATATTATTATTATTAATAATAATAATAATTTTATTTTTTTTCCTTTATGGTACTTGATTGGATTGCCCCAACAGAATGAAGAGTAGGATGCATTTTCCCACCAACACCACCAAAATGTGAGTGAAAGACATGGAGAAAAGAATGAAATTGTTTTGAAATTTTCTTGACACCCTTCTGGTTTATGTGCAAAATGTAAGGAGAAATGTGATTTCATATGGATTGAAAACCATATGAAATGCTTTGTCTTAGTGAATCTAAGATAAATGCTTCCATTTTTTTATGGTGAGGAGAAAAGGGGTAAGACACGGATAAATAAAGAAATCAAAACCAAAATGGAAACATTCTGTATCAGCAGGAATTTCTTTTTTTAATAAAATGATAATGTTTCACAACTCCATTTTCTAAAAGAAGTTGAAGAGAATTTGGTCAAATTATAGTCAGGTTAAAACAAAACTTAAATTTTCAGCAGTTTATTAAATGAGATCCCCATCAGCCTGTGCTGATGTGTTAAGATCTGTGTAAGAAGAGCATTAGGATGCTCTGAAACACAGAACCTCTTAGGAATGAGCTCCTGCCCCCAAATCATCACAAGCAATAAAGTGAAATACCTGGAGTTAAATGAGCTTAACTAAGAGATGATGGATGAATCTAGGGCTTAGCTCAACCTGTTCTCAATTGTTTCATTTTATTGACAAAATTCTAAGCAGGTTTGTGGTAGTTTGAAAGGGCAGGAAAACCACTTCTCCTTTAACTTTGGAAGTAAATAGTTTTTCTCCATTCTTCTCTTCCTTAGCCTTTACTTTATTTTCACTGTTCTAAGAACTTGCACTATCAGAAATGATGTGCAGAATTCCCTCGTAATAGCTGTGGATCTTGAGTATCTTTCCTTTCCTGTTTTTTGATTTTTTCCCTGATTTTGACTGATTTTTGTCTATGGGGGGGAAAAAAAAAAAAAAGAAAGAAAGAGGGCTGTTCCTGTAGTTGATGGAAGTAAGGGCAGTGAATGTTGTTTGGGGGAAATGCTTTACATGGTGCGTAATTCCAATTACAAGTTAACAATTGTTTGTGGGTTTCTATCATGGGATATGTAGCCTTTTGTATCATAAAACAATAATCATAATTATATGTGGGCCTGATATTTCTGGGTCTAAAATTTTAGACTCAGAAATATCAGGGCCACGATTATGTGTGCTTAGAACTTCCCAGGGCAATCTCTGTACACAGCAAATCTACACGAAAGGACCTTTTTCCAGCTGGGCATTATGTCCAGGTTCCCTATGGAAAATGGCTACAAGCTTTTAGCTCCAACTTTGGCTCAGTTTGTGTCCCACAGAAAGCCTGGCTTTGCTTTTGGAGCCCTGGAGAGGCTGAGAGAGGCATTTCACAGGAAGTTGGGAGTGTGCACCTTGACTGGGTGATGGATGCCGGCAGATCACTGGTGTGTGGGAAGAAGAGCTCATTGCCAGCCAAAATACAGGTGCACAGTGCTGCTCCTGCAGCCTACGGATGACAGGCATCCAAGGAACGGAGCAAATACACTGTGGGCTGTGATTAGGCCCAGAGGGCTGATACTTCTCCCCTTTTCCTAAAGGTTCTTATGTTTTATCGAGTCATATTATCTCTTTTAAGAGCAATCTCGCTCAGGGTCACTGTGCAGCAGGGCCAGGCCAAGCACAATAAAATAAGCTGGGCTGCTAATCCAAAACAGATTGCTCCAGCTCTGCACATGGCAGGACATCGCACTTCCAAACCCGACACAGGCTCCCAGGCCCAGCCAGAATAAACTGGGTTGCAGTCATACCTCAGGATAAACTTCAGTAAGTTTAATAAATATTATATTTAAATGTGTGCGGCTCTGTGTGTAAAACCGCCGTGACCAAACTGAAGCAAACTGGAGCTTGTGTTGCAAGCCCTGTGGAAATATCAGCATTTGGCTTCTTTAATAGCCCACTGTTTGTACTACCAAGCAACAAGCTCTCCAAATAAGAAGCCATAGCAGACCTCACCTCCTCCTGACGCCTACTTTCTAATGGAGAACAGATGCAGAAGGATATCTTGCCTGCAGTGAGTCAAAAAGTTGGGATGCATCCAAACACGGTGGTACCAGGTCCTGGTAATGCAAGGGACAGCAACGTGCCTCTTTTGTCTGGGTTAATTTAGTCAGTCTGCCTTCTTTGACTTGCCTGGTGACATATATTCTGGTCTGGAAAGTGTTGCTTGTTTTTTTTTTTCTTCCCATTTCCGTTGAAATCTTTTTGACTGGAAGTTCCCCAGTAATTCCCTGTCTTATTTTCATGGTGAGTTTAATGTTCATGCTCAGGTGTAGTCATTCTATTGAAAATGAACAATAGGAGCTGCTTAGGTTCAATGGCTATGCAGGTTAAAGAAGTTATTCCCTTTGACCAGAAGACAAGAGGGGTTTGGGTGAAGGAGGGCAGTGTGTCTGGCATATGCCAGAATACACCATTCCCACTGGAAACCCAGAGGAGGAGAGGCCAGATGAAAATATCCATCATTGGGTAAACATGGACTGGAAGTATTTACTCAGAAAACAAAAAATAATAATGGCTTGCCCTCAAATTGGAGGATGCACTAAGTGGCCTTCTAAGGCAAGTGAATAGACTGAGATATTTTAGATGTTCATAGAACACCATGATTAGCTAGGCTTGGAAGAAAATGTTAGTATTTTCTATGGAGGAGGGTGTTGGAACTTAAAATGATTTTAAAAATTAGAGACAGAGACTCCAAAAAAAAAGTAAGAGATCTGAGAAAGGAAGGGAGCAAATCTGGAAGGACAAGACACTCCACTTTGGCATAGGTAATTGTCCCAACCAGTACAACAAAAATTGATTAAACAGCAAAGTATCTAGGGGCTGCAGTGAGACACAACCTGATCAGAATCTGAAAGTCACACTGTACTAAAGACAGGGAGGTCATGGAGATGTCTATAAGTATGAAACTTCCATGGAGGAATGTTTGCATCCTGCTTAACACTGGCAAAACCTCTGACTCTGCTTCAGTGCATGAGTGTCTCTAGAAAGGGAAAAGCTGCAGACAGCTTTTTATTCCTGATGTCTATCATGCATAGAGCAAGAAGTTATCTGTTCATGACCATTTTTCGTTTCAGTTCTCTGTGTGAGCACTGATTTTGTTTTTTATTCTTATGCATATTTGGTTAGAAACAAATTTTTTGGATAGGTGTGGCTACAGACGTGTGTAGGCTTTATGTAAAATGATGTGCAAAGGCAGCTATGTGAGACTGTGAATGCAAGTCCAAGTTAATGGACACATGGACAATTAAGCACACTCATCACTGGAGTCCAGAATAGCCAGTTGCAGATTCCTAGCAGCAAATGTGAAAATAAACCCACTTTGGTTGCCACTTTAGCAATAAGCCAAAAGTATGGACTTCCTGCTCTTCCAAGGCACACCGCCCAGGACGCCAAAAAAACTTGGTACTGATGTGCTGCATCCTGATGTGCTGATCCACCCCCCCTTTTATGCACACACACCCCCAGTGTAGCCCTGGATCCTCCCCCTGCCTCTGTGTGCACCAGCAGGAGCCCCACTGGCATCAAGGTAGGAGGTGAAGGCATACCACAGGAAAAGGAAATCAGACACATCCTGTGGGTTTTCCTAAACACTGAAATGTTGTAAGTGCATAAATCCTATTGATTTCCATTATATTTTAGAATAATGCCACTTGGATCTGTGGACAGAAACGGAGTGTACTTAGGAATCATTCACAATGGATAATTGAGTGTTTTCTTGCACCTACCACAGCATCCCTCTGACCACTGACATTATCTCACTGAGCAGAGTGGTAGGAGAAGCAAAACACTTAGAACGAGATAAATGGGCTATATTTGAGCACTGTATGCCTGACAGATTAGCTGTTCATCCAGGCTGCCTTTCATCTCTGTAGGAAGGAAAGAAGGGTAATTCAGAGCTCTGTGATCTCCCAGCCAGGGAGAAGCTACCCTGCTCTGCCAGAGGCAGCCAGTGCCCCTTGGGCTATCAGGGCATTTAAACAAAACCATCTCACAATTAGCAATTTGGTGTGTCCTCACCACTGTCTCTGATTTGGGGGTGTCAGATGGTTGCTTCAATGTTGTTTTGTGCCCTTTATGTCACTGCTCACAATTCTCAGCTGTTGCCTCCAACAACTGGTAATTGAGGGGCCACTTTTCTAAATGTTCCTTAAGCAATGCATCCTTTTTTAATGGGAGAGATCCCTTTCAATGAAGGGAAATCCAGTCTATAAAATGGAATCCCTCATGTCCTGTATGAGATTTTAAGGGTTCCCAAAATAGCCTTCATATGAATTATCATCAACGTTGCAGAATTGGGATTGATGTAGTGGAAACCTCATACATGGAGATGAAGAGGTCAGGATGACAATGGCACAAGCTGATTTTACAAGAATACCATCATTTTGGCCATCTCAGGAGTCAAGTGATTTTTTGTGCTTTTGTGATTTCCTTCAGCCTTTAGGTCAGAACCAGAAGACAAGTTTCTGGCTAGTTTGCACAAACCCTGCATTGAGGCATTTGAAGCTGGAGTCTCTGAAAGCTAAGCAGGGATTCACCCTGAGTTAATTCCTCTACAGCTGAGCTGTGTGCTCAGGCTCTCCAGTCCAGCTGATACACAGTGTTGGAGCTTCAGAACTCAGGCTGAGAAGATTTAACTTTCAGTGGCATCAAAAAGTTCAGTTTGCTTGGAAACATAAATCCAAATTCCAATGGCAAATTTTGCTGTCACGAGAGAATAATGTCCTACTTGAACAGGAAAGCATAGCAAGGCAAGATAAGGAAATAAAGATTTTTTTTTTTTCATGCAGAAAATCTGGGGAGAATCAAAGTAGATTCTTCTCTAGAAGGTCAAGGTCTTGATTTACATTTACTTTTTCCTCCTTGACATGACTCAAAGTAAAGAAATCTTTTTTGAGTAGATGGATTAAAGGTGCTTACCTCAATTTCACTGATGGACAATAGAATTTCAAATGGCACTTATACATGTCTGCTTCGAAAATGTTGGGGTTTTTTCTTGTAAGGTGTTAGAAAATCATTTGTGATCCAGCTTCAGGACAATCTAGTCCTAATTTTTTCATTTTTAAAGGTGTAATGATAACCAGGTTATAGGACAAGCAAAGCACACCTCTATGGAATCTCTGTAATTTCATGCAAAACATTAAATGTATATTATTTTTGTTATTTTTTAAAAAGCAACTAAGCCCAACAAATAAAAAGAGAAATGTGTCTTTTCCATTAACCTCTGGAATACCCTTCACTGATTTTTTCTTTTTCTTTTTTTTTTTTTTTAATTCTTGCTAACAGCAACTCAAAGAATGAAAGCACAGTCTTGATTCATGGCATGTACTCCTCCAGTTCTCCTTTGAGTGCCTTGGCACCATCTCCCAATTAGTGCTGCTTGGTTAATTGGTGTATCACCACTTTAGACTCTGGAGAACTTGAATTAAGCTTCATGAATTTGACTTCCAAGGACAAGGGCTCTTAAAGGAGCAAGAGCAGCACAGGGACAGCATTGATCAATTGCTCAGACAATTGAGATACAAAAAATGCTGTGCATGGGAATGTCTCTGTTTCCTAACACCAGGGAAAACAAGAGTTTTCAAGCTTCATGAGAGGGTGGTCTTTGCTTGAGACAAGGACCAAAGGGATGAACAATCACAGGTTAAAACTGTCAAAATATTTATTTTTTGGTTTTTACCCCAGTAAGCCTGTAATTAGGAAATACATTTTTTGTTTGTGCACACCCATTTGATGTGCTCTGTAGAGCTGGGAGGTGGCCAGAAGAGGACTCTTTTCTGCTGCCTGTTCCTGGCTGACCCTAATAACCAGAGATGGAAAATAGCCCTACAATGGGCACTACTTCAGGGAATACCCAGGAAAACAGAATTTGCTTTTCCTAGAGAAGAATAAGCTCCCCTTTAAAACAGGGTTTATTTCAAGTATCATGTTTGAAAAAACAGGACAAAATATCCAGGATACTTGTCAGCTCTTCTGCATACATTAGTAATGATGGGCAAAAATGCTTAGGACAAAACAGAAGTGTCCCTCTGCCCCTCCCATCACAGTCCACAATCCAAACTTACAGAGTCACCACTTCAGCAAGGAATTAATGTTATTGTTCATATTAAGCACTTCTCCCATTTGTATCTATTAATGAGAAAAAAATTTCTTATTTGTTCAATGACCAAGCTGGAGTACTTTGAATTTTTAGTTTTTTCATTTTTACCATGTGATCTTCATGCTCTGATGCTGTGCTCTGTGCTGGTCTGATCTGAGCCCCTGAATCATCCCTGGGAAGTGGCTGCTCTGAGCAGTCCAGAAAGAAGTGTGAAGGTCTGTGGTGGTTACTGTGGTTTCTTCTCTCTGTTTTGCAGGACTCAGCTCTTTTCTGGTGTTTAGTAAATGATAAATATGTCCATTTAGTGTGGTTTTGTAGGGAAGTGTGAATTGTGTCTGCTGGTACCTGCTTGTTGGTTTAGCCTTTTCAGTAACCCTTAAACTTATTTCCACTAAATCTGATGGAGGGATGGGAGTATCAAACATAATTGTTCTACAGACTTCATCAAAATCAGCATGTGGGAAGGAAAGAGAAACCAGAATTTGTGTCTCCTAGGGACATGGTTTAGTGATGGATGTGGCAGTGCTGGCTGAGCAGTTGGACTTGGTGATTTTAGAGGTCTTTTCCAACCTAAACAACTCTACAAGATCCAGTCCCTGTGGTTTCTTTGACAGCATCCAGCTGATGTGCCTGATGTCCACCCCTGGCCAAGCTGCACCTGGGTCATTCCAGACCTGCCTTGTCCTTGGGCATATCTCAGGAAATGTGGGGCAGAGATGGGGTCTGTGAGTGTGATCCAGGGGGACACAGAACAAATAATTCCTTTGAAATGTATTTTTGCCAGAAATCAGATTGGGATGCAGCTCAGTGTGAAAAGAAAAAGGAAATTAAATATTGGTTTGGTTGAAGCCAATAGCAAGATTACTAACCTTGAATTTTGGCCACTCTCTGTAATAATGTGGCCAAAGAAGAACTTTTTAAGAATAAAAAGTTGTGGATGCAACCCTTGCCATTGATAACACCCCAATAATGTGGTAGGTGATTTAATCCAGCCTCTCTTTGGGAACTACAGCTTGTAAATGCAAAGTTGGATGTTTTTCTGTCTTCCTTGAGGCTCCATTGCCAACACAAAGCCAAGTATTTGTCCACCTAAACTCCTTGTTTTGCCTCAGATGAGTTAAGCTAATTCTTATTTTGTACCTGAATGAGGGATGAGTGTTGGATGGGATGCAGGGCCCTGTGCTGCCAAAGGCCCTCTACAGGGGAAACACCCACCTGCCTTGGATACTCATCTCAGGGCTCCTCAATCTCCTCCTGGAGCTTCTCATCCCTTCCTGGGACTATGAGGGAAGCCCTGATGTTGGCTGGTTCCCTCACTTTTAGACAGGTGTGAGGGGATTATCTGTTCACCCTGGAGAATGCTGGAGGGATTCAGTCATATAAAAAAGCTTGAGAAATCTCTGCAGGGAATGTTTCATGGTAGAAAGCAGAGAGTAGCAATCTTCACCTGACTTTTTCTGAGGTTCATCATCAGCATTTACAAAGCAGCAAAGGTCAGCACCATTCTGTGTTATGCACAGGCAAGAGAGCAAACTCACATGGTTTTGGAAATGGGAGACGTACTGAGAGGTTTTAAAAGAAGTTTTCAAATGAGCTTTCTCTTTTCCAGCATTTGGGAACAACCATCAGCCATTAGCTGTCCCTCCAACTTTTAATGCATATGATCAAATGCTTGAAGGCATTTCTGGAGTGCTCAGAACTATTTCAGTGAAAGTGGTAGTTACAGAAACGATGCTGCTTCCAGCCAGCAACTCCCCACAAGATGAGAGCACCAGACAGCCCCTGGCCACAAGTACCAGAAATTTGAAAGAAAATAAAGGGTTCATTTAAAAAAGAGAAAGATCATAACTTTATAATAACGCTTTTATTCAAAGAAAAATACTTCCTTATGAATTTGCAAAACCACTTTAGGCTTCAGGATTTTTTTTCCCATCCCCCAATTGCAATTAATTCTAAACCATGAAATACAGCATACAGTAACACCAACCGGTTCCCCAAAGGCTGTCACTTCGCCCTGGTCTACCAACTGGTTTTCAGGATTACACCCTACAGACTTTGAAGGTGCCTGAGAGAAAACAGGTTAAATGTTGCCTCCTGGATTTTCTCTCTGCTGTAAAAGAAAATTTATTATTGACACATCACTATTTGTGGTTCATTATTTCAAGGGAGAAGAACTTTTTGTCCATTTCTTTTCTTTCAGTTCCTCTCAAATAATGCATATATTTGCTCCAGATTTAAAAACTGCCGAAGAGTTGGCTTGTTTTGTGAGTACTGTTTTTCTCCCTTCTGCTCATTTTATCTGTGCAAAATGCTCTTGGTTTTGTGTGTGCAGTGAAAAGCCACCCTCCTGCTGAAAGCTGTCCTGGAATCTTTGCAGAAACTTGTCCCTTTTGTACAGAAGAGTGAAACAACACCTCTGTTCTAAACAGAGTTTAAAAGTGGAAAAACTGTCTCATGGCTGCTATTGTAGGTTTCTACTGCAGAGAAATAGAAAAGCTGCAGTTCAGCCAATCTTAAGGACAGTCTTGATTTCCCAAGAGTTTCAGATATATTTAAGCTTTCACGTGCTCTACATCTGGTACAAGACTTTGGCTTGTAATTGTACAGGATTTTGTCAGTAAAGCATCAGAGCTGATATAGCCCTTGTTAGGCTGATTTGGTTTGAAAAAACTCATGCAGCTCGAAGTTTATGGCTGTGAAAAATAAATTGGTTGTGAAAACTGGGGTTACTTGTTTGGGTTTTCTTGGTTGGTTTTTTGGGTGTTTCTTTTTTTGTTGTTTTGTTCGGTTTGGTTT